>CM035836.1:72721917-73139417 GCA_020510985.1 Pholidichthys leucotaenia
ATGTCATCAGCCTGCTGCACTGGTTTACTGGTGATGCCCAGCGATTCTATTTCCCAAAATGCTCGTAGCTGATCTGAAACTTGTGTCGTTTCCTCAATGCCTATTTTCATGCATGAAGCCTCACTCATACTTGACATAGGAACAGGTCTCTGCACTGTCCAGCCAAATATTGTCTCTGTGGGAACCAGAGATCCCGACAGTCTTTCAACTCTGCCTGATACCACCTCCCAGTAGTAGTCAGCACCTATTAGAACAGACAGCTCCAGCTCTTCATCACTGCTGCCTGAAGCATCAGCTAGTTGCAGGCCTTTATTTTCCAGCTGCAGCCTAATTTGCTCTCCAGGTACATGCATAACAGCAGAGCTTACTTGTGGGGTTTCAATGGCTTCAATTTCGAGGGTTTTTCCCTTGCCAGCTACATTCTGCAGGATTAGCTTCACGACATTTCACTCTATTTTTACTGGTGTATCACTGCCAAAGGTATGGAGCTTTAAAGTCTCCCTTTTCACAACTGGCAGTCCTAACGCCTTTACCTGCTTCTCCGGCACAAAACTTCGCTGACTTCCCCCATCCATCAGGCAGCGTACCTCTCCCTTTCCCTTTATTCCACTGGCCCATGCTGTGATTGTTTGCAGGAGGACTGTGTTCTTTCTTCCTAAACTTGTCTTTAGTGTGTGTGGGGCCATGGAAGAGATAACAGCATCAGTTGGTTCTGGGCTATCATTAAGGGGTTCAGTGTGTTCACCCTTATCACACATTGTTGGATGGTGTCTTCGTCCACACCAGTTACATGTGATGTCCTTAGCCCCGCAGAATTTTGCCACATGCCGCTGCCCAAGGCATACTAAACATCTCCCCATCTTCCTCAACTTGTCCTTCCACAGGCTGAGTGTATTTTCTGTACATTGTTCAGACTTATGACTTGAGTTGTCACAGAATATGCAGCCTTGAGGAGCATTTGAGCTGCTGGTGTGGAATGCTGCTGCAGATGGCAAGTTTGGTTTCTGAAATTTTCTACTTTCTGCATCTGGCTTGCAATGGCGCTGGAAGGTAGACTGAGGGTCCTTAATAACGCTGCTCACTTTAGCAAGGTGCATGGCACGCTCTCTGCTTTCAACTTCTTGCTGTAAAAAAGCAATGAGCTCGGGAACTTTAAACTCATGCTCTGAACTTGTTTTACGTGTGTAAGCAAGACTGAGGTCATCTGGGATCATCTGGAGTAATATGGGACACAGTAAGCCACCATATGAATCTGAGACAACTCCAAGTGACTCCAACCCTCTGATCTGGACCTCACATTCGTCATAAAGCTGTCTCAAGGTGACGATATCTGAGGATCTCTTGACTGGAGTTAAGTTTAGCAGTTTAGTCATGTGTGCACTCACTATTAAGTCCTTCCTTCCAAATCTCTCTTTCAGCATGTCTATGGCAGCATCACAGTTAGTCAGTCATTTTTAGGCCTGCAATGGCTCTTGCTGCAGGACCCACAAGATGAGTAAACCTTTCAGTTTTGCTCAGCTCACTATTTTCATGGATAGCAGTCTCAAACTGATCCCAGAATTCTTGCCATTTTGATATGTCGCCCTCATATTTGTTTATGTACAGCTTTGGCAACTTCACTGATGGCCTATTAGTTACTCTGCTGGAATGCGTACTCACATCACTCAGCCGTGAGGAGCCTCGTTCAGCTGCTGGGTGGTCATCTCGTTCAACAATTCTTGTTGCTCGGGACTTCCACAGATTAAGGTTATCCTGGTACTCCATAGTTTTAATTATATCTGCCTCCAGGTCATCCATCGGTATCTCCCTTTCAATCTCTCTTTCCAATTCTAGGAGATTCTTTTCTTTAACCGACAACATGGAAAGCAGTTCTCGGAGACGGTCACAACTCACATTATCTTCGCATGACTCCTCAATAGTCCGCAGCAGCTTTGTTGCAGATGCTCATACAACTCCCTGTTTTTGTTTCAGTCTCTGTAGATGTTCCGTCATCTTATTCAGTTGTTCTCTTGCTAGCTAGTTGGCTAAAGCTATCTGTCGGCAGAATCCTTTCTCCACGTCTCCCGGGTTTCGGCACCAAAATGTTGTGGGAGCTTAGCTTAAGCCACTATCAAATGACTGAACAACCTTCTTCTTGCTTTAACTGTTTAATAACGGTCTGTACATTCTTACAGGATAACTGCACGGCATAAACTGTCATCATTTTAACTAGGAGTGAGAAGTGAGCTACTAGCCACCATTTTCAGACTCTCTCTTTTTCTGCCTCTTCAGGCTCAACTTAACATTAGCTTGAACACTACTGCCACTACTGCCACCGTGTGGTCAAAGTAGTTAGAGAAAACATGCATGAATAAATGAATAAATTCAGTATGTTTTATCTGAAACACAACAACAATATTATAGATAGATAGATAGATAGATAGATAGATACTTTATTTTGAACAAAAAAGTATAACAAAAACAAAACAAATGACAAATGCAATAAAGTAACAGTATACAGTGTTCGAAAGGGAGAAGGAAGAAGTGAACACTTATTAATTCCATCTCCTCTTTTCCATAAATACACCCATGTGAATTATATACAAATTACCACATTTAAGACCCCAAGTAAACAATTTACTGTATTTTGTACATATTGTGGGCACATATGCGGTTTCCATATGCTTCACATGCTTGTTACTGTATGCTTATTTTTTACTGCATGTCTCAGAGGAACAAAAGGTCTGAACCTCCTTGGGGTAGGAGGAGGATGCGAAGTCTGGCCTTTTGTATGCAGAGAGACGGCCATGAAGGATTTCCTGACCACCAGGACTTCAGGTGGAGACAGAAGACCTGAAGGGGGTGCATTGTGATTTGGGATGTAAAGACAATGCGACTGGAGACAGAAGACCTGAAGGGGGGTGCATTGTGATTGGGGATGTAAAGACAGTGCAACTGTTTGCTTTGATGTCCTGGGGTATAAAAGGACAGCTGTGGGGGCATGCCTTTCTCTTCTTTCTGTTTTTGGATGTTGGAGAATGTGGTGGTGAATAAAACTGCTTTTGAGTAATAAACTCAGCCTCGTCTTTCCACACATCTCCACACTGGTGACTCTACGATGTATCATGAGCGGAGACGAATCTCCCGAGCTAGACTCGCCAGGAGCCAGCCAAACGAGTGCAGCCACAGTCCACCTACCAGACTTCTGGCCGAACAATCCGCGCTCCTGGTTTAGCGCAGTCAAGGCACAGTTCCACCTCCGGAGGATTTCGGTGGACGACACAAAGTTCTATCATGTGGTTGCAAAGCTGGACAACCACACAGCCTAGCGGGTGGCGAACTTGATCAACCACCCGCCAGACAGCGACAAGTACAGCACGTTGAAGGCTGCACTCATCCGTTACTTCACCCCCTCGGTGCAGGAGCGAGAAGAGAGGCTCCTGGCACTGATTGAATTTGAGGGCGACAGACCTGCAGACCTGATGGGGAAGATGTTGTGTTTGAGAGACTCCGAAGATGATAACTTCATCTTCACCCACCTCTTCCTCAGGACCCTACCGTCAGAGGTGAGAGTGACCCTGGCCAGTTCACCACTGCTGGCCCGACAGGACTACCACGAGCTGGGCCAGGAGGCGCAGCGACTCGTCGACGCCAGTAAACGGCGCGCGGCCGCGGCTGCGGCAGCGGGGCCAGGCGCAACGTCCAGAGACGGCAGGGGGCCAGAGGCTGCAGCACCAGACGCACCGACGACGGCAGCGGCAGGGGCCGCGAAACACGGAGCAGACGACATCCTTTGCTTCTATCATCGCTGTTTCGCAGAGAGGGCATGCAAGTGCATTCCACCGTGCCACTGTAAGTGCTCGGGAAACGCCAAGACCGGGGGTCGGTAGCAGCTGCGGCCCTCGGAGAGGAGAACAAGCTGCTCTACTTGAAGGATGCGCACTCGGGGAGGCATTTCCTCGTGGACACAGGCTCCCAGCTGAGTTTCATCACACCTTCCTACGCTGACCGGGCGGCGCCTTCCAGTGGTCCCCGGGTGTCAGCAGCGAACGGCTCGGCGATTAAGACCTTCGGTGAGAAGACTCTGCTTCTGTCTTTACACGGCCGTACATTCGAGTGGACTTTCGTCATAGCGGCAGTCAATTTCAACATGTTAGGGGCTGACTTTTTGTGCTCACATAGTTTGTTGGTCGATCTTGCTAACAGACGCCTGGTTAATGCACTCTCTTTTTCTTCTATCCCCTGTACAGCGCGAGTGGCCCCGCCAACAGCACAAGCCAACATCACAGCTGCAGGTGGTAAGTTCCACACACTACTCACTCAGTTCCCAGCACTCACGGTCCCAACATTTTTGGCGACAGTGGCTAAACACGGGGTGGAACATTTTATTACTACCACTGGACCGCCCATTTTTGCAAAAGCTCAGCGCTTGGATTCAGCTAAACTGACCATAGCGCGCGAGGAGTTCGCCAACCTGGAGAGGTTGGGCATCATCAGACGTTCGAAGAGCCCTTGGGCTTCACTGCTTCACATGGTCCCGAAAGCTGATGGCTCGTGGCGGCCTTGCGGTGATTTCCGCAGGCGGAACAATGCTACACCGCACGACCGCTACCCAATCCCGCACATCCAGGATTTTTCAGTTCATTTGGCGGGGGGTGCACGTTTTTTCTAAAATAGACTTGGTACGCGGTTACCACCAGGTCCCAGTGCGCACTGAGGACACACCCAAAACAGCGGTAATAACTCCCTTCGGGCTTTTCGAGTTTTTGCACATGCCGTTTGGGCTTAAGGGCACTGCGCAGATGTTCCAACGCATGATGGACGCAGTTCTGCGCGATCTCTCTTTCGTGTTCGTCTACCTGGACGACATATTGGTAGCCAGCGTGTCCGAAGACGAACACGAAAACCACCTCACAGCAGTTTTCCGGAGGTTGGCAGAGCACGGGTTAATAATTAACCCGGCGAAGTGTCAGTTCGGGGTGACGCAGATTGATTTTTTGGTCCATCGCGTCTCCCCAGAGGGAGCGGTCCCTCTGCCTGACAAAGTGCGCGCAGAAACAAATTTTCCCCAGCCACAAACGATCAAAGCGTTACAGGAATTTTGGGGAATGGTAAATTTTTATAACCGTTTCCTCCCCCGCGCAGCGCAGCTCATGCAACCATTGTATGCTGCACTAAAAAAACAAAAACCCACAAATAAAGTCGAATGGTCTCCGGAGCGAGAGCGCGCATTTTCCGAAGTCAAAACAGCCCTGGCGAACGCTGCGTTGTTGGCACATCCAGTCCCAGCAGCCCGCATGGCGCTCACTACTGACGCGTCAGATGTGGCCATAGGGGCGGTCGTGGAACAGTTTGTAGTTGGAGCCTTGCAACCACTCGCCTTTTTCAGTAAGACCCTGCGTGACAGCGAACGAAAATACAGCGCATTCGACAGGGAGTTGTTAGCTCTCCACTTGGCCATTCGCCACTTCCAGTTCTGGCTGGAAGGACGCCGTTTCACCGTGTTCGTTGACCACAAGCCGCTGACTTTTGCGATGGCAAAGATTTCAGAACCTTGGTCGGGCCGGCAGCAGAGACAGCTGGCCGCGATTTCGGAGTTTACTACCGATATCCAGCATGTGGCGGGTAAACTTAATGTAGTGGCAGACTGCCTCTCACGCGCTGTGGGGGCTCCCGCCTGCGTGGAGGTAGATCCTGCAGCCATGGCCGCGGAGCAGGTTAGCGACACAGAAGTGCGCGTAGCCCCAGTCCGCGTGGGGATAGATTATGCAGCCATGGCCGCAGAGCAGGGTAGCGACGCGGATGTGCGGGCGCTCCAGTCTGGACCAACAGGGTTAAGGCTGGAGAGCAGGGTGCTGCAAGACGGTATGCCCCCCCTAATCTGCGATGTCTCCACTGGGCGGCCGCGTCCGGTGGTTCCAGCCGCGTGGCGCCGCCATGTTTTTGACTCGATCCATTCTCTGGCGCACCAGGGAGTGCGCGCATTGGTCAAAATGGTAGGAGAGAAATATGTGTGGCCGAGCCTGCACAAACAAGTTAGAGAGTGGGAGGCAGCCTGCACAGCCTGCCAGCGGGCCAAGGTTCATAGACACACGAGAGCTCCCTTGGAGCCGTTTCACATCCTGGCTAAAAGGTTTGATCATGTCCACGTGGACCTCGTAGGCCCCCTCCCGCCCTAACAAGGGTGCACACATCTTCTGACAATGGTTGATCGCACCAAGCGCTGGCCAGAAGTGGTCCCGCTGTCATCAACCACAGCTAAGTAAGTGACGCGCACATTTTTAACGGCATGGGTAGCGCATTTTGGAGTCCCGTCGGACATTACGTCTGACAGAGGCCCGCAATTTGTTTCCGAACTTTGGTCAGCGATGTCCCGCAGCCTGGGGGCAACGATCCACCGCACGACCGCGTACAACCCACAGGCTAATGGGTTGTGCGAACGTTTTCACAGGTCATTGAAGGCGGCCCTCAGAGCGTTGCTTACGGATATAAATTGGGTGGACAAGCTACCATGGGTTTTATTGGGGTTGCGTTCTGCACCTAAAGAGGATTTAGAAGCCTCCCCAGCTGAGCTAGTTTTCGCACAGCCACTTCGGCTGCCCGGAGAATTTCTCCCAGATAATCCTGCACCAGAGCGCTCCCCGGTTCAGCGGTTACAGAATAGCACGGGCCCGAGCACGCTACCTGGTCCCGTTCACCACAGTTTTCCGCGTGTTTTTGTGCCTAAGGCTTTAAAAAATGCAGAGTTTGTTTTTGTCAGACATGATGCCCATCGTCCGCCCTTGCGCCCACCTTATGACGGACCATATAGAGTGTTGGAAACAGGGGATAAGCATTTTTTGCTAGATTTGGGGGGCAGAAAAGAAAGGATTGGCATTAACAGGCTCAAACCCGCTTTTGTGTTAGCTGACGAAGTTGTGCAGTTGGCGAAGGTTCCTCGGCATGGCAGACCCCCTAGAGAGCATTCCCCAGAACACCCACAGAGGTTGACTAACAGTTCTCATCCCCAGGCAGCAGATCCACAGCTGGAAGACGCCGTGGAAGTGGTACAGCCTGCTTACAGAAGATATGGGAGGAGGTTGAGACCTAAGCGGCATTTGGACTGATATATAGTGATTTTATTATGACATGCAATCTGTGGTGATGTTGTTCCATCTTAGACGTTTGGGGGGGGTCATGTGGGCACATATGCGGTTTCCATATGCTTCACATGCTTGTTACTGTATGCTTATTTTTTACTGCACGTCTCAGAGGAACAAAAGGTCTGAACCTCCTTGGGGTAGCAGGAGGATGCGAAGTCTGGCCTTTTGTATGCAGGGAGACGGCCATGAAGGATTTCCTGACCACCAGGACTTCAGGTGGAGACAGAAGACCTGAAGGGGGTGCATTGTGATTTGGGATGTAAAGACAATGCGACTGGAGACAGAAGACCTGAAGGGGGGTGCATTGTGATTTGGGATGTAAAGACAATGCGACTGGAGATAGAAGACCTGAAGGGGGGTGCATTGTAATTGGGGATGTAAAGACAATGCATCTGTTTGCTTTGATGTCCTGGGGTATAAAAGGACAGCTGTGGGGGCATGCCTTTCTCTTCTTTCTGTTTTTGGATGTTGGAGAATGTGGTGGTGAATAAAACTGATTTTGAGTAATAAACTCAGCCTCGTCTTTCCACACATCTCCACAATATCAACATTAACACCCATCCATCCTAACATACATTGATGTCCATACATCAAAGCCAGCCTCAAACAACACAGATATACACAGTGCTGTCCCACCCACCATTCCATAGTGTCCCTTAGTGTCCCAGAGTGAGCATAGTGAATCGTACATATAAATACTACCCTTCTAACATATATCCTTCCAGCAAATAATGCTTATACCTCTTTTTGAATTGAATTCTCTTTGTACATGGTTTCAGTTCCAGCTCCAGACTGTTCCACAAATCCACCCCACAGACAGATATATACATACTTTTCTTGGTTGTTCGTATCTTGGGTTTTGTAAAGTTTAAGTCTCCTCTCAAATTATGATCATTGTCTCTTTTTTTAAATATTTTTTGTATATTAGTTGGGAGTTGATTATTATTTGCCCTGTACATTACTTGTGCTGTCTTAAATTTAACTAAATCAATGAACTTTATGACATGTGACTTTAAAAACAACAAATTGGTATGGTCTCTATATCTTATATTATTTATCATCCTTATAGCTCTTTTTTGTAATGTGCATATTGACTGTAGGTTGGTCTTGTAGGTGTTTCCCCAGACTTCTACACAGTAGTTAAGATAAGGTAGAAACAGTGAATTGTACAGTAAGACCAATGATTTATAGTCCAAGATGTGTCTTGTCTTCCCCAGTATGCCTATACATTTTGCTAACTTGGCCCAGATGTGACTGATGTGAGGTTTCCAGCAGATTTTATTGTCTAGCGTCACCCCCAGAAACTTATTTTCCTGTACTTTTTCTATTCTGGTATCATCTATCGTTACCATTATTTCATGATTTATTTTATAATATCCAAACAACATAATCTTTGTTTTTTTTAGATTTAGAGATAATTTATTTTTGTTGAACCACTGCGTTAACTTTTTCATTTCAGTTGTGACCACCTCTAAAACCTGCTGCAAATTCTCACCAGTGCAAAGGATATTTGTGTCATCCGCAAACAAAATAAATTTCAGAATTTTTGATACTTGGCATATGTCATTTATATACAAAATAAAGAGTTTGGGTCCCAAAACTGACCCCTGGGGCACACCACAAGTGATGTCCATGAAGGGTGATTTGTGCTCACCAATTTGTACAAATTGTTGTCTGTTACTTAAATAACTTTCCACCCAACTCAGTCCTACTCCTCTTATCCCATACCTTTCCAGTTTCCTTAGTAGTATTCTGTGGTCAATGGTGTCAAAAGCTTTCTTTAAATCTATAAATACTCCTACTGCAACCTTTTTTTTATCTATACAACTAGTAATTTATTCTATAAGTCCGATCAGTGCCAAAGATGTAGATTTATCTGCTCTAAAACCATACTGGCTATCTGTAAGGAGGTTGTGTTTTTCAATGAAATCATCCAGTCTCTTAGTGAAGATTTTTTCAAGTATTTTGGAGAACTGTGAGAGTAAAGAGACTGGCCTGTAATTTGTGAAACAATGACTGTCTTCTGTTTTGTATAGAGGTATTACTTTTGCTATTTTCATTTTGTTTGGAAATTTACCAGTTTGAAATGACAGGTTACAGATGTGGGTGAGTGGCTTAACAATTCCTTCAATTACTTTTTTCACTATTGTCATGTCAATTTCATTCCAGTCCATTGATTTTTTGTTCTTAAATTTACTCACAGTCTCGATAATTTCCTTTTCAGTAACTGCAACCAAAAAGATTGTGTTTGGATTTCTAAATTCTATTTCATTTACAGAACCACTGTTGTTTGTTTCTGCTGTCACTATTGATTTTGCTAATTCAGACCAACGTTTACAAAAAATTTATTGAAACCACTGACCACATCCTCCATATTATTTATCAAATTGCCATTTTCAATAAAATATTCTGGATAATTAGCATTCTTAGGTCAATTACTAATAATCCCATTGAGTACTTGCCATATTCCTCTTAAGTTATTTTTGTTATCCTCTAATATTCTGTTGTAATATTCTTTCTTACAGGTCCTCATTATATTAGTAAGCTTATTTTTATATCTTTTAGATTTGATCTCAGCTTCCACCATTCTGCACTTAATGAATTGTTTATATAATGTATTCTTCTTATAAACTGCTTTTCTCATTTTTTTAAAAACTAAGTTAATGAAATGAATTACTATATTATTAACCAAAAAGTTACAACACAGGTAATTAGATGGCATGACATTGCACTGATATAAATTGTCAAATCCACTGATGTGTCGCAAATGTGCGTTGTTGATCACTATAGATAGATAGATTAGTTTATTTGACAGGGACAGTGCAATAAACATAGACAATTAATCAATGACAATCAATTTGATGTGTTGCACATGGAGTGTATAGCTATTAGCTAATTTGCAACTCTTGTCCCTGGATGGGCTTTAGAAAAGAGAATCAAGTAAAGAAAAGAAAAGAAATAAAGAAAATACACAATAACCACATACATCAATGCAAAAAGATTATAAATACACAATTATAAATATTATAAATACTATAAATACACAATTATAAATATTATAAATATTATAAATACACAAATATAACAACCTGACTCACATTTGCCTATTTCAGGCCTCCCTCCCTTCGTCACTCACTATAAACAAACACATATAACAAACAAACACATATAGTAGGGCCCTCTGGCACATCGTAAAGAATTTTCCGCCCAGGCTGGCCAGCAAACAGTGGTGGTTAAACTTAATTTTCAGATTTAAAGTCATACAATTATATTATAAAAAAATGCCTCAAACATTAGATAAGGTGGAAAAGTAACTGCGAAGAATAACACAAAGAAAAAATCTAGACTACAACATCTTATGCTATGGTATTGAGTAACCATCTGTAATCTTGACAGCAATTTTACGGAGTAGCAGTCATTGTTGTAAGTGACAGTGATAACCTTGGTACTTTTGGTACATTTTAAACTGTTATTTACAGTGGGGAAAATTATTATTGAACATGTCAGCATTGTTCTCATTAAACACATTTCTGATGGAGCCATTGGCCTGAGATTTTCATCAGATATAAGTAACAACTCAAGTAATCTATACATACAAAGAAATTGTAGCCCATTTCTGCTACATCAATTGGAATATAGTAAGGTGGACCAGATCAGAAGGTTAGGAACGCCTGGAGCCCAAGGTGTGAACATCAGTAATGAACGCAGATAAAAGGAAGTTTTACAAGAAGCAGCTGTATTAAACAATGCTTACAGGTATACAAAACAACTTTCCATTAGCAGATAAAATAATAAAGTGCACACATTAAGAAAATAAAATGAAACTGGCCAAATTATTATTTCAGTCCAGTCAGTTTGTGTGTATATGTTAAGTTGTTGGATTGATCGTTGGGGCCCAATTCAGGAACTAATGTGTCCGTTGTCTGTCCTACCTCCCTTTGAAGTAATGGAGGCAGTACTCCTTGTGAGGATAGGCACTCTGGGGTCTTCTCCAAATCAGGTGGGTGGGCTCGCCATCCAGTTAACTGGAATCTTAGTTCTCCTCTGGGAGCTCTCGTTATGGGATGTTCTCCTTATGAGATGTTCTTCTTATGGGATGCTGTAAGAGGATCTTAGCATCCACCTCGTGCCAAAAAAAAAAAAAAAAAAAAAAAAAAACGGACCTATAGACAGGTCACATATCCATATGTTTCACCCATAAACCACTATCATTTTAGATTACACTTCAAACAGACATGTATCAGCATACCACTGTTCTAACTCAATTTTAATTGGCTGTTTCACAGCCAGTTTATAGTTCAAACAGATTGTAGCAATACTCTGAATAGTCACAACTTAACAGAGCTAACAGCATTTGCAACATAAATACCGAGCTTATTCTTATTAGCTAGGCCCTTAATGCAGTGCAGCTGCTGAGCACCACATGGCAAAGCTAACTCTCAGCTAAACAGTAACAATGACAAAATAAAGCAAACAGTCAAGGCGGTGCGGTGGCGCAGTGGTTAGCAATGCAGCAGCACAGCAACTCACCCTTGGCCATGGGATCCCTGGTTCGATCCCAGCCCCTGACCAACAGTGATCTGTGTGGAGTTTGCATGTTCTCCCCGTGTCTGCATGGGTTTACTTCGGGAGTTCTCCGGTTTCCTTCCACAGGCCAAAAACATGCAGGTTAGGTTAATTGGAGACTCTAAAAGTGGCCCTAGGTGTGAATGGGTGTGTGCCCTCAATTTCCCCTCTGGGGATCAATAAAGTATACAAAAAAACAAAACTTGCATTAACTCATTTACATAAACTGGCACACTGTGATTGGAAGAACACAGTTAACCTTCACCATACGACAATTCACATTTACACATGGTCTTATACTAGCCGTTTTTCAGGTGTTAAGGTTGATAGCATGGGTCTATGGCACTTTCCATTGTAAGTATTAGTATCATGCTAACATTAGCATCACATTAGCATTAGCATCGCAGCTAATGGCTAGCAGACCTTTTCACTCTCACATTCCATACATTTACATAAATAACCAGGGAGTTCATCACTCACTGCTGAATATCTTTCATGGTTACACATTCCACACAGCAGAATGGAGTCAGGGCAACCAAACAGGCTGGTTCTCTGAACAAAAGACTCTGCCTAGAAGGAGGGAACCTTTCTCCTGTGGCCACATGGACAAAAAGGCTGGCAGAAAGAATCTGACCCCAACAAAAGAGGAAGGGATTCTGGGAGTTGTTGGATATAAATATAGAATATAGTAAGTAGTGATATGGTGGCCGGGGTGGCCGGGGAATTGTGTGTGGTGGCGGGCCACTCTGCCGGTGGCACGTCACCTGGGGTGTAAGAGGCAGAAGTGGAAGAGGGCCTGTCTCTTTGGTATTGACCCTCGGACTGTGTGGTATGCCTCCTGTTCTATTAATAAAGCTTCATTACTTGGACTTCCAGACTCCTCTGTCACTTCAGGTATTATGTCTAATACAGACACAACATTTGGCGATGAGGAAAAGTACGGTATGGAGTGAGCTGTGATGTGTTTTTGGACATTTTTGGAGGTTCCGGGCGAGCCGTCCATCCCCTGGGTTAGGTGGTTCAAGGCTTTTAACAACTACCTGGTCGCCCTGAATCTCGGTAAACTCGAGAAGCTTTGCGCTAAGGCCATTTTAGTACATAATCTGGGCATGGAGGGCCAGAGAATTCTCAGCACTCTGGGCATGGCGGAGAGTTACGACAATGTGGTGGCGCTAATGGCGCACTATTTTCGTGCCCCTGAAAACACCATAGTGAGACACATTCAGTTCCGCCAGCTCCGCCAGCAGATGGGTGAGCCGGTGCAGCGCTATAATGCCGACCTGCATTAGCTGGTGAGGGACTGCATATTAGGGGCCTTAGAGGATGAAATGATCCGCGACCAACTAGCGGAGCATGTTCGCTGCTCAGCGACACGGTCTACATTATTAACCCACCCTGGTGAACTTACGCTGAATGCAGCCATAGAGATAGTACAGCAATTCAAGGTAGCTGAAGCTTTGGCCAGGGATTTTGGGGGAAAATCTACGCCATCCTAGGAAGAACTGAACGTGAAGGTGCTGGCACTAGACCTTGCAGATGAAGACAGCGATCGGGATGGAGATTATGCCTCCGCTGTGAAGATTAGGTCCGCACCAGGTTCGCCGAAGTGTTATGGCTATGGATCTGCCAGACACAGATACAAACCCAGAGTGTGTCCAGCAAAGGGCAAGCGCTGTGGAAAGTGTGGTCTGCTCCACCACTTTGCAAGAGCCTGCAAAAACTTTGAGCTTGAGGTACGGCAAGAAGCTACAGGTCTCCCTGTGAAGAAACCCACAGTTATCCACACGGTTTCCCTGGACATGGGGGGACGGATTCACTGCAACGTGTTGCTGGAAGGTGTGGAGGTGTCGTTGTTGGTGGACACCGGAGCGGTGGTCTCGGCACTGAATTGGGCCACTGTGAAAAGCCTTTTTCCCCATTACCAACTGAGGGACTGTAGTGAACCTTATTTTGGCTATGGTGGCATCAAGCTGGTGATAAGAGACTCGATTGAGCTAACGGCACACTACAAGTCAGCGGTAATGGCGGGTGTCCGGTTCTTTGTAATGGCTACCGGATCCAACATCCTGGGCTGCAACATGTTCTATGGCCTGGGGTTTTTGATCGTCAGCGACACTGGCAAGGAGTGGTCAGGTGGTGGATTATGGGAGCGACCTCTCCAGTATGTAGATGATGATGCTGTGTGGGACAGTGATTGGCCTACTTTGATGGGAAGCAAGCATGACCGGCATCGAGGGGGGCTGTGCCGGGATAGCCCTGATGCCTGCGCCCCAGTTACCCTGGGTGTGGGAATGGGACGGCACAGCGGAGCCCCCGGGGCGGCTGGAGCCAGGGTATCAGCTCATTCGTCAGCTGGATCCAGTCCGGGTGACTCCGGTGAGCGAGAAGCTATTACGACTGTACTGGTGCTAAAGATGAGGAGCAGCAGCGCAAAACACGAGGGCGCCATTTTAAAGCGCGCTGGCCATCGACATCATTATTGATGGCGGGCTTCGGACCAGGTCGGTGGGTCATCCTGGCCCAGAGGAGAACCAAAACCATGACAGTTTGGACTGTGCAAGCACAACAGAGCTCCCCTAAAGGTTGGTGACGAGGTCCGCCCAAGGGAGGAGGCTTGGCAGAGAGGCATCCATAAAGTTCGTGGACAATGAGATGACCAGGGGCGCCTAATAGTGGTGTCTGCCCGTGTAGATGGTTACCTGAGACTCCCAGACAACTCATGGCGGCACCCTAACAAACTACGATGGGTGGTGAGGAAGAGATGCCGGCGCAGTTCATCTTCCAAGGCCAGGAAAAGGAAGCACTCGGGGCGGGAGCCACTGGTTTGTGATCCATGGGGTGGCCCATCCAGGGAGTCTGGGAAGTGACTGGGGTGGTTTTGTGTGGGAGTTTGATTAGTTTTCTTTTCACCCCATGCCTGTGTTGTATATAGTTGTCTTTGGGTTTATTGGGTTGTGCCCCACTAAAAAAAAGAAAAAACAAAAAAGAAAAAGAGAAAGAGAGAGAGAGAGAGAGAGAGAGAGAGAGAGAGAGAGAGAGAGAGAGAGAGAGAGAGAGAGAGAGAGAGAGAGAGAGAGAGAGAGAGATTTGATTTTTGATTTTTAAAGGATCTTTAATAAACACACTTGTCCATCAGTCAATACAATTTCTATATCATGCTATGTTACACAGAAAATTAATCCCCCAAAAAACACCCAAAAAAAAGCTGTCCATCATGAACTGAACAGAGGACATTCTCCAGGGACCAGAGGGTCCTGAAACCTTCCACATCCCCATTCCCCATAAAAAACTGAAAGTCCAGCCTGATTCTGGCTTTAAGTAGCCTCACAAATAAAATTTTGACATCAACATCATTCTCAACATTTTCAAGTTTTCTTCTCCGGCTTACATAGATAGCCAACTTTGCCTGTCCTAAAACAAAGTTCAGTAGTTGACACTTCTGCTTAAAACGACGATTGTACATAAAACCACAAATGAAAACCTGCTTAGAGAAAACTTCCTTAAAAATATGAAAAAGTTTTGTGAGAAGATCAAAGAGGCCACTCAGGCGCTGACATTCAATAAAACAATGAAAAACAGTCTCCCTAGAGGAACAAAAAACACACTGATCACTGACACTGCTGTTAATCACAGAAACAAAAGCATTGACTGCTATAATACCATGCAGGACCCTCCACTGTAAGTCTCCATGCCTCTTAGGGAGAGGGGCTTTGTAAAGAGCCCTCCAGGCAGGCCGATGCCCTTTTCCTAGTTTAAAATAGGCTCTCCAAGGAGTGTCCACACAGGTGTTCAATCGGTCCTTGTTGAGTGCCATCACCACCAGTCTGTAGAGTGCCTTACCACTGGCTCCTCCAAAGTCCACACCAGTGGGAGCACAGAATGCCAGTAAGGAGCAAGGAGCGACGTCAAAGTCCATATGGAGCGTGAGAGAGGGAAAGGGGTCAGTGCTTTCTGGCTGCAGCGTGCCATTGCTAAAGTCCAAGAGTAGGGAGTGCTCAAGTCCATGAAGCTCCTGTTTCCAGTGTGCAAGAAGACCATCGATGAAACGAATCGACCTGACACCAAGATGAGCTGCTAAAGCTGAGGCGTTGTTGAGGCCAGGACCAGCCAGTTCCACCACTTGCTTCAGAGTGAGAATGTTCCTGGAACACAGCCTATCAAGGAAGGTCCTTCCAACTCCCGGCAGGACACCAAGGCGACCACCAAAAACCAGCGGCTCCCTCAACAACCAGTAGAGGGAATCGCATGGCCCTCTTTGTTTTTTAAAAAGAGTCCACACTGAAAAGAGACTGCGGTAAAAACTGGGTAAAGACAGTGCATTAGAGTTCTTAAAATCCATTAAAAACACAGGGAGGTCTAGCCCAAGCCCAAGGACTCTCTGTAAAATAACACAGGCCAAAGGCCTCCATACCAGGTCCTGGGGGCCCGTCAGCAGTCTCTGTATGAAAGTCAGTCTAAAAGCAGCACCTCTACTAGCTAAATGAATCACTCCTTGCCCCCCCTCCTCTTTGGGAAGAAATAACAGGGCTTGAGGAACCCAGTGGAGTCCACCCCCCCAAAAAAAGTCCACCAAAACAGACTGAATTTTGGACAACAAACCAGCAGGGGGGTCCATGCACATGAGGCGGTGCCACAGGGATGAGGAAACAAGATTATTTAAAATGAGCACTCTTCCTCTAAAAGATATTCTCGGCATTAGCCACTTCCACTTGTTTAGTCTCCCGTTAATCTTCTCTATGACCCCATCCCAATTTTTTTGCTCAAACTGCTGATTTCCAATAAAGACACCAAGATACTTAAAACCTCCTTTTTTCCAAATCAACCCACCCGGCAGCGTAAGCTGATTTTCTAGTTTCTCCCCCACCATCAGAGCCTCGCTTTTTCCCCAGTTTATCTTTGCAGAGGAAAGTTGGCCAAAAAGATTGACACTCCTAACCAGAACGTCAATGTCACTCTGCTTGTTTAGCAGAATGACTACATCATCTGCATAGGCCGACAGCTTGAACGTGGTGTCACAGCCAGGAAAAGTAACTCCTGATAGATCCCTTCTCAGGCAGTGAAGCAAAGGCTCTATGGCGAGGGAGTACAGCATCCCTGAGAGAGGGCAGCCCTGCCGAACCCCCCTCTGGACTTTTAAAGGGGCAGACAGGCCCCCATTTATCTTCAGCACACTCTCAATGTCACTGTACAAGACCCGTATCCTGGCTATGAAGCCTGGGCTGAACCCAAAAGCTGTTAAAACTGTCCATAAATATTGGTGTTCAACCCGATCAAACGCCTTTTCCTGGTCAATTGAAATCAAACCAGTTTCTACCGCCAATGAACCAGAGACCTCCAAAATATCCCGAATTAAAGTGACGTTGTCACTAATCAGCCTGCCAGGCACACAGTAAGTCTGGTCTACATGAATGAGCTCGCTCATCACCTTTCTCAGTCTTCGGGCCAGAGCTTTTGAGAGAATCTTGTAGTCTGTGCAGAGCAGAGAGACTGGCCTCCAGTTCTTTAGGCTCTGGAGGTCCCCCTTTTTCGGCAACAGTGTGATGATGGCCCTCCTGCAGGTCGTGGGTAGGGTCCCCCTTTCCAAGCTATCTTGGAGAACCTCCAGCAGGTCTGGACCAAGCAGGGGCCAGAATTCCTTAAAAAAGTCCACAGAGAGACCATCTATGCCTGGTGATTTTCCATTCTGGAGGCTCATTAGCGCCGTATGCAGCTCAGACAGAGACAGTGGGGCATCCAAGCCGGCAACAAGGTCCTCTGAGAGCACTGGAAGACCATCAAGGAAAACCTGGCCCAGTGCCGTGTCCTCCCTCCACTCTGCTCTAAACAATTTACTGTAAAAGCTAGCAGCGTGTTTCCTGATCTCTGCTGCTGTGGAGATTGTTCTCCCGTCATCGCCCAACAAGGAGTGAATGAGCTTTCTCTGTCCATTTTTCCCCTCCAGTCCAAAAAAGTACTGGGAGGGCGAGTCCATCAGAGCTACATCCATGTAGCGTGAGCGGACCAGAGCACCCTGTGCGGTGACCCCTAGCAAGCTAGCCAAGGCTGACCTTTTTGACTTGAGAGCCTCTAAGTGCTCCTGTTTTCCTGTAGAACTGAGCAACTCCTCTAGTTCTACCACCTCAGTCTCCAGAACTTTCAAGGATTGGGTCAAGCTACGAGTGACATTTTGAGTGTACTGTTGGCAGAGTTGTTTTATCTGGGCCTTACCAAAATCCCACCACAATTGGAGAGAACTAAAAGAGGGTTTTTGTTCCCTGTGTGACTTCCAAACATCATGAAAAACCTCTTTAAAAAACACATCATTTAAAAGTGTATTGTTAAAATGCCAAAAAGCACTCTTACACTTTACATTTTCAATAAACACAGAACAAAACAGCAGGCAGTGATCAGTGAAACCAACAGGACAGATACAACTATTTTTAAAAACACTCATTTGATGTTTAAAACCATAAAAACGGTCTAACCTAGCCATAGATAAAAGGTTATCTTTGACATGGCTCCAGGTGTACTGCCTCTGGTCCCCATGATGTGATCTCCACACATCGGCCATTTCATGTGTTTTCACCAGTTCTCTCAGCCTATTGGCAGAAGCAGGGTGAGGCTCCTGATGGTTCCTGTCTAGTCTGTGGTTTAATGTACAGTTAAAATCACCCCCCAGAAATAAAAAACTATTTGGATCACAGGACTTAACCGTATCCGAAAGCACGTCAAAGACCCTGATCCTCTCTGCTCTCTGTGTTGGCACATACACGTTTATAAAAACGAAGTTCACGTTTTCAAACTGTACCTTTAATAAGAGGAAATGACCTCTCACCACCTCTTCCACCTCATAAGAGACAGGCACACAACCCCGAGAGAAAAGTACAGCCACCCCCCCACTGCTACTGGATTTGTGGCTAAAAAAAATGCAGCCATCCCACTCTTTTCTCCAATGGCTCTCAATGTCCACAGTGCTGTGAGTCTCCTGGACCATCAGCACGTCAAGTTTCTTTAAATTAAAAAGCTTGTATAAGGAGGCCCTTTTTACATCATCCCTGGCCCCATTAATATTGAGAGTGCCAATTCTAAGGTGGGGCATTAAAAAGGATAAAAATAGGGTACAGTAAAAAAACACACACATAGCATAAAAGGGAAGAAACAAACTAAGAGTCAACATGACTGTTAGTAATTTGTGATTTCAGTTTGACAACCAGTTTCTTTAAACGAAAAATTTCCTGATCAGTAAAAGTCTCATTCCCATCATTCAGTTTCATCAGCTTGCGAGCTGATGCCACAAATAACTCCAGATCTGGAAAGTAATTTTCCACTTTCACAGCTCTGCTCCCCTTGGTCACCTGGAGAAATTGCCTAATTTTGGAAAAACAATAGGAGCTTTGCTCCTCCTGCGTCTGCGTCTGCATCATTTCAGACTCAGCTCCACTTTCGTCAGAGACGCTCTCATCTAGTAAATCTAACTTCCCAACCCTACTAGATTTAGCAGAGCTCTGTAAGTTTTCAGCACTTTTTCTTTTTTGTGCAGCTTTAAAAGGATCCTCTTCAGCAAAACTACATTCCTGCATTTCTTCATGAACTGCAACGTTTGTCATGCAGTGTTTGCTCTGTGTGTCCCCTACAGCCTCAAACCGCTCCTCCCCCGCCTGCAAAGTCTGTTCATTTACGTTCCTTCGTTTAACTGCACTTTTACTTACACCCTCCACCTGTTTACCCCGGGCGACAGGCTCGTCACAATGATCAGAGCTGCCGCCAGACAGAAATTCCCCACCATCACTGTTTGGGGGGGCAACTACCGCGCCCGCCGCAGCCACCCCAGCAGAGGCGGCCGCGGCCGCCCCAGCACAAGCGGACGCGGACGCGGACGCGGATGCGGACGCCCCCGCAGAAGTAGAAGCGGACGCGGACGCGGATGCGGACGCGGCCGCAGTCGCGGCCGCGACCGCCCCAGCAGAAGCGGGCGCCGCAGCGGCATCCGCCGCACCACATGTAGCGCTACCCTCCGGACCACCAGAAACAGCGGCGTCACCTTTCTTACCGCCAGTGCTCTTTGTGTTCGCCTTTTCAGGACATGACCTAATAAGATGGCCTTCTGCGCCACACGCAAAACACTTCATGGTTTCAGATGTTGCAAACACCAAGTAGCTAAAGCCGTCAATCCTGAAATTAAAAGACGCGTTCAGTTCAGCAGAGCTGTCTTTCAACACCATGAAACACTGCCTCCTATGACATACAACATGCTTCAGCAGGGGTGATTTACTACCCAGAGAGACCATTCTGATAGGGGACACAACCTGGCCAAAACGGGACAACTCTCTAATCAGCTGATCATTTTTAACGAAAGGAGGAGCGTTTGAGATGGTGATCCTCCTAGACGGATTCGCCAGCGGTAAAACGGGAGTAAAAGTGTCACCTATGACCACTCCCTGTGCCACCACCTGATCAGCTTTCTCAGTCGAATCCAGAAAGATCACAATTGCGCTGTTCATCCTCGATGCTGATTTTATGCTGCCATGCCCAACCACCTGTCCTACAGCGAGGCTGGCCTCCTCCACAGAACAGGGAACTGTCGGGAGGATTCTCACACCATGACGCCGGGTTAAGCGCTCAAACTCCACACCACCATCAATCACCGGCATGATGCCGGCCGGGAAAAACCGGCAGCAGAAGCTACCGTTCCCCAACACACTCACTCCAACACTCACACCCCAGCACACACACACTCAACCCACTATATTAAACACACACACCTCAAACACACAAGATAGAGAAAAAGTTAGAAAATACAAAGTTTAAAGTACTCACTCGACACCACTCCACACCCCTGCTCCCACAAACGCCCACGCATGCGCACGAGAGAGAGAGAGAGAGAGAGAGAGACTTGACTTGTAAAAAGCTTTTATTGCACACTTCAAAAAAATGTAAGCAAACCATCATTCCTCCAAGTGTGTCACATTGGAAAAAGTGCAAACCGAATCTCCCCCCCCACACACACACAACACAGAGCAGTCCCTGCAGTCCACCTATTCAAAGATCCAGTTCTGTGACAGTCAATTACAGTCAATTAAATGTCATATACCAGTCTGGAGAGAGAGAGAGATAGAGAGAGAGAGAGACTTTGACTTTTAAAAAAGGCTTTATTGCACATTCCGAAATTGCAAAAAGACCAATATCACTTGTCCAAGTGTTTCACATCTCAAAAGTGCAAACATACCTCATCCCTCTGACCCACTGAACACAAAACATTCCCCACAGCACATCTATTGATGAATGCCTCCAAATTGTCCACCATTTGACAGTAAGAGAACTCCACCCGGAGTCTGACTTTCAACAAGACCTTGAAAGCGGACACAGGATCCACATTGCCAGCATTGCTTGCCCAATTTTTCCTCGTCAGCCAGATGGCAAGCTTAGCAGTACCAGATAGGAAGTTCATCAAAGTGTGGGCAGCCTTCCTTGCCACTTTATACTTCGGACCGTAAATGAACAGGCCAAAAGAGAAACGTTCACCCAAAGCCCGAAACCACTCGCGCAAAATCTCAAAAAGTCCAGATAAACGAAAACAGTGGACAAACAAATGGTCAAGGGTCTCAACTTGGGAACAAAACAAACATCCCCCCCCCCACAGTCGGATCAAGGTGTGCCCTGTATTTATTCGTGGCTATTGCCCCATGCACAATCCTCCACTGGAGATCTGCTGTGCGTTTCTCAATAGGTTGCTTGTACATGCACCGCCAGCTGCCTTTTGGGGAGACCCCTGGCCCCAAACAACCCGCCCACCTCGACTCCGTGACATCCTTCAGAGAGCGCAGATTCAGAACCTTCACACAGATGTGATACACCGCCCTTGTCCCGACAAACTGGAACTTGCCCAGGCGAGGAATCCTGAAGGTCAGTAGGTGATCCTCTCCTCCCTGCCACTCCCCCACAGCTGGAGTTATGGAAATTTCAGGAAAGGTGGATGCAGTGTCGTCATCCCATTGATTGGAAAGAGTGCGGTTCGTCGCAAACGCTCGAAGCGGTTGTGACAGGGCGGCGCACATGTCCTCCACCACCCTTTGCAGCAGTCTGACAGATGTAATTTTGGCACTCCGCCTCAGTGTATCCATCGATGTGGTCGACATCCTCATAAGATGACCAAGCTTGGTACAGCGTGCCTCCCGCAAACAACTCCGCAGACTGACAGACTGCAGCACCTCAGCTTCGATGAATCGATTGAAAAACAGTGGTTCGTCGAATAGCCACATGCCCGGCGTCTCGTCACGGAAACGGGCCACGTTGAAGACTCACCATGCATGCAAAACGGACGTGTAAAAAGCAAATAGTCCAGTAAGGTCCCCCTCCCCAGATGTCACGAGGAAGAGCTGCTTATCATAGCCCAAGCGACCAACTCTCCTCAAAAGCAGCTTAGCAGTGTCCATCCAGCAGGGTCCGCATCCGTAAAGGAGTCGTTGTGCAGTTCGAAGCCTGAAGCTGGCGATCTTGGAATGTATGTCCACTAGGCCCTGTCCCCCCTCGGCCACAGGCAGGTAGAGAACTGGCGCACGGACCCAGTGGCGACCAGACCAAAAGAAGTCCATGATTGTCTTCTGAATCTCCTCCACGAGGCTCCTGGGCGGTGTCAAAGCCACCAGCCTATGCCAGAGAGCCGAGGCAACCAGATTATTCGCGACCAGAACCCTGCCCCTATATGACAGCTGTGGTAGCAACCATTTCCATTTAGAAAAGCGAGCACACACCTTGTCCTTAACACCGTCCCAGTTTTTTCATTCAAAAGCCTCCGTACCCAGAAAAACCCCCAACACTTTGAGACCGTCCGTCCCCCACTGAAGGCCGCCGGGTAGGCGAGGGACGCCTTGACACGACCAGTGGCCCACCAATAGACCCTCACTCTTGGCCCAATTAACCCGTGCAGAAGATGCCCTTTCATAAACTGTCAAAGTGTCCACCAGCTGCTGCACATCCCCGTGGGAGGTGATGAAAACGTTGACGTCATCCGCATAAGCAGACAAGACAATCACCCTAACTCTACTGCTTTAAATGACATAACATTAACTCTCTTCTGTAGTTTTCCAACTTAACTCCAAAAATTTTATAGCAACTTTGTACATCATAGGTTTTTTTTTTTTTTTTTGTAATACAATCTATATTTTGTAAACTTGCTATATGCTTCAGATCAGTTAGATGCCTGTGCAAATGCTTAAATATTCTACCTTATATTTTATTCATGTTTAGCTCCCACCAGTCTCTTCTTGGATCTTCTTGATGAACTCCTGTGCCTCCTCAGGGGTCTTGAAGATGTGTGTTCTGCCCTTATATGTGACCAGCAGTCTTGCAGGGTGAATTACTCCATGATGAATCCCAAGGTTGCGCAGCTCTTTACGGACGGGGTCAAACTGCTTCCTCAACCGTTGAATTCCTGTGGCCAAATCTGGATAGAACCGCACTTGTTGATCCTGGTATTTAACTTCTCCTTTGGCTCGCGCCATGTCGGAGATCGTCATCCTGTCTCTGTAGCTGAGGAACTTCATAATTAACGTCCTCGGTGCTGCCTTATTATCTCTCTGTGGTCCAATTCGGTGGGCGCTTTCTAAAACAACTGATGATTGCAGCTCCGCGTTATTCAGCGCTTCTGGAATCCACTTTTCCAAAAAGGAACACGGGTCCCGACCCTCGGTTCCCTCTGGTAGACCCACCAGCCTCAGGTTTTTCTGTCTCGACCGGGACTCCAAGTCCAGGACATTATCTTCCAGACATTTATTATTTTTTTTTCCAAAGTGCGCACCTTTAATTGAAGGCCGGCGACATCATCTTCAGCACTGGAAACTCGAAGCTCCACCTGCGCCACTCGTTCCACACAGTCACCCAATTCCTTTCTCATTCCTTCCAACGCTGCCATAATCCCATCAAATTTAGCGGAAAAGTCTGCTCTCATTGAACTAATGGCAGCGAGCACTGCACCTGTGCCATCGCCCGCAGTCACCGCACCGCTGCTAGCTTCTTCCGCCATATCTGGAGCTTTATCTGCTGCGTCACGGATGTGAAAGTCCGTTAATTTGAACTGTTTCGGCGGTTCAATTTTTCCTCCACCTGATTCCCCAGCCTTAGGCTTCACCGGCATATCCTCACCCACACGCTGGGATAGGTTCTGTTCCAAATGAGAGAGTTGTTTGCCGATTTTTTTTTCTCTAGGAGCAGAGCAGAGTGATACGTGTCCTTCTACGTGGCCGCCATAACCGGAAGTCCACTTCATTTTATATTTACTTATTTTTGTAGGATGTCACTTGGGTTCTAAATATTTTATTGGGTTTTAGACCTTTGAGTTTTTTAACCTCTTTGACTAGTTTTTAACTTTTAATATGACCCTTCTCTCTTACCTCTGGTTTCTCCCTCATCTCTTTGTCTTCTTATACCCTGATTGATGGAGCCTTGAGTATTTTTATCATGTTTATAGTCAGCTTCATGTGTGCCTGTGTTTGTATCTATGTTGAATGTAATTAGTGGCTTGTAAATATGGATGTCACCAGACTGCAAAACAAATCTACCTACGGGTACAAATAAAGTAACCTGAACCTGAACCTGAACCTGAACTATGTCCAGGCCTGCGCCCAGTGCGCCACCTGGAAATCATCATCTTCCCCCCCGGCGGGTCTTCTTCACCCTTTACCAGTCCCTTCTCGCCCCTGGTCCCATGTGGCCTTGGACTTTGTAACAGGCCTGCCCCCTCTGGTCATTTTACGTCTGTCTTGACAATAGTGGACCGTTTCTCCAAGGCAGCTCATTTTGTGCCTCTCCGGGGGCTGCCTTCGGCGCGGGAGACGGCGGACCTTCTAGTGCAGCATGTGGTCCGTCTTCATGGTATCCCGGCTGACATCGTATCGGATCGAGGACCACAGTTTGTATCCCAGGTCTGGAAGGCATTCTGCACGGTGCTGGGGGCCACGGCTAGCCTCTCTTCTGGGTACCACCCGCAGAGCAACAGTCAGTGCGAGCGGGCTAATCAGGAGCTGGAGGCTGCGCTTCGCTGTGTAATCTCTTCCTGCTCCTCTTCTTGGAGCACGTTTCTACCCTGGATCGAGTACTCACATAACACCACGGTGTCCTCTGCTACGGGGATGTCCCCTTTCAAGGAGTCTCTGGGGTTTGATCCACCACTGTTCCCGGAGGAGGAGAAAGAGGTGGCGGTCCCTTCAGTGCAGGCTCACGCTAGGCGTTGTCGGCGAATCTGGTCCATCACCCGCAGAGCCCTCTTTCGGACTATGGAACATAATATCCAGGTGGCAAACCACCACAGGAGGCCCGCCCCGGACTATAAGGTGGGTCAGAAGGTCTGGTTGTCCACTAAGAACATCAATGTGCCAGCCGAAAAGCGCAAGCTGACCAAGCGCTTCATCGGTCCTTTTGTGATTTCTCATATTATCAACCCTGTGTCTGTGCACCTTGCTCTCCCCTCTTCTATGCGCATCTGCCCTACCTTTCACATCTCCCAGGTCAAGCCTTACATCGCTGATCCTCTGTGCCTGCCCCCCACGGCTCCTGCCCCCCCCCCCCGAGGATGATCGACGGCCACCCGGCTTGGGGGGGTGACTGCCATCTTGGATGTCCGCCGGCGGGGTCGGGGTCTTCAGTATTTGGTGGACTGGGAGGGGTTTGGCCCTGAGCATCGCTCCTGGATTCACCCAGCGTTGATCCTCGACAAGCAGCTGATCCACGATTTTCATCGGGCGCATCCAGGTAGGATTGGGCAGGTGCCTGGAGGAACCTCTAGAGGGGGGAGTACTGTCATGGCGGCCGCTGGGCCGTCATCATCCTCAGCTGTGCACACACCGGCTGTTGGTAATCAACGGGCTTTAAAAGCCAGGATCTCAGACTGCTCTGCACGGAGTCATCTGTCGCCTTTGCCTTGCAACGCGTCTAGGATATGACCTCAAGCCAGAGCCAGAACCAAGTCGCTAAGCCAAGCCACGTCACGTAAGAAACCTCTTCACTCATCCCTTCCCTCCCTGTGCACAGGTGGACCTCCCTGGCGGCGGACTTACCTCCCCTGTTGACGGGACGCCATCTCCTCCACCTCGGAGTGCCTCCTCACCACCTCAGCGTTGAGCACCACGCGCTTCATGCTGCACCGGTACATGGAGCCAGCAGGATTCTCTCTGTGGCGCCTGCAAATAAGCAGCACAAGCTTCAGCTCCCCATTCATGTGAACTGTAATAATCCCCTGTGCTTGTGTGTTCCAGGGTTGCCAGGTCGCAGCAGGAATCACTCAGCTCCAGTGACCAGACAGCATCACACTCACTCACCCATTTACACACACTACACTCATCACTTTAATTAATAAATGTCTAACAATCTACTCGTGTCAGCGTCTGTGTCCTGGGTCCCTAATCATGTCAGGGTTCTTGTTTTAATATTACGGCTATACCTTCGTATTGTATCGCAGGCTTAGATAAACAGCAGGCCGTGAATGACCACATCACACGCTTCAGCTCCAACTGTCATAATTCAATTCAATTCAATTCAACTTTATTTATATAGCGCCATTTCACAACAACAGTCATCTCATAGCACTATCAACTGTAGGGAGGACCCCCACAGTTGCAGAAAGACCCCAGCAATCAGGCGATCCCCTGTGAGCAAGCACTTGGCGACGGTGGAGAGGAAAAACTCCCTTTTAACAGGAAGAAACCTCCAGCAGAACCAGGCTCAGGGAGGGGCAGTCATCTGCTGCGACTGGCTGGGGGGTGAGGGGACAGAGAAGAAGAAAAGAACAGACATGTAGAGAGCAAACAGCACGATGGGGACTCAATCTATGGGAGAGAACAAACAAATGTTAATGACCAGCAAAAAAATATTTCATAGAGAGTGAGGAAAGGAGTGAGGCCCAGTGCATTACTGGAGGTCCCCCGGCTGACTAAACCTATTAGCAGCATAACTAAGGGAGGGTTCAGAAACACATGATCCCTCCCTAATTGTAGGCTATATCAAAAAGGTAGGTTTTAGCCCTATTCTTAAAAACAGAGATCGAGTCTGACTCCCGAATCCAGATTGGCAGCTGATTCCACAGGAGAGGAGCTTGATAACTGAAGGCTCTGCCTCCCATTGTACTTTTGGAGATTCTAGGTATTACAAGTAAACCTGCATTTTGGGAGCGTAGTGCTCTGTTAGGATGATACGGTAGTATCAGATCTTTTAAATAAAAAGGAGCCTGATTGTTTAGAGCTTTGTAAGTAAGAAGAAGGATTTTAAACTTAATTCTAAACTCTATGGGAAGCCAATGAAGGGAGGCCAGAATCGGAGAGATATGATCTCTCTTTCTAGTACCTGTTAAAACTCTTGCTGCAGCATTTTGGATCAGCTGAAGACTTTTTAAAGATGTTTTAGGACAGCCTGATAATAAAGAATTACAATAATCTAATCTCGAGCTAACAAAAGCGTGGATCAGCTTCTCAGCATCACTCTGAGACAAGATGCTCCTAATCTTGGCAATATTACGCAAATGATAGAAGGCAGTCTTAGAAACAAATTTAATATGTGAATTGAAGGACAAATCCTGATCAAAAATAACTCCAAGGTTCCTCACAGAGCTATTAAGAGAAAGAGTAACTGCATCCAAACTGAAAGTTTGATTTGGAAAGGAATTTCTAAGGTTTTTTGGACCAACAAGAATGACTTCAGTCTTATCTGAATTTAATAGCAGGAAATTACAAGTCATCCAAACTTTGATTTCCTTAAGACAGGCTTCTAACTTGGCTAATTGATTAGTATCATCTGGCTTCATTGACAGGTATAATTGTGTGTCATCTGCATAACAGTGAAAATGTATACAGTGCTTTCTAATAATGTTGCCTAACGGAAGCATATATAAACTAAAAAGAGTAGGGCCAAGCACAGATCCCTGTGGAACTCCATGACTAAGCTTTGAGCTGAGAGAAAACTCATCATTTACATGAACAAACTGGTACCTATCAGATAAATAAGATCTAAACCACTGCAACGAAGTTCCATTAAGTCCAACATAGTGTTCTAATCTATCAAGTAGAATATTATGATCAATAGTATCAAAAGCTGCACTAAGATCTAAAAGGACAAGTACAGAAACTAGTCCATTATCAGATGCAATGAGGAGGTCGTTAGTGACCTTCGCTAAGGCTGTTTCAGTGCTATGATGGATTCTAAACCCAGATTGAAACTCCTCAAATAAACCATTTCCCTGCAGGTGGTCAAATAATTGCGTAGCAACAACTCTTTCTAAGATTTTTGAAATGAAAGGGAGATTAGAGATTGGTCTATAGTTAGCTAAAGCTCCTGGATCTAGCGTTGGCTTTTTGAGTAAGGGTTTAATTACAGCCGTTTTAAAAGCCTGCGGTACATGGCCTAAAGTTAATGAAGAATTGATTATATGAAGAATAAAGCTACCAATAAGTGGGAAGACTTCTTTAAATAACCTGGTAGGAATAGGGTCTAAAAGACAAGTTGAAGGTTTGGATGAGGAAACTATTTTGTCTAACTCACAAAGGTCGATTGGAGTAAACTCATCAAGACAGACATCAATAGAAGGAGTTGTAGTAGTTACAGTATTTAAGTTAACTGTGGGAAGAATCTGATTGATTTTATCTCTGATGGATGAAATTTTATTATTGAAAAAGTTCATAAAGTCCTGACTAGTAAGCTCTAAGGGGATGCTAGGATTGACAGAGTCCTGACTCTTTGTCAACCTGGCTACAGTACTGAAAAGAAACCTAGGATTATTCTTGTTCTCTTCTATTAATGCAGAGTAATAACTCGTTCTAGCTTTTCTAAGAGATTTTTTATAAATTAAAAGATGATTTCTCCAAGCTAAATAGATTTCATCTAAATTAGTAGAGCGCCATTTTCTTTCTAATTGACGAGTCTTCTGTTTTAAGCTACGAGTTTCTGTGTTGAACCAAGGAGTTAGAAATCTCTGATTAGACTTTTTCTTTTTTAAGGGGGCCACCAAGTCTAGAGCCTGATGCAGAGAAGCTGAAACACTATCCACCATGTTATCAATTACAGAAGGAGCAAGCTGTCTATAGCTTATTTCCGTTGTGTTGACACATGGCATAGAGGAAACAATCTGCATAAATTTGGAAACAGCATCATCTGAGAGGCATCTACTGTGATAATATTTTTCTTTAGGAGCCAAATAGTCAGAAATAGTAAAATCAAAGGTTAACAGACAATGGTCTGACAGTACAGGGTTATGAGGAGACACTACAATATTTTCTATTTCTATGCCATATGTCAGAACAAGGTCCAATGTATGGTGGAGGTAATGAGTAGAATTTCCTACTTTCTGAGAAAACCCAATCGAGTCTAATATTGAATTAAAAGCCACATTAAGGCAGTCACTATCTACATCCACATGTATATTAAAGTCCCCTACTATAATTATTCTATCAGATTTCAGCACTAAATCAGCTAAGAAATCAGGAAATTCGGATAAAAATTCTGAATAGGTTGATGGGGGACGATAAACTATGGCAAATAAAATTGGGTTTAACCTGGAATTGCTAAAGTGCCCAACACTGAGGACCAGGCCCTCAAAGGAATTATAACATGTTTTTTGCTTTACATTAACTAGTAATTTGGAATGGTAAATTGTTGCTACTCCTCCTCCACGACCAGAACTTCTGGGATTTTGACAGTTTAAATAACCAGAGGGAGTTGATTCATTTAAACCAACATAATCCTCTTGCCCTAACCAAGTCTCTGTAAGGGAAATTAAATCAATCTGATGATCAATTAACAGATCATGGACTAACAGAGACTTGGGAGTTAGAGACCTAATATTTAATAAACCACATTTCCATCCATCCATCCATCCATCTTCTACCGCTTTTCCGGAGGTCCGGGTCGCGGAGGCAGCAGTTCAAGCAGAGAAGCCCAGACTTCCCTCTCCCCAGCCACCTGCTCCAGCTCTTCAGAGGGGATACCAAGGCGTTCCCAGACTAGCTGGGAGACATAGTCTCTCCACCGAGTCCTGGGTCTGCCCCGGGGTCTCCTCCCAGTGGGACGTGCCTGAAACACCTCAAGTGGGAGACGTCCAGGAGGCATCCTAATCAGATGCCCATACCACCTCAACTGACTCCTTTCAATGTGGAGGAGCAGCGGTTCTACTCTGAGCCTCTCCCGGATGACTGAGCTCCTCACCCTATCTCTGAGGGTGAGTCCAGCAATCCTACGGAGAAAGCTCATTTCAGCCGCTTGTATCCGCGATCTCGTTCTTTCGGTCATTACCCAAAGCTCGTGACCATAGGTGAGAGTAGGAACGTAGATTGACTGGTAAATCGACAGCTTTGCCTTAGAACTAAGCTCCCTCTTCACCACAACAGACCGGTACAACGTCCGCATCACTGCAGATGCTGCTCCAATCCGTCTGTCGATCTCTCGCTCCATTTTCCCCTCACTCGTGAACAAGACCCCAAGATACTTAAACTCCTCCACTTGGGGCAGGAGCCTGTCCCCAACCCGGAGAGGACAATCCACCTTTTTCCGGCTGAGGACCATGGACTCGGACTTGGAGGTGCTGATTCTCATCCCAGCCGCTTCACACTCAGCGGCAAACCGTCCCAGCAAGAGCTGTAGGTCATTGCTGGATGAAGCCAACAGGACAACATCATCTGCAAACAACAGAGATGAGATCCTGTGGTCACCAAGTATGACACCCTCCATTCCCTGGCTGCGCCTAGAAATCCTGTCCATAAAAATTATGAACAGGACCGGTGACAAAGGGCAGCCCTGGCGGAGTCCAACTCTCACTGGGAATGACTCCGACCGAGTGTTGGCAATACGAACTAAACTCTCACAACGGTCGTACAGAGACCGAATAGCTCGTAACAACAAGCCCGATACCCCATACTCCCGAAGCACCCCCCACAAAAATCCACGAGGGACGCGGTCAAATGCCTTCTCCAAGTCCACAAAACACATGTAAACTGGTTGGGCAAACTCCCACGAACCCTCAAGAATTCTCGAGAGGGTAAAGAGCTGGTCCGATGTGCCACGGCCAGGACGAAAACCACATTGCTCCTCCTGAATCCGAGGTTCGACCAACGGCCGGACTCTCCTCTCCAGTACCTTGGCATAGACCTTCCCAGGGAGGCTGAGGAGTGTGATCCCTCTAAAGTTGGAGCACACCCTCCGGTCCCCTTTTTTGAAGAGAGGAACCACCACCCCGGTTTGCCATGCCAAAGGCACTGCCCCCGACCTCCACGCAATGTTGCAGAGGCGTGTCAACCATGACAGCCCAACAACATCCAGGGCCTTGAGGTACTCGGGGCGAATCTCGTCCACCCCCGGGGCCCGGCCACCAAGGAGATTTTTAACCACCTTGGCGACCTCAGCCCCTGTGATAGGCGAGTCATCCCCCTTGTCCCCAAACCCTGCTTCCTCTGTGGAAGGCGTATCAGTGGGATTGAGGAGATCCTCGAAGTATTCCTTCCACCGCCCGACGATATCCCCAGTTGAAGTCAACAGTGTCCCATCCGCACCATACACAGTGTGGACGGGGAGCTGCTTTCCCCTCCTGAGCCGCCGAACAGTTTGCCAGAATCTCTTTGAAGCCGACCGAAAGTCTTGTTCCATGGCCTCACCGAACTCCTCCCATACCCGGGTTTTTGCTTCAGCAACCACCCGAGCTGCACTCCGCTTGGCCTGCCGGTACACCTCAGCTGCTTCGGGAGTCCCACAAGCCAACCAAGCTTGATAGGACTCCTTCTTCAGCTTAATGGCCCCCCTCACCACTGGTGTCCACCACTTGGTTCGGGGGTTGCCACCACGAGATGCACCGACCACCTTGCGGCCGCAGCTCTGGGCCGCCGCTTCAACAACAGAGGTGGAGAACATGGCCCATTCAGACTCCATGTCTCCAGACTCCCTCGGAATGTGGTTGAAGTTCTTCCGGAGGTGGGAGTTGAAGACCTCCCGGACAGGGGCCTCAGCCAGACGCTCCCAGCACACCCTCACTATACGTTTGGGTCTACCAGGTCTGAATGGCTTCCTCCCCTGCCATCGGATCCAACTCACCACCAGGTGGTGATCAGTTGACAGCTCTGCACCTCTCTTTACTCGGGTGTCCAAGACATACGGTCGCAGGTCTGATGATACGATAACAAAATCGATCATCGACCTGCGGCCTAGGGTGTCCTGGTGCCAGGTGCACATATGGACACCCTTATGCTTGAACATGGTGTTCGTTATGGACAGACTGTGGTTAGCACAGAAGTCCAATAACTGAACACCACTCGGGTTCAGATCGGGCAGGCCGTTCCTCCCAATCACCCCCCTCCAGGTTTCACTGTCGTTGCCCACGTGCGCATTGAAGTCCCCCAGTAGGACAATGGAGTCTCCAGGAGGAGCACCCTCCAGCACCCCAGTCACAGACTCCAAAAAGGGTGGGTACTCTGAAACATCATTTGGTGCATAGGCACAAATGATGGTCAGGACCCGTTTCCCAACCCGAAGGCGCAGGGAAGCAACCCTTTCGTCCACCGGGGAAAACTCCAATATAGAGGCAGCAAGGTGGGGCGATACAAGAATACCTACCCCTGCTCGTCGCCTCTCGCCCGGGGCAACTCCAGAAAAGGCCAAGCTCCAGCCCCTCTCCAGGAGACTGGTTCCGGAACCGGAGCTGTGTGTTGAGGTGAGGCCCACTATATCTAGCCGGTATCGCTCAATCTCGTACACCAGCTCAGGCTCCTTCCCCACCAGAGAGGTGACATTCCACGTACCAAAAGCCAGTTTAGAAAGCTTGGGATCAGTCCGCCAAGGTCTCCGCCTTTGACTGCTACCTAATCCACATAGCACCGGACTTCCATGATCCCTCCTGCAGGTGGTGAACCTACTGGAGGGCGGACCCATGTAACTCCTTCGGGCTGAGCCCGGCCGGGTCCCATGGGTGGAAACCTGGCCACCAGACGCTAGCCTTCGAGCCCCTCCCCCAGGCCTGGCTCCAGGGTGGGGCCCCGGTAACCCCATACCGGGCGGGGTACACTGAATCCTTGATATACAATTTATCATGAGAGTCTGTTGGATCGTTCTTAGTCTGGCCCTTCACCCAGGACCAGTTTGTCTTGGGAGACCCTATCAGAGGCAAATTGCCCCGGACAACATAGCTCCTGGGATCACTGGGGCACGCAAACCCCCCCACCACGATAAGGTGACGATCCATGAGGGGGTAAACCACATTTAATTTTTAAATTATGAGGAGGAACAGAGGCCAAATCATTCAGTTTAGAGGCTTTATGTTTAATTTGAGTTTTACCAATATTTTTGCTTTATCACTTTGGGATGCTTATACATTATATTTTTATTTACTTTGGAGGGAGCAGACAACGATTCTCTGATGGGGAAGACAGGGGCTAAGTTGAGGGGTGGCGGATGAAGAGGAGCTGCAGACAGGCGTGTAAGACTGCGACTCTGCTTCCTGGTCCCAACTCTGAGTAGTCATGGTTTTGGAAATTTGGATAAAAAAGATGCCAGATTGTTAGATAAATGAGAAGCACCATCCAAAGTGGGATGAATGCTGTCTCGTCTCATAAGACCAGGTTTTCCCCAAAAAGAGCTCCAATTGTCAATGTAGCCCACGTCATTTTTAGGACACCACACAGACAGCCAGCGGTTCAAGGATGACGAGCGACTAAACATGTCATCACTGGTCAGATTGGGGAGGGGCCCAGAGAATACTACAGTGGCAGACATCGTTTTTGCAAAGTCACACACCGATTCTATATTAAGTTTCGTGACTTCCGACTGCCGGAGACGGATGTCATTAATGCCGGCGTGAATAACAATTGTGGAATATTTACAGTTACTTTTAGCCAGCATTTTCAAATTTGACTCGATGTCGCCTGCTCTGGCCCCAGGGATGCATTTGACTATGGCCGCTGGAGTCTCTAGGTTCACGTTTCTGACTACAGAGTCGCCAATGATCAGAGTTTTTTCCTCAGCGGGTGTGTCGCTGAGCGGGGAAAAACGATTAGAAACGTGAACAGGTTGGTGGTGAACCGGGGCTTTGCGACTAGGCTTCCTTCTCACCGTCACCCACCCAGTCTCCTCGCTGCTGAGGAGAGCCGGGGAACCGGTGACAGTGGGACCTAAGCTAGCTAGCTCCGCTGCAGCTAATGGGCGTCCGTCGAGATTAACTGGCGCAGACGGTGTTTCAATGCAGCGGAGCCGGGATTCCAAATCAGACAACCTCGCCTCGAGCGCCTCAAAAAGACAACATTTATTACATTTACCGTTATCACTAAAAGAGGCAGAGGTGTAGCTAAACATCTGACAGAGAGAGCACACCAGAGGAGGAGAGGAAAGAGAGCTAGTAGCCATAGCTAGTGGCTCGAGAGCTGGAGCCTTCTCGTGCGCTTTTACGCAGGAGGAGGGCACAAGGAGGGGAAGGATTAATGGATTTACACGCAGCTTTGACCTACTTTCTGTGATCGCATGCTGACTTTCACTGGTCCGGCCATGCCCCCTCTCTCATCATCACCAGCTGATTCTCCTCCCGCTGATCATGTTTCTCGGTCCTCGCCCAGGTGCTTCTCATCACACCATCACCAGCAGTGCATGTCCTTCGTGGCCAGAAGCGCACTGTTGGTCCATAGTATTGTCATCTTTGCTGTTAGTCTGCCAATATTTTCAGCACTCTCACGATGTGTTAGCCACTCCATGTTTGCGGTGGTTCTCGTGCATCCTTGAAGAGATGTCGGCTCTGGGGGTGCACCTGTGGCTAACACATCTCCTCTCATTCGTTCTCTGGGCGATGCCGGCCCTCGAACCCCACTAGTAAGTGTGTTTGTGTTTTTGTACGTCTTCACCTTTTTGGGAATTGTCTGTTGTTCTGTATTAAATGTGCTGTGGTGAACCCTGCACGTAAATCCTCGTTATTTCATCCTCCCTCTCCTTGCCCTGTGTAAGAGCGCACGGAGGGTTATGATGAATGGATTTATGCACAGGATTCACCACAGCACATGTAATGAATATAAAGACTGATCCCAAAAGGTGAAGACTTACAAAAATACACAGAAACACAAACAGTAGGCATTTGGGGCCGACATCGCCCAGCGAACATAGAGAGGAAACGTGTTTACCACGGTTGCGCCCCAGAGCCGACATCGCTACAAGGGTGCAACAGAACCACGGCTGTGTGGAGTGGCTAACACGTTGTGATAGTGTTGGCAATATTGGCTGGCTGACAACACAGCAGATGATTCACACAAAACATGAACAGCTGACTGCCACTGAGTCTGACTTGCTAGGCACAATGCCCGCTTGGTATGGCTCAAACCCATACGGTCTGATGCCCCCAGATTCTTCATTGTCATCCCATTCTTCGGAACTATAATTGTCTGAAGATTGGACAACACAAACCAATTCCAGACTACATGTGCTGGAACCATCGTCGATGTTTTCTACCGCTTCCATCCTCTGTGTACAATGGGCAGCAAAGCGCTGTGTTCTGTCGATGACGTTACAACATGGCCGTGGGGTTTTCCAGCCACTGACGCAATTGGTGACGTGGCGCTCATGAAAACGTCAGATATTCATGTGAAAAAAAGCCTGTTTGACTTAGAACTGCACAGACCAACCTATTTCATCATATTGTATCATGTGTTGAAAAATTAGATGAAGTCAAAAACGTGTCATCAGCACTTTAATCTTACTATTCATGATTTTGGAAAAATCCTACAGCTGCCCTTCATAAAAAAGGGCCCCATGTAAGAACTACGGCCAACCTACGGTCTGCATACTGACAGTTCCGTTTGGCTGAATGGAGAAGGGCAGCCCGGGTGGATCTCCATTGGTGGCGGCAGTGGCGAGTGTGGGCTCCCACAGATTGCATGGCCACCTCCCTCTCTGCCATTGGCAGGGGAAGGGGGGGGTGTACAGAGTTGTGGGTGTACTCCACCCAGGTCAATCCATCCTCCTGGATGGGTTGCAGGAAGCCACACATCTCAGGGCGGCCTCCATGAATTGGTTAGCACACTCAGCCTGTCCGTTGCTCTGAGGGTGGTAACCCGAGGTGAGACTGACCGTGGAGCCCAGGGAGCAGCAGAAATATTGGGAAACTTGGGAGGTAATCTGCGGACCCCGGTAAGACACAATGTCCAAAGGAATGCCATGCAAGCGGATAACTTGGGACGTAAGAAGGTTAGCAGTTTCGGAGGTGGAGGGCAACTTGGGAAGGGGCACCAAATGGATAGCTTTAGAGAAGCGGTCAACGATGGTGAGAATGACGTGTTGCCCTGCGAGGGTGGAAGGCCCGTGACAAAATCCATGGCTATATGCAGCCAAGTGCCACTGAGAACCAGTAGGGGGTGCATGAGACCGGCAGGAGGTAAAGAGTCCAATTTATTCCTGACGCACACTTGACAGGCCTTAACATAGTCTGGAACATCCCACCGTAATGTAGGCCACCAGAATGCTCGCTGCACCAGGTTGACACTTCTGGAAATCCCGGGGTGACAGGAAAAGTTGCTGGTTTGCCCCCACTGGATGACATCACTGCAAAGGCTGGAAAACAGGCGCTCGTCAGGACCCTCCTCGTGTTTAGGCTCCGTGGATTGGGCTTGCCGGACCCTCTGCTCAATCTTCCAGGAGAGGTCACCAAGAATACAGGAGAAGGGCACTATGAGCTGAGGAGGTGAAGAGGAGGATGACAGATTGGAGGTGAACTGGTGGGAGGCAGCATCAGGCTTGATATTACGAGACCCGGGCCGATAAGTGATAGTGAGATTAAACCTAGGGAAGAATAATTGCCAGCAGGCCTGCCTGGGGTTCAACCTGTGGGCCAACCTGAGTTGGCCCGCAGGTTGAAGTTTTGTGGTCTGTCCACAAGTTTTTGCAGGTTGAAGTTTTGTGGTCTGTCCACACAATGATTGAGTGAATGGCTCCCTCCAGCCTGTGCCTCCACTCCTTGAGAGCCAATTTAATGGCTAGCAACTCTCGGTCCCCGACGTTGTAATTCCTCTCGGCCAGCATTAACCATTGAGAGAAATACGCGCATGGGTGGAGCTTCTGATCGGTGGCCGAGCGCTGTGAGAGGACAGTGCCCACCCTCAAGTCCGAAGCATCCACCTCTACTATGACCTGGAGCTGGGGGTCGACTTGAGCCAAGATGCGTGTGTTGGAAAACAAAGCTTTTTATTCAGGGAGGGCCCACTCCGCTGCCTCAGACCACTTAAAGGGCACTTTGGTTGAGGTCAGCTGAGTAAGAGGCTGCACAACTCTGCTGTAATTTCAAATGAACCTACAATAGAAATTGGCAAAGCCCAGAAAGCGTTGGAGCTGTTTGCGAGTGTGCGGGATAGGCCAATCAAGCACAGCCCTCACCTTAGCCGGGTCAGCCCTCAGCTCCCCTTTGGCTACGATAAAGCCAAGGAAGGAAGTGGAGTGGGTGGAAAACTCACACTTTTTGGCCTTCACAAAGAGCTGATTTTCCAGGAACCGCTGTAACACAGCCCATATGTGGACTGTGTGTTCCTCTGGCATGCAGGAAAAAAACAAGATGTCACTGAGATTAATAAAAACAAATTGATTGACCACATTGCGGAAGACATCGTTGATCATGCACTCGAAGATGGCTGGGGCATTAGTTAGCCCAAACGGCATCACTAAGTGTTCAAAGTGCCCAAGATGAGTTTTGAATGCCGTCTTCCATTTGTCCCCTTAGCGTATGCAGACCAAAAAGCATGCCGTCCTTCTTCCCATCAAAAAACCTTGCCTCAAGAGGAGCCGAAGAGAGCCGAGTGGGGCCGGCGTTCAGAGAGTCCTTGATGTAGGTTTCCATCGCCTCCCTTTCTGGCCCAGAAAGACTGTAGAGCTGACTGGACGGCAGCCGCACCCTAGGGAGGAGGTCGATAGCACAGTCAAAAGAGCAATGTGGGGGCAAAGGGAGAGCTCTTGACTTGCTAAAGACCTCCCCAAGGTCATTGTAGACCTCGGGGATGAGGCTGAGGTCTGGCAGCTCCGCCGGGGGAGAGGAAATGGGAAAGAACGGTGAACACATGGTTGAACTGAGGCAGGAGGCTAGCCAAAAGGGGCTCCAGGAAGAAATTGAGCTTTGTGCCCAATTGATAATGGGGTTGTGCTTCTGGAGCCACGGGTAACTCAGAACCACCGGGGAGGATGAACTAGGGAGAATAAAGAACAAGAGAGACTCCCGGTGGTTCCTGGAAAGAAGGATGGAGACTGGCTCTGTGCACTCGGTAACAGAAGTTAGGCAACATCCGGATAGTGCTGCTACATTTAATGAAGCTGGCAATTTGATAGTGGGTATTCCTATCACCCATACGAGTCATAAGGAATTAAAGTTCTGCTTTGCCCCTGAATCAATTAATGCCGAGACCTTCTTCTTGACCCCCAGTAGCTGGAAAAGGGCTGGGATCGAAAAGTTACCGGGGGGATTAGAGGAATAACTTCCTGCTAGACCCCCCACGGCTACTGATGGGCTACGTCTCTTGGTTTTAATGGGCAGTTAAACAGTTTGGGCTCCAACGAGCCACAGTACATACATGCGCCAGCTTTCCTCCGTCACAGGTGCTCCTCCAGAGTCAGACAGACTTGGCCAAGCAACATAGCTTTGGAGGAGGAGTCGTCTAGGCTAAGCTGGTTGCCGGAGGGGGTGTACATGAGGTGGAAGGGCTGAAGAAGGTCTTTTGCTCCTTCGCGTGCTCACGGTACCGGTTATCTTAACTGATCACCTGGTCAATGAACTCATCCAGAGAGGAGGGGGTCGCATGAACCGCCAGGCCATCTCAAAGATTGGCATTCAGACCCAGGAGGAAGGCGCTGCTTAAGGCAATGTCGTTCCACCCAAAGTCTGCCGCGGCAACCCGGAACTCCACAGAGAAATCAGCTGCAGACCGATTCCCCTGTCGGAGAAACATTAGGTGTCTCATGATGTTCCCCTTGCTCTCTGAATGGTCAAAAGCTCAGGAAAATTCATGCACAAACCATTCAAAGGAGTAGTGAGGGCCCTCCATGCTATCGAGAATGGACTGAGCCCAATTAAGAGCCCAGTCTCAGAGCAGGAGGGTCATGAAATGTATTTTTGAAGTGTCATCAGGGTACTCCCCGCTCACCTGTCGTAGATAAAGGTGTACATTGTTACCGGAGTGGTGGCTCAGTTGGTAGAGCATCTGCCCCACACCCGGAAGGCAGGGGTTTCAAATCCCGGCCGGGTCATGCCGAAGACCATATAAAAGTGGAACTTCCCGCCGTCCAGCTTGGTGCTCAGCAGTAATGGAATGGAGGAGGGAAATTTGTGGCGGCGCCTTGCATGGCAGCGGCCCTCTGATTCTACACTTGGGGTGTGTGTGATTAACACAGTAGATGGGTAAAACACAATCTCGTTCTACTGTACATGATTGGTTGTACAGTTGAATGACAATAAGGGTGATTTAACATGGAGCAAAAATCCCTTGTATCCACCCACCTCCCCTGCATACGGGGCAGGTGAAGGAACGGATGTGATACGGCGGAGGGGAATGGCCACTGGGACGGCAGGAGGAGAGGGAGGACTCGGGCGACATTTGACAGAGATGGTCGGTGACCGTGGTCAGCTACTGAATAATGGTTTGAAGCTGCTTGGTGAGCACAGCCACCTGCCGCTCTGTGGCGTCCAATCAGGAAAGGGTGGAGTGCTTTGCTGATGCTGTGCCTGCTGAGCTTCAGTCATGGCTGGCTCGTTCTGTCATGACTGAAAGTATGAAGCTTACATGCAGGCAGCAAACACCCGAGAACACACAAAAACACGGAGTAAAACGTTAAGTACAACTTTTTTGAAAAACACACACGCAGCTGGAGAGAAACGCGCCGCACGCGGAGGGAATACACAGCCTGTGGGGGAGAGAAACAAGAGCTGATTAGGGATGAGGAGTGAGACAAGGAATAATGAATTGGGAAAGGGTTTGTCTTACAACAAGTGAGCAGAGAGCCCGGGAGAGGAACCCAGCCTGGAGGTGAGAGAGCCAACAGGGCAGAGCTGGTGTAGGAAGGGAGAGGTGAAAAGCTGGGAGTCCTGGGAGAGGGAGATGATCAGGCAGGTGAGCACATAACAATCCCGGAGATGCAGCACAGAGATGGCAGCAACCCAACAAGCCAGTGCCAGAGTGTTCACAAGCAGGTCATTTTAAGCACTGGCAGTGAAGAGGGAGCAGGTGTGTCCACTAACGCAGATGCATTGATGACCTGCGGAGCTGGGAACCAAGTGGAGAACATCCCTGAGGAAGGAAGGGGAGCACGCTCACCCAGTCATTACAAAATCTTCCTCTTGATGAAGAATAAATACTCAGAAAAGGCCTTGCTTACTCTGCACCTTTATTTATTAACCAGATCAACAACGGATGTTTATTAATATAAAGAAAATCCACCATAGAAATACATTTAAACATTTAACTTGAATCAAAATATGAAATCATGTCAGCTAGTTATTAAGTTAATAGGGTTTGTAACTGTTGAACTATTTGCACATAACTCTTAAAACTTGTGTCTATTCCAGTAAGAAATTTCAAGATAACGTATTTAAATGTTGGCAAATGCCACAAGTTTTCTTAAATTTATAGTGATGCCTCTGTTCTACCATTTTTAACAAGTTTATGAACTTTGTTTAGTTAGTTAGTCCAAGTTTATTCAGTTAATTTTACAACACATAAAAATACATGAAAATGCAAGAGAAGATAAAAAAAAAACAGCAAGAAAACCAAAAGAGTGTAGGTGGTGACATGGAAAGTGGTAAAGACCCAAACGCAGACAGCAAGAGAGGCCATGGTTGAAATGCCATAATGTGATGCTTATTGATAGAATATGCTGGGGTGATGGTGCGGAGAGTCCGGCAACCCTGCGGAGGAAGGAGAAGCACAGTCAGTTCAGGGACCAGAACTGCGTTAAACTTTTGCTTATGTTCTGCTTTTCTTACAGAGAGGAGCAAGGAACCTGACGTACACTGGATTCCTGGGTGATTCTTCAGCATGGTGAAAAGGGGTCACAGGAAGGTGAGGGGAATGCCAAGTAAGTGGTGATTCTGGGGAAGGAGAGATGAGGGTATAGGCTTAGTGCACGTTGGTAAGTCGACTTACTTGGGAGGGTGGAGAGTGAAGGTGGGGAATCCGGATCTGTGGTTCCATCAAGGAGAGGTCCAGTCCACCAAGGATGTCCTGATGGAAGTAATGAAAGGAGATTTGAGGGAGAATAAGAGAAAGGCTTACGGTGGCATGGTAGGAGAACAAAGGCTTTATCCTGCACACTGGGTAGTTAATCCCAATGTGGCATGGATGAGTCTAATTAGCTCCTGCAGTCTGCGGTGTGTAGCTCCTATTTAAAGAGTGGGGCTGATTACCAGCAGGTGAGGTCAGTTGTGGGGAATAGACAGTTAATGGAGAGGCACAACTGTGTGAAACCTGAACCCTTGCAGGAGGAAGCAAAGCTTATAATACCTACCCCTTTTTCCATTACATAAACTTAAACATCATCAACCTCTACAGAGGGGAAAAAGCACCAAACCCCCCCCCAAAAAAAACGCAAATTCATGCTGAGGCAAAAACAAACAAACAACAACAAAAAAGTAAAGTCATGTTCTAAACAGGTACATGATACTGAGAACGTAACTTTTCCTTGTACATTTTCTTAATAACCCTCCTGTTGTCCTCGGGTCAAAATGACCCGCCACTGTGTTAAAAACAAACAAAAAAAAATCCCCCTAAACAATATTTTTTCAACTTAAAATTTTATGACTTTTCCTAGATTGACCCCAACTTTATGATAAGTGAATTGTTGCCTTTATTCACATTTCCATGTAAGCTGTACAAAAAAAGGTACAAAGGTCGTCTTCCGGTCAAAATGACCTGACAGTCAAATTGAGTTGAAATCACGGTCACTGAGTTATTTACACACCACAGAATGTAAGAATGTTTTAGTTCTGTCTCAGATCAATCAGTACCAGACGTAAACAACACAATAGCAGACGTAAACAAGACAAGACAGGTGGCCTTCTCGCAGACTGCAGTGCCTTTGATCGGTCTCAGATCAATCAGTAGCAGACATAAACAAGACAAGACAGGTGGATTTCCAGAGGTTATAAAGGTGCTGCAGATGACAGTACCCCAAATTCTCTCTGTGCTGAAGCCACGAGTGCGCATTATACCGTCGAACAGGCTATAGAGCTGATTTTTTCAGATGTCCAGCAAGACAACTCTGATTCAGAAGAGGAAGTGGAGGAAGTATCAGAAGAAGAAGATGGGGAGGAATACAACCCAGAGCATGATGAATCATCTTCAGAAGAAGAAGAAGAAAACCCTGAAGCTGAAAGAGAGACTTTCCTTTCAAAAAACGGCAAAATAACATGGTCCTCGGCAGCATATGACTAACACGGCAGGGAGGCAGAACAAAATGTCATAAAGATGACCCCAGGACCCACAAGGTATGCCGTTTCTCATGCCCATGACATTGTCTCTACATTCTACCTGCTCATCACACCAGCAATACAAAAAATAATCCTGGAGATAACAAATCTGGAGGGTTTTCGCAAATATGGAGACAGCTGGAAAAATATGGATGAGACTGACCTGCAGGCCTACTTAGGGCTGCTAATCTTAGCAGGTGTATACAGGTCCCGAGGTGAGGCTGCAGCTAGTCTATGGGATGCAGAGAGTGGAAGGCCAATTTTCCAAGCCACAATGCCACTCAGAGTTTTTCACACCTACTCAAGACTGCTACGATTTGATAACCGTGAGTCAAGACCAGCAAGACCTGTGTGACAGACAAACTTGCAGTTTCTTGCTGAGTTTCTTCATCTTGAGCAACAATAACATCATAAAGACACATTAGTCTAGGCATCGCAAGTGATGGTCTATATGACATCATGAAGACACATTTATCTATGAGCCATATGACATCATAAAGACTCATTAGTCTAGGCATCGTGAGTGATGGTCTATATGACATCATAAAGACACATACAGTATGTCTATGTGAAGTCATATAGACATCATATCTTTATGACGGCATCACGAGTCCTATGATGCCTGAGTTCATAGGACGTCCAATGATGATCAGGCAGAGATCATAGGCCATCCTATGATGTCCTATAAACGTGGCAGACACACAGACATGCACACACACAGACACAAAGAAATTTCTTGCTTTAAAATTCAATTAAGCTGCTTATATTGGGGGTTTAGTGAAGACGGGTCATTTTGACCCGGAGGACACGGGGTGTATACAGAATATGAGGACAACAGGAGGGAGAGGCACAACTGTGTGAAACCTGAACCCTTACAGGAGGAAGCAAAGCTTATAATACCTACCCCTTTTTCCATTACATAAACTTACACATCATCAACCTCTACAGCGGGAAAAAGCACCAAAAAAAAACAAAAAAACAAAAACACAAATTCATGCTGAGGCAAAAACAACAACAAAAAAAGTAATGCCATGTTCTAAACAGACATGATACTGAGAATGTAACTTTTCCTTGTACATATTCTTAAACAATTTATCTGTTCTACATATTTTGATATTGTCAGGACAATTGTTCAAGAGTTCACTTAAATAGGACCTGCCTGACAAAATCAAGTAGACCAAAGGATCCTCAAAAGCTAGGCATCATGCTGCAATCCAAAGAAATTCGGGAACAAATGATAAAGTAATTGAGGTCTATCAGTGTGGAAAAGGGTATAAAGCCATTTCTAAAGCTTTGGGACTCCAGCGAACCACAGTGAGAGCCATTATCCATAAATGGTGAAAACATGGAACTGTGGTGAACCTTCCCAGGAGTGGCCGGCTGAAAAAATTACCCCAAGACCACAGCGACGACCCATCCAAGAGGTCACAAAAGACCCCACAACAACATCCAAAGAATTGCAGGCTTCAATTGCCTCAGATAAGGTAAGTCCTCATGACTCCACCATAAGAAAGAGACTGAGCACAAATAGCCTCCATGGCAGAGCTCCAAGACAAAAACCACTGCTGAGCAAAAAGAACATAAAGGTTTGTCTCAGTTTTGCCAGAAATAAAATCTTGATTATACCCAAGACTTTGGGGAAAATACTTTGTGGGCTGACTGGACAAAAGTTTTTGGAAGGTGTGTGTCCCATTACATCCAGTGTAAAAGTAACAGCATTTCAGAAAAGGAACATCATACCAACAGCAAAATATAGTAGTGGTAGTGTGATGGTCAGGGGCTGTTTTGCTGCTTCAGGACCTTGAAGACTTGCTGTGGTAAATGGAACCATGAATTCTGGTGTCTACCAAAACATCCTGAAGGAGAATGTCCGGCCATCTGTTTGTGACCTCAAGCTAAAGCCCACTTGGGTTCTGCAGCAGGACAATGTTCCAAAACACACCAGCAAGTCCACCTCTGAATGGTTTAAGAAAAAAAAGATTAAGACTTTGCAGTGGCCTAGTCAAAGTCCTGATCTGAATCCCATTGAGATGCTGTGGTATGACATTAAAAAGGTGTTTCATGCTCGAAAACCCTCCAGTGTGGCTGAATTACAACAATTCTGCAAAGATGAGTGTGCCAAAATTCCTCCACAGGACTGTAAAAGACCCATTGCCAGTCATCGCAAACGGCTGATTGCAGTTGTTTCTGCTAAGGTGGCCCAACCAGTTATTAGGTTTGGGGGGCAATCACTTTTTCACACAGGGCCATGTAGGTTTGGATTTTTTTCCCCCTTAATAATAAACACCTTCATTTAAAAACTGCATTTTGTGTTTATTTGTGTTATCTATGTCTAATATTTAAATTTGTTTGATGATGTGAAACATTTAAGTGTGACAAACATGCAAAAAAATAAGAAATCAGGAAGGGGGCAAAAATTTCTTCCCAGCTGATGACTTGGCCAGTTTAGTTTTGACATAAAATATATGTGATTTCTAATTTAGTTTACTATCAACAATAACTCCTAGAAACTGACTTAACTGTATCACTGTGTGTGTAATTTAACTGTGTCAATTTCAATGTTGTTTATTTTGAGTTTTCTGTTGGTATTGTTACACCCGGAGGGCGAAGAAGAGGCCAAGTGGTGGACTTTTCAGCGATTTATTGACTTTCTTTTACAACACCAGGCACGGCACTTTGACACGGGACATCACTCGATAACGGCCACATCACTCTTCACCATTTTCCCTTCACACTCCAGAACATTCTCAACTCTTCTTCTCTCGCGCTCTAACATTTAACAGCGTCTCATCACTACTGAGCGCCACCTGTGGCGCAAAAGCGCTACTGCTTTCACTGACAAACAGTTTAAATTAAAACAGTCCAAATTACAGTCCTTTAGTTACATTTCCTATAAATGCTCATCTTTACCATCAACATCTAAATTACAGTCTTTTAGATACATTTATTAGAAATGATTATATTAGCCATCAGCATCTAATCAAAAATGTTTTCTGGGGTTTCCTAGAGGTTGTCCAAAATTAAATTTTTCCTACACTCACCCCTCGAAAATTTAATGTCGACCCGACATTACAAACAACTTTCCCAAAACTTTTTTTTTTTCACTTTCACAGTCCACATTTGGTAACCATGTATCTCATGTAAGTAGGATATTGTGGGACACATATGTACAGATGTATATCATTTTATGCTTCATATGTATACCACTTTAGGCTTCACATCCCAGATTGAACAAAGGACTGAGTCTCTTTGGAGATGACAGGAGGATGTGAAAGTTTAGGCTTTTGTATGCAGAGAGACGGCCTTGGAGGATTTTCCTGGCTGCCAGAGATTATGGGTGGAGGTGTTAAGATCCGGAAGAAGATGCATTGTTACTTGGGATTAAATACAATGCGACTGTGAACTTTGATGTCCTGGGGTATAAAAAGGACGAATGTCAGGAATTCTTTCGCTTTCTGTTTTTGCTGATGTTGGAGAATGTAAATAAACCTGACTCGTGAGATAAACTCTGCCTCGTCACTGTCACATTCCCACACTGGTGACCCTAAGACGTATCATGAGTGAAAGAAAGTCCCCCGAGCCAGACTCGTCAGGAGCCAGCCAAGCGAATGCAGCCACAGTCCAGCTACCGGACTTCTGGCAGAACAATCCGCGCTCCTGGTTTAATGCGGTTGAAGCGCAGTTCAACCTCCGGAGGATTTCGGTAGACGCCACAAAGTTCTACCATGTGGTTGCAAAACTGGACAACCACACAGCCCAGCATGTCAAGAGCCTGATCGACCAGCCGCCAGACAGCAACAAGTACGGCGCGTTGAAGGCTGCACTCATCCGGTACTTCACCCCCTCGGCTGAGGAGCGAGCAGAGGGGCTCCTGGCGCTGACTGAATTTGAAAGCGACAGGCCCGCGGACCTGATGCAGAAGCTGTTGAGGGTGAAGGACTCTGACGATGATCACTTCATCTTCACCCACCTCTTCCTCAGGACCCTATCGTCAGCGGTGAGAGCGACCCTGGCCAGTTCGCCACTGTTGGCCCAACGAGACTACCACGCACTGGGCCAGAAGGCGCAACGAATCGTCAATGCCACCAAACGGCGTGCGGCCACGGCCGCTGCAGCAGAGCTCGGCGCGGCGCCCAGAGATGGCAGGGGGCCAGAGACAGCAGTACCAGACTCACCAAAGATGGCGGCGGCAGGGGCCAAGAAACACGGATCAGACGACGTCCTTTGTTTCTACCATCGCCGCTTCGCAGAGAGGGCATGCAAATGTGTACCACCGTGCCAGTTCGGGCGTTCGGGAAATGCCAAGACCGGGGGTCGGTAGCAGTTGCGGCCCTCGGGGAGGAGAACAAGCTGCTTTATTTGTTGGACGGCCGCTCGGGGAGGCATTTCCTCATGGACACAGGCTCCCAGCTGAGTTTCATCACACCTTCCTACGCAGACAGGCTAACAGGTTCCAAAGGTCCCCGGGTGGTAGTAGCGAACGGCTCGGAGATTAAGACCTTTGGTGAGAAGACTCTGTTTCTGTCTCTGCAGGGCCGTACGTTTGAGTGGACTGTTATCATAGCAGCAGTGAATTTCAATATGTTGGGGGCCGATTTTCTGTGCTTACATGGTTTGTTGGTTGATCTTGCTAACAGGCACCTGGTTAATGCACTTTCTTTTTATTCTATTCCCTGTGCAGCCCGAGTGACCCCACCCATAGCACAAGCCAACGTTGCAACGGCAAGCGGTAAGTTCCACACACTGCTCACTCAGTTCCCAGCACTCACGGTCCCCACATTTTCAGCAGCCGTCGCTAAACACGGAGTGGAACATTTTATTACTACCACCGGACCGCCCGTTTTTGCAAAAGTTCGGCGCTTGGATTCAGCAAAACTGACCATAGCGCACGAGGAGTTCGCCAACCTGGAAAAGTTGGGCATCATCAGGTGTTCGAATAGCCCATGGGCTTCCCCGCTTCACATGGTCCCTATAGCTGATGGCTCGTGGCGACCTTGCAGAGATTTCCGCAGGTTGAACAATGCTACAGCGCACGACCGCTACCCAATCCCGCATATCCAAGATTTTTCTGTTCATTTGGCGGGGGCGCGCGTTTTTGCTGAGATAGACTTGGTCCGCGGTTACCACCAAGTCCCAGTGCGCGCTGAGGACATACCCAAAACAGCAGTAATAACTCTGTTTGGCCTCTTCGAGTTTGTGCGCATGCCGTTTGGGCTTAAAGGCGCTCCGCAGACGTTCCAACGCATGATGGACGTGGTGTTGCGCGATCTCCCCTTCGTGTTTGTCTACCTGGACGACATCTTAGTAGCCAGCGTGTCCGAAGACGAACACGAAAACCACCTCACGGCAGTTTTCCGGAGGTTGGGAGAACACGGGTTAATAATCAACCCAGCGAAGTGTCAGTTCGGGGTGACGCAGATTGATTTTTTGGGGCATCGCGTCTCCCCAGAAGGAGCGGTTCCGCTGCCTGACAAAGTGCGCTCGGTAACAAATTTTCCCCAGCCACAAACAGTCAAGGCGTTACAGGAATTTTTGGGAATGGTGAATTTTTATAACCATTTCCTCCCCCGCGCAGCGCAGCTCATGCAACCATTGTATGCCACACTAAAAAAACAAAAACCCGCAAATAAGATCGAATGGTCTCCGAAGCGAGAGCGAGCATTCTCGGAGGTCAAAACAGCCCTGGCAAACGCTGCGTTGTTAGCACATCCAGACCCAACGGCCCGCATAGCGCTCACTACTGACGCATCAGATGTGGCCATAGGGGTGGTCGTGGAGTAGCATGTAGCCGGGGCTTGGCAACCGCTCGCCTTTTTCAGCAGGACTTTGCGCGATAGTGAGCGAAAATACAGCGCATTCGACAGGGAGTTGTTAGCTCTCCACTTGGCCATTCGCCACTTCCAGTTCTGGCTGGAGGGACGCAGTTTCACCACGTTCGTTGACCACAAGCCACTGACATTCGCGATGGCCAAGGTTTCAGAACTGTGGTCAGGCCGGCAACAGAAGCAGCTGGCCGCAATCTCAGAGTTTACTACCGATATTCAGCACGTGGCGGGTAAACTGAATGTAGTGGCAGACTGTCTCGCGCGCGCCGTGGCGGCCCCAGTCCGCGTAGGGATAGATTATGCAGCCATGGCCGCGGATCAGGGTAGCGATGCGGACGTGCGCACGCTCCAGTCTGGACCAACAGGATTAAGGCTGGAGAACAGGGTGCTGCAAGAAGGCATGCCCCCCCTTAATCTGCGATGTCTCCACGGGGCGACCGCATCCTGTGGTACCGGCTGCATGGCGCCGCCGCGTTTTTGACTCGATTCATTCTCTGGCACACCCGGGAGTGCGCGCGTTGGTCAAAATGGTGGGAGAGAAATTTGTATGTCTGAGCCTGCGCAAACAAGTTAGAGAGTGGGCAGCAGCCTGCATGGCCTGTCAACGAGCCAAAGTACACAGACACACGAGAGCTCCCTTGGAGCCGTTTCGCATCCCGGCTAAGAGGTTTGATCATGTTCACGTGGACCTCGTAGGCCCCCTCCACCGTCACAGGGGTGCACACACCTTCTGACAATTCCAGCCACGTGCTGGCTGGAAGTGGTCCCACTGTCGTCAACCACAGCCGAGGAGGTGGCGAGCGCATTTTTAACGGCATGGGTAGCGCGCTTTGGAGTCCCGTCGGACATTACGTCCGACAGAGGTCCTCAATTTGTTTCCGAACTTTGGTCAGCAATGGCCCGCAGCCTGGGGGTAACGATCCACCGCACAACCGCGTACAATCCGCAGGCTAATGGGTTATGCGAACGTTTTCATAGGTCATTGAAAGCGGCCCTCAGAGCGTCGCTTACAGATGCAAATTGGGTGGACAGGCTACCGTGGGTTTTATTGGGGTTGCGTTCTGCACCTAAGGAGGATTTGGAAGCCTCCCCGGCTGAGCTAGTTTTTGCGCAGCCACTTTGGCTGCCTGGGGAATTTCTCCCAGATAATCCTGCGCCGGATTGCTCCCCGGCTCAGCGGTTGCAGAGTGGCACAGAATCGGGCACGCTGCCTGGCCCCGTTCACCACAGTTTTCCGCGCGTTTTTGTGCCTAAGGCTTTAAAAAATGTGGAGTTTGTTTTTGTCAGACATGATGCACATCGCCCACCGTTGCGACCACCTTATAATGGACCATTTAGAGTGCTGGAAACAGGGGATAAGCATTTTTTGCTAGATTTGGGGGGCAGGAAAGAAAAGATTAGCATAAACAGGCTCAAACCCGCCTTTGTGCTGGCAGACGAGAATGTGCTGTTGGCCAGGGCTCCTCGGCGCAGCAGACCCCCTAGGGGACATTCCCCAGAACACCCACAGGGATTGACTAACAGTTCTCATCCCCAGACAGCAGCTCCCCAGCAGGATGGCGCCGCGGAAGTGGCAAAGCCCGCTTACAGCAGATACGGGAGGAGACTGAGGCCCAAGCAGCATGTGGGCTGATGTGTATTGATGTTATCATGACATGCAGACTGTTATTCCGTTGTTCCATCTTAGACGTTTGGGGGGGTCATGTGGGACACATATGCACAGATGTATATCATTTTATGCTTCATATGTATACCACTTTAGGCTTCACATCTTAGATTGAACAAAGGACTGAGTCTCTTTGGAGATGACAGGAGGATGTGAAAGTTTAGGCTTTTGTATGCAGAGAGACGGCCTTGGGGGATTTTCCTGGCTGCCAGAGATTATGGGTGGAGGCGTTAAGATCCGGAAGAAGATGCATTGTTACTTGGGATTAAATACAATGTGACTGTGAACTTTGATGTCCTGGGGTATAAAAAGGACGAATGTCTGGAATTCTTTCGCTTTCTGTTTTTGCTGATGTTGGAGAATGTGAATAAACCTGACTTGTGAGATAAACTCTGCCTCGTCACTGTCACATTCCCACAATATTACTAAACAGGAGTCAGTGTTCATTAAAGTCCATAAAGATGCAAACTGGTAATAGTCCATAGTACAGCATGTATCTCCTGTTCCATGCAATACATTCGCAGAAGAGATCTTTGTGCACGATGACCATCAACCGCTCCTTCCATCATGGTGGGTATCTGCATCTTTCCTGAGAGTAAGGGTACTCAAGCTAGTCATAGCCTACCAAATAAACCTTTACAGTATGTGATGCCTGTACCTTAGTAACACACTGAAAATCTTTTTTTTAAATCAACCATAAAAGTAACTTGGTGATGAGTTTAGTCACTACTCATTTACTTTCCAAAACATTCATGTCTGAACAATGGTTATCTCTAGCTTCTACACACTTTATATTTGTTTTAAACAGATGAAGTGCAAGGTTGGCCTAACTTATCATAAGTAAATATCAACGTCTGTTTTCTCATTCTTGAAGGATACGTTTTAGCAGGGATCTCGACAGGTCCCTCCTGGTCACTGGAACTGGACTCCGACAACACATCACCCTGGTCCTGGTCTGCCTCAGCTGGATCTGGGACCACCGGATTGTTGACCTCTGGTTCCAGCTGCACCTGTGTGACGTCATCTGTGTCCTGGTCCTCATCCTCCGAAGTAGTGTCACTGTGCGGGTAGAACTCCGGTGCATCGGCTCTCAGTGGACGGTGATTTTGATCCTTTCCAGCTTGTAATCCGATTATGGCACTCCAGCCCTCTTCATCTTCATCGTCCGTGCTGTTTTGTCTGTCCACATTCCTTTGCCTTTTAGACTCTCTTTCTCTTGTTTTATTAGAGGCAGTCTCCACTGTTTCCATGGAAAGAAAGTCACAGGGTAGCAAAAGGTTTCTGTGCATGACCCGAGTGCGCCCCTTGCCATTTTCAGGTCTGATCTCATACACTGGACTGTCTGGGTACTTCTTTTGGGTCACTATATACACCTTGTCTTCCCAGAATGATCTTAATTTTCCTGGCCCACCTTTTTCAGTCAAGTTTTGGACGAGTACTCTGGATCCAGGGGGCAACTCAGCACCGTGAACCTTTTTATCATAAAGGGCTTTACTTCTCATCCCTTCTTTGTTTGCTGTTTTAGAGGCAAGTTTGTAAGCTTCAGCCATTGTAGCTCTCCACTTTTCAGCATAGTCCTGCTGAGAAGCACTCTGCTCTCTTGTTGTGAGGCCAAACATTAGATCAATAGGCAGCTTTGGACTATGGCCAAATAGCAGAAAATATGGCGCGTACCCCGTAGCCTCACTGCGCGTGCAATTATAGGCATGAACCACTTTTGCCAGAGAAGACTTCCAATCTGCCTTGGCTGCTTCAGGCAAGTTTCTGAGCATTACCAACAGGGTGCGATTGAATCGTTCCACCTGCCCATTCCCTTGGGGATGGTAGGGTGTTGTTCGGGACCCCTGCACACCACTGTACTCCTGGAGTTTTGCAAAGAGTTTATTTTGGAACTCTCTACCCTGATCATGATGGAGAAGTGCGGGGAAGCCAAATTTGAGGGCGAAATCCCCAAATATCTTCTCAGCAGCGGTGTGGGCAGCTTTGTTGCGACAAGGATAAGCCTGGGCAAAGCGAGTGAAGTGGTCCATTAGAACTAGGATATACTCGTATCCTCCTTTGCACCTCTCCAAGTGCAGGAAATCAACGGACACCAGTTCGAATGGATACGTGGTGACAATGTTAGTCAGTGGTGCCCGTGTTATCTTGTTGGGACGTTTATTCTTCAAACAACTGCAAACTTTAGTGATATAGTGCTCAACATCCCTTTGCATATGAGCCCAATAAAAGCGCTCCCTTATCAAGTTCATCACTCTCTCTACCCCTAAATGGCCCATGTTTTCCTGGAGCTCTTTAAACACGAGCTTGTGAAACTTTTGGGGTAGAACTAGCTGGTCATGTGATGCCATTCTCCTGTAAAGCAGTCCATCATCTTCCAGGTACAGCTTGTGTTTTTGCCTGACTAAAGCTGCAGTCTTACTGTTCAGCTGTTTTCCACTTCTTGGCCATTGTTTTGACACCACATAATGCAACACCTCTCCAATCACCGAGTCTTCTTCTTGAGCTCTTTTTAGAGCAGTCTTTGATATTTCAGCTACAGAGCTGGCTTCTCGATCTGCTTCACTAATGAGAGTAGAAACTGTGACTGGGCAGAACCATGGTTCATTTTCTTGTGACTTTACCTTGACTGCCTGCGCCACACAGTGCATTACATCAGGATCAACATTTTGTGTGCATTTGTTTATGTACTGCTCCATATCTAGGGGCATACGTGAAAGGCCGTCTGCATCTCTGTTTGCTTTCCCAGGGCGGTACTTAATCACAAACTGGAAATCAGCTAGTTCTGCTACCCACCTCTGTGTGGTTGCATTTAACTTTGCAGTGGTGAGCACATACGTTAGGGGATTATTGTCCGTATGGACAGTGAATGGTGGGGAATAGTACAGGTAATCCTGAAACCTCTCACAGATGGCCCACTTCATGGCAAGAAACTCCAGCTTCCCTGAATGAAGGCGGTAGTTCTTCTCTGCCTTTGACAGTGTCCTGGAGCCATACGCTATCACCACCAGTTTGTCTTGTTGTCGCTGATATAACACCGCCCCAAGCCCCTCCTGTGAAGCATCACAGTGCAAAATGAAGGGTTCCTCAAAGTTCGGGTAACCTAACACTGGGGGCTGGGAGAGAAAGTCAACAAGCTGACAGAGTACTGCATGATGCTCAGGGTGCCACCTGATTGCATGGGATGAGGGCAACTGCCACTATCTTTCTTTTTGACATGTGTTTTCCAGTTTTTCTTTGCTCTATCTGTGTGGTCATTAGCAAGAAGGTCGTAAAGAGGCTTTGCTATACGGGAGAAGTTTGGAATATAGCTGTGGTAATATGAAATAAAGCCTAGCAATTTCTTTAGTTCTCCAACAGTGGAAGGTTGCTGCTGTTTGAGGGTCTGCACCGGGGCAATGTCCGCAGGGTCCATAGTGTAGCCCTGTTTTGTTACCATTTTACCAAGGAAACGTACCTGCTGCTTGAATAACTCACATTTCCGGGGAGTCAGCTTCACCCCATGGCTTTGATAGCGGTGCAGGACGCTTCTCAGGTCTCGCAAGTGGTCTTCAAAAGTCTGTGAATGAACAAGGTTATCATCAAGGTAAGGCAGACAAATATCATCCCTCAACCCCCACAAACACTCCTCCATAGATCTTTGGAATGCTGCTGGTGCTGAGGACAAACCAAATGGAATTCTTACCCACTCGAACAAACCCCAGGGAGTGATAAATGCAGTGAGGGGCCTACTCGACTCTTCCAGGAAGCCCTGGTGATATGCCTTCCCTTGGTCGAGGACCGAAAACCATGCACTCCCATTTAGACTGTTTAGCATATCTTGTATGCGGGGAATTGGGTGTCTGTCAGGGATAGACTTCTTGTTCAGCTCTCTAAAGTCGCAACACAAACGCAGGCCTCCATCTTTCTTTCGCACACAGACGATTGGACTGGAATACGATGACTTAGATTTGGTGATCCAGCCCCTGTTAAGCAGGTCTTCTAAATACTCCTTTACTTCTTTATGAAGTGGTCTGGGAACAGAGATATAAGTCTTTTTGACAGGAGTGGGATCCTTGAGCCGGATTTTCAACTGTAAAGAGGGAATTGTCCCTACATCATACTCATCACAGGAAAACGCTTGCCGTTCCTCCCATAGTAGCTGTTTTACTTGCTCTTGTTGTGTGGGCGAGAGATGATCAAGGGGAACTGGGGGGTCCCACATGTCCATAGTCTCTTTGACGGCACAGTTCATTTCGGTCTCTTTCTTCCTTCCGGTTTCACTCGTCGTTGGGTCTGCTGTCGCTTGGTTTACAGTAATGGGTCTAATGTCTGCCGGGTAAGCAGTTTTAACTCTCTGTGTCTGTCCCAAAATGGTCTTAGCGGGCAGCTGGATATCACGGGAAGTACTGTTTGTTATAGGTATTTTGAACATAGATCACCTCCCTTTCCATAACTGCACCAACCCACTTTGCATCTGCAAACCCTCCGGTAATTGGGTGTACTGACTCGGCTCAAACAAGACGTCTTGTGTGTCTGGAAGTGAGCCTGCCCTGACAAAACCTTTAACTGCTTTGGTTTGGCCAGCAGCGATGGTGACCAACTCACTGCCAACTTTTACCATTCCTTCCCGCAGCCTATCCTCCTCACTTTGCATCACCTTCAAAAATACCTCTGTTTTTTTACAATCAAAGGAGAAGGCTGTACTAACAGCTTCACTGATGGCACAAGGGGGTTTAATGCCCATCTTCAGGACATGATCAATCACGTTGGAACCCAATGATAGGCTGCTCTGCCACTCCATCCTCCTTCACCACTAGCACAGGAACTAAGAGTTCCACTGGTGGGCTACTATCTGTCGGCAGCTTGAAAGTGACTTCGACCCACCCTGAGAATGGAATCAGTGTCTGGTTCACTGCCCTCCCATTCAGAATACTTGGACCCACCAACTCAGCTAAGTCTCTAACGGTGGTGTGTGGCAGGTGCTCCTGTCTCCAGGTGTCATTCATTAAGCAGACCTGTGATCCTGTGTCCCACAATGCTTCTGTCTCCTTATCATTGAGGAAGCAGGTTATGACATATTTTTTTCCAACCAAATTGAGCAACTGTAATCGGCGATTAGGGGACAGTAGATTAACACGGACTGTTTCTTCAGGAGGTGCCTCTGCTTTAGCTACCAGCCTAGCTTCCAACCTCCGAATACTGTCAGTAACTAGCTCATACAGTTCTTGTGTGTTAGCTTGTTCTGATGTGGTTGCGACAGTATTGGCTTCCGTGTCTACTTGCCCTGTCCTTTTTCCAGGTCTCCTTCCTATCCAACATTCCCTTGACATGTGGCCGCTGAATCCACATCTGAAGCACTGGTCGCACTGATCGCCGTTGCTGGTGGACTAACAGCTCTTGCAGCCACGTGTCCTCCTGGCTCTTTGAGCGTGAGGTGCTCTGGGAGACTCACATATGGCCTTCTTGATCTCCTCCATGTCACTCTTCAGCTGCGTGACTATGTCCAGGAGCTCAGATTCCGTGCGGGTCACTGTGCTTTGGGATTTAAGGATTTTACCTTTTGTCTATGGTGGAGGGCGCTCTTGGCCATCCACTCCTTCCACGGTTGCATACTGACCCGTCAGGTTTTCCACTCAGCATTCTCGTACTTTGGGTTCTTTCGTGTGCCTCTTGAATTTTTGGTGTCGTTCCCATTCAAGACTGGCTGCTGCATTTGTCTTAGAAATCAGAAGCTCGTCGGTGACGGCAGGATCCTCTAGATAGCACTTCAGTTGGTACTTCACGTCAGCACTAATCAGTCCTGTTTCCACCGCCCTCAGAAACTTCCTCTGAATAAGGTCAGAACTATACCGCTCTTCCGTGCCAGGCTCTCTGGATGCTGCCAAAAGTCTTTCCTTTAGCTCAATGGCGCGAAACAGGAAGTTCTGAGGTGACTCGTTACTGTCTTGTGTGAGGTTTATCAGGCGATGGTACAAGTCAGTCGAAGTATCCTCTTTATAATGTCCCCGCAGAATGATATGCAGCTGTGGCAGGGTGAGATCTGATTTGATCTCCAGCATATCGCGCAAACTCAATCCGGGACTCACTGCTCTGACAACAGCCTCGATTATCTCAGCCTCACTGTGATTTTTCTTTAGGCCCATCTCAATCTGGTGAATGAGGTTGGAATAAGACAACTTGTCTCTTTGGCCCCTCTCTCCTATCTGACCATTTATCCTAAACTCTCGTTTAATGGTCACTTCTGGTAGTAGGGGTGCTGCGGGGACCGTGGGCTGTGTCAGAAAATGGCGACTCTGTGGCTGAGTGGCCGCGTTATCAGTCAGCCTCGCTATTTCCTCTTCAACCCTTTTAGTTGAATCAAGGAAACTTTCATGCAGAGCGGCATATTGGCTTTGTAAACTTGCGAGTGCCTCTGCCCCACGGCTCGTGCCAGCCGCTGCTGCCGCCTGCGTCAACGGTTCGCCTCGCTTAGCTTCGATAGCACATGCAATTAGCTTTAGCAGAAACGCACGGGCTACATCCTCCTCTTCGCTTTCAATGGTCAATTCCACCTCCTCGTTTAACAGTCGTTCCAGCGTGTACTTTTTAGACGGCTTGACTGGGTTTATCTTTGCAAACAAACAGACCTCGTGTAGCTGTTCGGCCTGTAATGGCACCAAGGCCTCGCTTAGCTTATCTTGTAGCTGCTCCAATTCCATCGTGTCTGCTCTCTTTTTTTTTTATTTGCTCACTCACCGTCTTAGGCATGACTGAACCATCCTCTGCTACCAAATCTTGTTACACCCGGAGGGCGAAGAAGAGGCCAAGTGGTGGACTTTTCAGCGGTTTATTGACTTTCTTTTACAACACCAGGCACGGCACTTTGACACGGGACATCACTCGATAATGGCCACATCACTCTTCACCATTTTCCCTTCACACTCCAGAACATTCTCAACTCTTCTTCTCTCGCGCTTTAACACTTAACAGCGTCTCATCATTACCGAGCGCCACCTGTGGCGCAAAAGCGCTACTGCTTTCACTGACAAATAGTTTAAATTGAAACAGTCCAAATTACAGTCCTTTAGCTACATTTCCTATAAATGCTCATCTTTACCATCAACATCTAAATTACAGTCTTTTAGATACATTTATTAGAAATGTTTATATTAGCCATCAGCATCCATCCATCCATCCATCCATCCATCTTCTACCGCTTTTCCGGAGGTCCGGGTCGCGGAGGCAGCAGTTCAAGCAGAGAAGCCCAGACTTCCCTCTCCCCAGCCACCTGCTCCAGCTCAAAAATGTTTTCTGGGGTTTCCTAGAGGTTGTCCAAAATTAAATTTTTCCTACACTATTGTTACGGCCCCACTCCTTCTGGAGTAGGTTCTGTGTGTGCCTCTTTTTCTTATGTTGTAGGTGGAGCTGCGGAGTACCTCCCCTTCCCAATGGGCTCCCTATTTAAATTATACCTGTGCATCTGTGTGCAGCTTTTGGCTCCCACAGAGGCCAATCGCCTCTCTGCTGTGTTCACTCTGCCCACTGTTCCCGTTTTCAGGGCGCCAGTCCTGGGCTGGGCTGGCTGATCCTGCCCGCACTGTATGCTGCCGGTGGAGTTCTGTTTAGCCTTGCTGCTGCCGTTGCTGCCACTCATGCTCCAGTCAGAGGCATGCGGCTGCTGGGTTGGCCAGTGACTGCCTGTTTTTTTTTGTTTGTTTTTTTTTTCATGCATCCAACACACACGTGCTGCTGACATTTACAGACATGTTTATTTTCTTTAAATAAATTATTGGTTAATTGGCACCGCCGTGTGATTTCCCTTTTTGTTCAGCCTTGAGCCAAGTCGTGACAAAGTGGGGGACTCGTCTGGAACAAAGCCACCAAATTGGCAGAACGTTCTGCTAACAAATGCCCCAACAATCTATGGAGATTACGCAATGACTCAGAGTTCTTCAGCCTACCCTTCAACCTATCAGGAGCAGCCACAATGTCATCATCTTAAATATGTACATCCACAAACACTGCATCAACTACTGAGCTAACAGGCTGCTGAGTCACCCTCCTCCCCGATTCAAAAACCAGCTTTCCCCAGGAGTAATCTGGTTTCAACAGACTAACCTGGCAAAGCTGCATTTCTTTTTATGTTCAGATGTAAAAAAACAAGCTTCATCAGAAACCAGTTTGGCAGGCACTTAACAGTGTCGTCCAGAGATACCTGACTGTCAGAGACAGCAGTTGAGAAACTGACTGTTTCTGCGACCAGCTTGTCACAGAATCCAATTACTCTGACATGTCAACTGATATTACTGATGAGTCACAGCCAGAAAGAACACTAGGAGGCTCAACACACAGGCTTTTAGAATTGACATAGTTTATTGGAGCCGCCAATGCTACAGGTGTCACTGCGCATGCTGGAAATAATTCACAGACATTCTGATCATACACCATCTCTGAAACAGAAAAAACTAGGTGAAAATTAGAGGAAACAGCAAATGAGTGTGCATGACTAAGAGCACTGTCTGGTCCAAAACCAGCACCACCTGCAGCACCAACTCTCAATCTGAGTTTCTCCAATCATACCTGTCTTAACTCCATTTCCCGGAGTAACAACTCTTTCCATTGTTCAATAGGCCACCTGGCAGCATTCCCGGTCAAACCCGCTTCAGACATTTAAAACGCAAACGCCAACACCTACAAACAAATCCAAAGTGATGCACCTAATTAATTAACACAGGCGCAACACTCTGCCCAACAACCTGAAAATAATTAACTCATGCTCCAAAACACACAAAACCCCCGCCACAAACAGATTTACAAATTAAATCAGACACTCACCAACCTCCGTGTCTCCCCAACAGGTGCGCGTTCATTCAAAAAATGCAGCACAATTACGAGGGCTGACATCACATGGACACTACAACCACTCGTCCATTCACAAAAACACAGTCAACGTCTCTAATCACACACATGAATAGATTATGTAACCGGACCAAACTGAACTCAGTAAAAAAAAAAAAAAAATAGAAAAATGTTTTTCCAAAAAAAAATGACACAATGGAAACTGTCCACCCTGACTACCAGTCAAAAAACCCTATTGTAGAGGATGTGCTCAAATGATGAGGCTGAGTTTAGTTCGTAAATCAGCTTTATTGACAGAACACATCGTCTAGCATTCTCAAAGCAGGAAAAGAGGAAGAATCATATCTCATCGCCCTTTTATATGTTTCCAGCATCAGAATTCAAGTCACATGGTGTTTTCAGTAAACATACAGTCACAAAGCATCCCTTTGAACCTTCACCATTGTCTCTCATTTCTTGATGAACCGGAAATCCCTCCGGGGCATCTGCTGTGGGACAAAAAGACCAATCTCACACCTCCTCGTTATCTTCTGCAGATTCGAGTCCTTTGTCCTTCCAGACGTGACACCCCCAATACGCATGCAGTCATATCTCTGTGGAAATGTGAGCCCACAATGTGTGTCGCCCACACTACCCCCCCCCCCCCAAACGTCTAGTAAGGGCAAAACCTGCATGGCATAAAAAAAGAAAAACACAAAGCACTCCATATATCGCTAATCAATCCACCAACTGCCTGGGTTTTAACCTTCTGCTGAATCTGCTGCAACCTGGCTTTGCTGCCCCTGCAACATCTCTCTGCATCTTTGGATTAAAGCTGTTAGCACCTTTCTGTGAAGATTCTGGAGAATGTCCTCTCGGCGGCCTGCCACGGCGGGGGGGCCTCGCGAGCTGCACTTCCTCATCAGCCAAAACAAAAGCGGGTTTGAGCCTGTTTATGCAAATCAACTCCCTTCTGCCCCCTAAATCTAGCAGAAAATACTTCTGCCCGGTCTCCAGCACTCTGAACGGTCCGTCATAAAACGGCCGCAAACTTAGACGCTGAGCATCATGTCTAACAAAAACAAACTCTGCATTTTTTAAAGCCTTTGGCACAAAAACATGTGGGAAACTGTGATGGACCGGGCCAGGGAGCGTGTTTGCTCCCGAGTCGCTCTGCCACGGCTGAGCAGGGGGGCCATTTGGTGCGGGATTATCGGGGAGAAATTCCCCCGGCAAACGGAGAGGTTGTGCAAAAACTAATTCAGCCGGGGAAGCATGCAAATCTTCCTTAGGTGCAGAACGCAACCCCAATAAAACCCATGGAAGTTTGTCCACCCAATTTGTATCCGTCAGCAACGCTCTGAGGGCTGCTTTCAATGACCTGTGAAAGCGTTTGCATAAACCATTAGCGTGGGGGTTATACGCGGTAGTGCGATGAATCTTCACCCCCAAGCTGCGGGCCATCGATGACCATAGTTTGGAAATAAATTGGGGGCCCCTGTCAGATGTTATGTCCGACGGTACACCGAAACGCGCAACCCACGCTGCTAAAAATGCTCGCGCAACTTCTTCCGCTGTGGTTGATGTCAGAGGAGTCGCCTCTGGCCAACGCGTGGTGCGATCCACCATCGTCAAAAGATGTGTGTGCCCGTGTGATAATGGGAGCGGGCCCACCAAGTCAACATGCACGTGATCAAAACGCTTAGCGGGGATGTGAAAAGGTTCCAACGGGGCCTTAGTGTGTCAGTGTATTTTGGCTCGCTGACACGCTGCCGCCCATTCCTTGACCTGTTTGCGCAATCCGGGCCAAACAAATTTCTCCCCCATCAACTTAATCGATGCGCGCACCCCCGGGTGCGCGAGAGAATGGACCAAGTCAAAAACGCGGCGACGCCACGCGGCTGGCACCACGGGGCGGGGCCGTCCCGTGGAGACATTGCAGATTAGTGGGGGCATACCACTTTGTTGCTCCCTGTGCTCCAGCCTTAACCCTGTTGGTCCAGACTGGAGCGCGCGCACGTCCGCGTCATTAACCTGCTCCGCAGCCATGGCTGCATAATCTAACCCTACACAGACCGGGGCTGCGCGCGCTCCCGCGTCGCTGCCCGGGCCCGCGGCCACGGCTACAGAGTCTGCCCCCATGGGGCTTGGTGGTGCTACCGCGCGCGAGAGACAGTCTGCCACAACATTGTGTTTACCCGCGACATGCTGAATATCAGTAGTGAACTCTGATATTGCGGCTAGTTGCCTTTGTTGTCGGCCTGACCAGGGTTCTGAAATTTTGGCCATCGCAAACGTTAGCGGTTTATGATCCACAAACGCGGTGAAACGTCGCCCCTCTAACCAGAACTGAAAATGGCGGATGGCCAAGTGTAGGGCCAAAAGCTCCCTGTCAAACGCACTGTATTTACGCTCACTATCGCGCAAAGTCCTGCTGAAAAACGCGAGGGGTTGCCAGGTACCTGCCACAAACTGTTCAACTACCGCCCCCACCGCTACATCGGAAGCGTCAGTGGTGAGTGCCATGCGGGCCGTTGGAACTGGGTGCGCTAACAAAACTGCGTTTGCCAGGGCTGATTTGACCTGGGCAAAAGCGCGCTCCCGCTCCGGAGACCATTCAACTTTATTTGCGGGCTTTTGTTTTTTTAACACGGTGTACAATGGCTGCATGAGCCATGCTGCGCTTGGGAGGAACCGGTTGTAAAAATTAACCATCCCTAGAAACTCCTGAAGCACCTTGACCATTTGAGGTTGCGGAAAATCAGTTATGGCACGCACTTTATCTGGAAGAGGAACCGCTCCTTCTGCCGAGACGCGATGCCCCAAAAAATCAATCTGCGCCACCCCAAACTGGCACTTCGCTGGGTTAACTATTAACCCGTGCTCTGCCAGCCTCCGAAAAACTGCTGTGAGGTGTTTTTCGTGCTCGCCCTCGGACGTGCTGGCTACCAAAATATCATCCAAATAAACGAACACGAAAGGGAGGTCGCGTAAAACTGCTTCCATCATGCGCTGGAAAGTCTGAGCGGCTCCCTTGAGGCCAAAAGGCATGCGCAAAAACTCAAAAAGGCCGAAAGGAGTTATGACCGCTGTTTTGGGTACATCTTGCGCGCACACTGGAACCTGGTGGTAACCGCGCACCAAGTCTATTTTAGAAAAAATGCGCACCCCCGCCAAATGAACAGAAAAATCCTGAATGTGCGGAATCGGGTAGCGGTCGTGAACTGAAACGTTGTTCAACCTGCGGAAATCGCCGCAAGGTCGCCACGAGCCGTCAGCCTTTGGGACCATGTGTAACGGCGAAGCCCAAGAGCTTTTGGAGCGTCTAACAATGCCCAGTTTTTCCAGATTAGTGAACTCCTCGCGCGTGATGGCCAGTTTAGCTGGGTCCAAGCGCCGAGCTTTTGCAAAAACGGGAGGGCCGGTGGTGGTGATAAAATGTTCCACCCCATGTTTAGCCACCGTCGCCGAAAACGTGGGGACTGTGAGTGCTGGGAACTGAGCAAGCAATGTGTAAAACTTACCACCCGCAGCTGAGACGCTGGCATGTGCAGTCGGCGGGGCCACCCGAGCTGTGCAGGGAATAGAATGAAAGGACAGTGCATTAATCAGACGTCTATTAGCAAGGTCAACCAATAAACCATGTGAGCACAAAAAATCAGCCCCTAACATGTTGAAACTGACTGCTGTTACAATAAATGTCCACTCGAATGAACGGCCCTGTAAGGACAGAAGCATGGTCCTCTCACCGAACGTTTAAATCGCAGAGCCGTTCGCTGCTGACACTGACACCCAGGGAGCTTTAGACGGCATCAGCCGTTCCGCGTAAGTGGGTGTGACGAAACTCAGCTGGGAGCCCGTGTCCACGAGGAACTATTTCCGAGTGTGCATCCGTGAGGTAAAGCAGCTTGTTCTCGTCGCCGAGGGTCGCAGCTGCTACCGGCCCTCGGTCTTGGCGTTTCCCTGGCGCTTGAAGTTGCACGGCGGGACGCACCTGTGCGCTCTCTCTGCAAAACGGCGGTGGTAGAAACACCGGCCGTCCTCCGCTCCGCGTCGTCTGGCCCCCATCGCCGCCGTCGTTGGTGCGTCTGGCGCCTCGGCCGCTGGACCTGCGCTGTCTCCGGACGCCGTTCCTGGGCTAGCAGCCGCGGCCGAAACTGCATTCCGCTTGTGGGCGTCGACAAGCCGCTGCGCCTCTTTGCTCAGCCCATGGTAGTCTCGCCTGGCCAATCGGGGCGACTCTGCCAGGGCCACTCTCACTGCTGGCGGCAGGGTCCGAAGGAAAAGGTGGGCGAAAATGAATTTGTCATCCTCAGAGTCTTTGAGCCTCAGCATCTTCACCATCAGGTCCTCAGGTCTCTCGTTCTCTGACTCCGTCAACGTCAGGAGCCCCTCTGCTCGCTGTTGGACTGAAGGGGGTGAAATGGCTGATCAGCGTGTCCTTCAATGCGCTGTACTTGTCGCTGTCTGGTGGATGATTAACCAGATCCTCCACTCTCTGGACCGTATCGCTGTCCAGCTTCGCTACCACATGGTAGAATTTTGTGTCGTCGTTGGGGATTCTCCGGAGGTTGAACTGCGCCTCGACTGCGCTAAACCATGAGCGTGGGCTGTGCTGCCAGAAATCAGGCAGCTGGATCGTGGAGGTGGCCATCAGGCTGGCTTCCACCGAGCCCGGCTTGGGAGAATTCCGTCTGCTCATTTTTTGTCGTAGGTCACCAGTGTAGAGGATGTGCTCGAATGATGAGGCTGAGTTTAGTTCGTAAATCAGCTTTATTGACAGAACACATTGTCTAGCATTCTCAAAGCAGGAAAAGAGGAAGAATCATATCTCATCGCCCTTTTATATGTTTCCAGCATCAGAATTCAAGTCACATGGTGTTTTCAGTAAACATACAGTCACAAAGCATCCCTTTGAGCCTTCACCATTGTCTCTCATTTCTTGATGAACCGGAAATCCCTCCGGGGCATCTGCTGTGGGACAAAATGACCAATCTCACACCTCCTCGTTATCTTCTGCAGATTCGAGTCCTTTGTCCTTCCAGACGTGACACCCCCAATACGCATACAGTCATATCTCTGTGGAAATGTGAGCCCACAATGTGTGTCACCCACACTATCTACATAACGTAGACCCTAGTCTTCATGCAGTTACCGGCGGGAGGTTCTTTACACTCAAACCCACTGGGGCTGACAAGCAACTGCTATGCAGCAACTTGCAGATTCCTGTGGACATGGCCCCAGGCCACTTTCATCATCACACTAAACCACAGACAGTAAACCCCCTAATGGAATTAACTGTTAAGCCTAGCAGGAAAATTTTCCAGTGATATCAGAACAAAATACATGGAAAACACTTACTAACTAACTAACTAACTAACCTGCACTTATATAGCGCTTTTCTAGTCACAAAGACCACTCAAAGCGCTTTCATTAATACTAACCCTCTATTCTAAGGGCCTATAGGAAACAGATATCTAGGGACAATTTAGAACAGCCAATTAACCTAACATGCATGTCTTTGGCATGTGGGAGGAAACCGGAGAAATCCCGGAGTAAACCCACGCAACACGGGGAGAACATGCAAACTCCACACAGATCACTGTTGGTCGGGGGCTGGGATCGAACCCACGATCCCACGATCCCCACAATCCCCCGGCCAAGGGTAAACTGTGCTGCCGCAGTGCTAACCACTGCGCCACCGTGCAGCCCAACCTGAATTAAACCCAGTTAAAAACAAAACAAAACAAAACAAAACAAAAAAAAAAAAAAAACCAAACGGACAAATCTGCTAAAACAAATGGATGAGCTCCTATTTTTTCACAAATAAGTTCACTCTAAAATGGGCAGATGAACAAACGGATCTGGATTCAAACAGCCCCTATTTTGTCACATTGGGGTCTAAGCTCAAACAGACGAACCAGGTTCAAACAGACACACGAGCCTCCATTCTGTCACAAATGAGCTAAAGCCCAAACAGATGGGTACCGGATTCAAACGGCCAGACGAGCCCCCATTTGGTCACAAATGGCCTAAGACTCAAACAGACGGTCCCGAGTTCAAACGGCTGGACGAGCCCCCACTTTGTCATAACCTGGCTCAAGGCTGAACAAAAAGGGAGACCACACGGAGGTTCTAATAAACCAATAGATTATTTAAAAAAAATAAACTTGTCTGTAAATGTCAGTGGTGTGTGTGTGTGTGTGTGTGTGTGGGATGAATGAGACAAAACAGACTGTCACTGGCCAACCCAGAGACTGCATGCCTCTGACTGGAACATGAGTGGCAGCAACAGCAAGCCAAAACAGAACCCCACCGGCAGCAGACAGTGTGGGCAGAAGCAGCCAGCCCAGCCCAGAAAGGGAACAGTGGGTACAGCAAACACAGCAGAGAGACAACTGGGCTCTGCGGGACCAAAAGCTGCAGACAGATGTGCAGGTGTGGCTTAAATAGGGAGCTGTTTGGGCAGGGGCGGTCCTCCGCAGCTCCATCTACAATATAAGAAAAAGAGGCACACACAGGACCTACTCCAGAAAGAGTTGGGCCGTAACAGTATTTATTGTGGAATTTCCAAATATTACACATTTGGTTTATCTAAGATGAAGAGACAATTTCTTTAAGTCAAGCGATTTCTTAATAATCTGAAATTCATGCTCCTCTGAATCCAGAAGCTGCTCATAATATTCCCCACTACAAAAAAAAAGTTGTGTCATTAGCAAACAAGATACACATCATTGACTTGGAAATCAAACATAAATCACTAATATAATATACAAAATAAACAATAATGGGCCAAGCACAGAGCCTTGTGGCACACCACGTTACCTTTAACAAAATTGAGTTAGTGTTATTAATATAAACATATTGATATCTGTCTTCCAAGTAACTGCATAACCAATTGTAAGCCAGTCCTCTGATACCATACTGCTGCAATTTAAATTAAAAAATTAAATCACCCTTTATTGTCATTCAACTGTACAACCAATCATGTACAGCAGAACGAGACTGTGCTTTACCTATCCACCGTGTCAATCACACACACCAAGTGTAGAATCAGAGGGCCACTGCCATGCAAGGCGCTGCCACAAATTTCCCTCCTCAATTCCATTTTTGCTGAGCACCAAGCTGGATGGCAGGAAGTTCCACTTTTATATGGTCTTCGGCATGACCCAGCCAGCATTTGAACCCCTGCCTCCCGGATGTGGGGCGGATGCTCTACCAACTGAGGCACCACTCCGGTTACCCAAGAGTAGTTTGTGATCGACAGCATGAAAAGCTTTTTGTTGGTCTAGAAAAATTGCAAGAGCATGTTTCTTTCTTTCAACTGCATTTGAATCTTGTTCTAAGAAATCTAAAAGTGCAAACAATGTGGTCCGTTTCATGAAACATGACAAAAATAAATGAGCTACACTACCGTTCAAAAGTTTGGGGTCACCCAGACAATTTTTGTGTTTTCCATGAAAAGTCACACTTTTATTTACCACCATGAGTTGTAAAATGAATAGAAAATATAGTCAAGACATTGGCAAGGTTCGAAATAATGATTTGTATTTGAAATAATAATTTTTTCCTTCAAACTTTGCTTTCGTCAAACAATCCTCCATTTGCAGCAATTACAGCATTGCAGACCTAACATGATTGCACAAGGGTTTTCTAATCATCCATTAGCCTTCTGACGCAATGAGCAAACGCACTGTACCATTAGAACACTGGAGTGATAGTTGCTGGAAATGGGCCTCTACACACCTATGTAGATATTGCACCAAAAACCAGACATTTGCAGCTAGAATAGTCATTTACCATATTAGCAATGTATAGAGTGTATTACTGATTAGTTTAAAGTTATCTTCATTGAAAAAAACAGTGCTTTTCTTTCAAAAATAAGGAAATTTCTAAGTGACCCCAAACTTTTGAACGGTAGTGTAAATCAACCAAACATTGGTAAATTTCTTTATGTTTAACATTCTATTGTATATCTGTTTTCTAGAGAGATTTTATCTTAAAGTTCATTCACTTGTGAGCCTTCGGTCCTTTTCCTTTTTCTGGTACTGTCATTAGTTGTTTTTTGATGAAAACAAATCAGACCCAAGGATTCTTATTTTGATATACCACATGCCAGTAGCAGGGCTTGACATTAACTTTTTTGTGCAATTTTCCAAAGTTACTAGCTACTCAGCCTTTTCACTTGCCACAATTTTGTAGTTGGAAAATTATGCTTCATATGTTCAAATTTGACTATTGCATGTTAAAATGTAGTTGAATTAAATGTACCACCATTTTAAATGGAATGACCCTTAAACATACATAAAAATAGAAAGAGAAAAACTCTCTGTTTAATTAGTTATTAACAGTAGCGAATACTGTAAAACAGTCGACAAAAATATTTGCATGTGAGAGTGAAGTACAGGTAGATTTGAGGTCTGTCCCAATTCTCATTTGTACCCCTTCCCCTTTACCTACCCCTTGGCCCTTGAAATCAAGGCCCCATCGTTCTGATCAGAAAAAAAGAAGAAAAAAAGAAGAAAACGAAAACTGATGAGAAAAAAAAAGTCTTGTATTACAGAGAAAAGAACTGGACTTCAGAAAGAAAAGACATCACCACACTCCTCCTCATAAATGGCGACTGCATGGACACCATCCCCCACCTTCAGGTTCCTGGGCATCCACATCACCTCTGACCTCTCCTGGACTGTCAACACCGAGACCCTGGTGAGGAAAGCCAAGCCGTTGCCGTCGGCCTCTGTCGGTCTATGATGACCATGGAAGAGAATCCTAAACATCTACTCTGCTGGAACAGCACCGCCTGTGGCTGAACAGGCCAATGCGTGAATGGCAGTCCCTGTCACACAGGTCGCACTTGTGGGTGGTCTCCGTGCTGCTGGGTCTGTGGCAGTTCTTCCTGCGGGTCCTTTTTTCATCTGCTGCAGCAGTCAGTCTCTCTTCACCCGCCTTGAGCTGTCTGGTCAGGGTGCCTCTCCATTTGGAGCGGTCCATTGCAAGGTCCTCCCAGCGCTCTGTGTTGATCTCCAGGGCCTTCATGTCTCTCTTGCAGACGTCTCTAAAGCGCAGCTGTGGGCAGCCAACGTCTCTCCTGCCAGTTGCCAGTTCTCCGTAGAGGACGTCTTTGGGGATTCTGCCATACTCCATACGGTGAACGTGGCCTAGCCAGCGGAGCCTGCACTGCCTGAGTAGAGTGAACATGGAGGGAAGGCCGGTGCGGGACAGAACTTCTGTGTTGGGCACTTTGTCCTGCCAGGATATGTCCAGGATGTGGCGAATGCAGCGCAAGTGGAAGGAGTTCAGTCTCTTTTCCTGCCAGGTGTATGTTGTCCACATCTCACTCCCATAGAGCAGTGTGCTGATGACGCAGGTGTTGTACACTGCCATCTTCGTCTTGACAGAGAGTTTGGGATTCTCCCACACTCGTGTGGTGAGGCGAGCGAGTGTGAAGGCTGATTTTCCAATCCTCTTGTCGATCTCTGTATCAAGGGAGAGGTTGTTGCTGATCGTGGACCCCAGGTACGTGAACTGATTGACGACCAACAGCTCGTAGTCATCGATGGTGATGGTTGGTGGTGCTTCCGTGCCTTGCGCCAAGACGTTAGTCTTCTTCAGGCTGATGGTAAGCCCGAAGTCCTTGCATTCCTGGAAGAAGCGGTCCATCAGGGTCTGAAGCTCCTGCTGTGTGTGGGTTGCAACTGCAGCATCGTCTGCGAACAGCATGTCTCTGATTAGAGCCTCGTGTACTTTGGTTCTGGCTTTCAGGCAGGCGAGGTTGAAAAGCCTGCCGTCAGATCTTGTGTGCAGGTAGATTCTCTCTGTTGCTGTGCTGAAGGCATGCCTCAGGAGCATAGCAAAGAAAATCCCAAAGAGGGTTGGTGCAAGTACACAGCCCTGTTTCACTCTGCTGCGTATGTTGAATGGCTCTGAGACGTTGCCGTCGTGCTGCACTATCCCCTGCATGTTGGTGTGAAACGATTCGATGAGGCTTTGCAACTTTGGTGGGCATCCTATCTTTGGCAGGATCTTGAAAAGGCCCTCTCTGCTGACCAGATCGAACGCTTTGGTGAGGTCGATGAAGGCGACGAACAGGGGCATGTTCTGTTCTCTGTATTTCTCCTGGAGTTGGCGGATGGAGAATATCATGTCTACTGTCGATCGCTCGGCGCGGAAGCCACACTGAGACTCGGGGTAGACACGTTCGGCAAGCTTCTGTAGACGAACGAGAACAACTCGTGCGTAGACTTTGCCAACAACGCTGAGGAGGGAGATGCCCCTGTAGTTGTTGCAGTCACTTCTCTCCCCTTTGTTTTTGTAGAGGGTGATGATCTTGGCGTCCCTCATGTCCTGTGGTACGGCACCTTCCTTCCAGCACTGGCAGAGGACGTCATGCAATGGCAGCAGTAGGGCGGTCTTGCAGTGCTTGATCAGGTCGGGGGGTATGCCGTCGTTGCCGGGTGCCTTGCCAGCGGCCAAGCTATCAATGGCCTTGCTGAGTTCGTCGATGGTTGGCTCGGCATCAAGTTCGTCCATGGATGGCAGGCAGTCGATGGCATCAAGGGCTGATGGTGTCACGGTGTTCTGTCTGGAGTAGAGGTCAGAGTAGTGTTCCATCCATCTCTCCATCTGCTTGTTCTTTTCTGTGATCATCTCCCCAGTGGAGGATTTGAGGGGGGCCGTCTTGCTCTGAGCCGGACCAAGTGCTTCTTGATGCCATCGTACATACCATGGATGTCCCCTGTTATGGCAGCGGTTTGAATGTCTTGGCTGAGCTGAGTCCAGTACTCGTTGGCACAGCGCCAAGCAGTCTGCTGAACTTTGCTTCTCGCAGCCCTGAGAATCTGGAGATTCTTCTCGTTTGGGTACTTGTACTCAGCAAGTGCTGAGCGCTTGGCTTCAATGACAGGGGTCATCTCGGTCAACTTGGCATCAAACCAGTCCTGTGACTTCGAGGTCTTCCTCCCAAAGGTAGCCAAGGCTGTGCGGTGGATGGTGTTTCGCAGCTCTTCCCACTTCTGCTTTGCAGATTCTCCTCCTTGTGGTACACCAAGTTCCTTCTCAAAGATGGAGGCAAACTGCTCAACAAGTTCTAGTTGGGCCATCTTGCTGGTGTCAATCCGTGCCTTTCCAGGCTGTCTAGCACAATGGAATTTCTTCAGCTGCAGCTTGACCTTGCAACATACCAATGAATGGTCTGTGTTGCAATCTGCACTCTGGAACAAACGGGTGATTAGCACGTTCTTCAGTAAGGTGCGCCTGGTCAGGATCAAGTCCAGCTGGTGCAAGTGCTTTGAGCACGGATGTCGCCAGGAAACCTTGTGTCGGGGCTTGGTCTTGAATAATGAGTTTGTGATGCACAGATCGTGATATGTGCAGAACTCGACCAGCCGCTGTCTGTTGTCATTCATTCTGCCCACGCCAAATGGTCCAAGACAGGAGGGCCAGGAGTCATGGTCAGCACCCACTCTGGCATTGAAGTCTCCAAGGAGAATGAGTTGTTCAGAGTTGGGGATGATCCTGACAGTTGTTGCGAGATTCTCGTAGAACTCGTCTTTTGCCTCTGGTGTGGCTGTCAGTGTTGGGGCATACACACTGACGAGGGTGACTGGGCCTTGAGTGGTGTTCAGGCGGAGGGTGAGGAGTCGTGCAGAGCCATTGCTGCCCGGCTCCACCATCTTCAGCAAGGTGTTCTTCACTGCGAAGCCCACTCCGTGTTCCCTGTGTTCGTCACTGCCCTTTCCCTGCCAGTAGAACGTGTAGTCCTTCTCTCTCAGTGTGCCTGCGTCAGCCAACCGTGTTTCCTGGAGAGTGGCGATATCCACTCCCAGTCTCTTCAGCTCATTATTGATGATGGCAGTCTTCCTGGTGTCGTTGATGTCCTTGAGGTTAGCAGCGAGTCCTGTCATCATAGTGCGGATGTTCCAAGTTCCCAGTTTTAGAGTTGGTCTCTTTTGTTTTTTTGTCTTGCCTGGTGCGAAGGTTCTCAGCCTGCTGTTCGGACTTCTCCTCATCCCCATGCACCTAATGAGGAAAGCAAGCTGTGGCGGGACAACACCTTATTGGCTGGGTGCTGCCCAGCTTGAGGCGGGCGGTAGCTGTCCAGTGAGATCCGATGATCCCTCCCACCATCGGGAACAACCCCTGGCACCGCGCTCTATGCCAATTGAGCGGTGGCTTATAACCGGTAACTGTCATTCCACGTGTTTTATCTACGCCAAAGGCGAAGCTGGAGTGTCCTCTCCAGTGATCCGGTGTTCTACCTTCCAGCGTTGGGCGTTGGTAGGATTCAAGCCTGGGCAGGAAGATATGGAGGACAAGATGTTGCCCATGCAGCATGTCCCCCCTCTCCACGTCACTGATGAATCCAAAGGAACAGCAGGGCTGCTACAGTTTGGCACCAGCGCCATCGCAGGAGCTGCCAGAACGATGTTGAGCACAACCGAGAACTGCCTTAGGGGCTCCGACTCCGGATTATTCCTCAGGGTTGACTCCCAAAGCCTCTCCCATGACCGGGTGTGCTGCAAGGCAGCGGAGGTTTGAAATCAGGGTTTACCTACCCCTAGATGGGCTACCTTCCCAGGTTGACGAGCCACCATCTACCCGAAGCATCTGGTTTTAAGGCGCCAGAGATCCGCCCTCGCCCCTTCTCCTATTAGTAAAAGCAGTTCCGCCGGGCTTAGAGACTAAACCACACGGGCAGGCTAGGAGTTGGACTTAGTTGTCAGAGGCTTTTCGAGATGCACGCCATAAGGAGCATTTTATAAGCACTGGGAGCTTAACCCCAGTGCCGCTCCTGGCTATGACAACCTTGGAACCAAAGGTTCTTCCTCCATGTTCTGAGGAAGAACAACCTAGACCAGAAGCTGCTGCTGGCCTTCTACTGCTGCTCAGTGGAGAGTGTGCTCACCTACTGCCTTGGTGTGTGGTACGCTGGCTCTATGCCTGTGCAGAGGGTCATCAACACCGCCCCCAAAAAACAATCGGCTGCCCTCTGTTCTCCCTGGAAGACATCTCAAGATCTTCCTGTCTCAGAAAAATCAAGGCCATCACAGGAGACCCCCCACAACCCGCCCGCCACCTGTTTGACCTGCTTCCCTCTGGATGACAGTTGAGATCAACCAGGTCCCACACCTCCAGACTAACAAACAGTTTCTTCCTCTGGGCCATCTGAACTGCAAACAGAAAGAGGCCCCACCCCCCTCCCTCCGAATGTTCACATGCACATAACTGAGGACCTTTTAAATTATCATAACAACACACCTGTCTTTGCACTCTGCACTTTCATGTACATATCGACCCATCCGTGAAACCACTATGATGTATATTTTCCATAATCCTTGGACCATTTAATTCAATTGTGTGTTCTGCACTCTGCACTCTTATGTACATAGTTCCCTCCGTGAAGCCACTTCCATACCTGTGTATATTTCCATCACTCTGGGCTTTGTTCAAGTAGGTTCATTTTGTCTTCTTTTAATTATTTACCTTTTGTTCTTATTAAAGACAAAAATAGAAAGGAGATGTCTTTACCTTCTTAACATGTTTCGACTGTGCACTGCAGCCTTCATCAGAAGAGTCAGCTGATTGTTGCCAGGTGACATTTTATCAACTGACTTTCGTAGGCGGGGCCAGCTCAGCAGACCTGTCAGATCCACCAAGCCGGCCCCGCTTTCCGCCGTCAGATGGTCTCTGGAGAATGTGATCCCAGGTGTGGGAAAGCATAAAGGCCCCCTCATCTCGGTTCATGGTGTCTTTTTCCCGCTTCATGATTTCTATAGCCTCCTTGATCCAGCATTTGTGTCTGTTGCTCTCTGATCCAATAATTTTTGCATTGTCCCAGTCCATGATGTGATTATTTCTTTTGCAGTGATCTGATATTGCTGATTTTAATGTTTCTTGTTCTGCCTTTTCTTTTTGTGATCTTGTGAGTCGTCCTTGTGTTTCCTTCTCACATTCCTTCTGGTGTTCTTTTTTTCTTGTGGTGAATGATCTTCCAGTTTCTCCAATGTAGGTTTTGTTGCATGATCTGCATGATATTTCATATATTACGTTGCATTTTTTGTCTTGTTCTATTCTGTCCTTGGGGTGTACTTATAACTGTCTTAATTTTTTGTGTGGTTTTACTGCTGTGTTTATTTTGTATTTTTTCAAGAGTCTTTGAATTGGTTCCGTGATCCCTCGGATGTATGGTATAGTTATGGTACCGTAAAACGGGGTTATAAGGGACGGCTGGGTAATAAGGGACACTTTTCTGGGAAATGTTTTAAATGTAATTCTGCTTTTTTTATTTTGAGCAGGACGCCGAGTTGTGTTGTTATTGTCAAATAACAACAACTCAGCGTCCTGCTCAAAATAAAAGCAGAATTACATTTAAAACATTTCCCAGAAAAGTGTCCCTTATTACCCAGCCGTCCCTTATAGCCCCGTTTTACAGTATCCTTGTTTTTGATTTCAGCTTTTTTTCTTTGTCTTATTTCCTGTTTGTTTTCTTTGTTTTTGACTTGCTGTATCCCTTTGTTTATGGCCCATACTGGATATTGGCAGCGTATAAGTGCATGTTTTATGTGGTTTTCCTCCTCCTGCCTGTCTTATTGGTCTGTGATGATGGTGGTCCGTTCATATAACATCCTGACAACTGATAGTTTGTGTGCTGTGGAGTGTTCTGATGTCCATAGTAGGTATTGATCTGTGTGGGTTGGTTTCCTGTAGACTCTGATTTTTATGCTGCCATCATCGTTGTGGTGGATTTTCATGTCCAGAAAGGCTATGGTGCCAGTTTCCTCCTATTCGTGTGTGAATTTTATATTCCCAGTGCTGTCTGTGCTATTCAGATGGTCAGTGAGTTCTTGTGTGTGTCCTTTCCTTATTTTCTCCAGAATGTCTTCCACGTATCTCTTCCAAAGGGTGGGTTTGCATTGTATAGGTGCTGTGTTGATGGCTTTGTTTTCCAGATCCTCCATGAAAAAGCTGCTCATAATGGCTGATAATGGGTCTCCCATTGCAAATCCTTCTTTTTGTCTGTAGATTTTTCCTCTGTATTGAAAATAGGTGGATTTTGCAACAAATTGTAATAGTTTTGGACATGTTGTGAACTGTGAGATTGGTGTGTCTTTTAAGGGTGCTGTCATTATTGAGGCGTTCTTATACTATATGTAGTGTGACATCAACAGGTGTCTTTGTGAATAATGAAATGACATCATGTGAAATGAGGATCTCGTCTGATTCTATTTTCATATTTTTGAGTTCTTGTGCCAGCTCTTTTGAGTTTTTTCAGTGGAAGTCTAATAGTCCAAGGAGGGGTTTGATGATTTCAACCAGGACTTTTGATAAGTTGTACGTGACTGATCCAATACTGATCCAATCCCCCCTGTCGGCTTCTCTCCTTCTGTGCCCTTCAGTGTGAGTGGAGAATGTGACGTTGAGATCCCCACCCCACCCGCCCACCCACCCCCAAACACTCAGAATGGGCCTTAACCCTCATGTCCTGTGGGCTTCAGCCAACGTCCGTAGTGTCTGTAATGGGGGGTCGCCGGCTCCGAGGCGCTGCTGTGCCCGTAGGGTGGTCCTGGAGGCGCGTCCATCTGTGGGGGGAAATTGGAGGGGGGCACATCTTCATCATGCCGTTGTGACTGAGCTGACGAGTCATTTACCTGGGGAGCTCTCAGTGGGGGTCGTCCGCGCCGAGGAGCTTGGGCCAACACCACCTGCTCATCTGCTAATACGAAGGCGGGCTTAAGCCTGTTTATGCCGACTGTTTCTCTGCGTCCCCCCAAGTCCAACTCGAAATGTTTAGCCCCAGGTTCCAACACTCTGAATGGGCCATCGTAGGGTGGGCGCAGTGGGGTCCGGTGGGCATTGTGCCTGACATACACGAACAACGCATCCTTCAATCAGTCCTTGGGACGAAAGCGCAGGGAAAACAGTGGTGGGCCAGGCCCAGTACCGTCCCTGCCTCTGCGCTACATAGTGAAGGTGGGGATGGGTCGGTGCTCGGCACGGGGTTCTCAGGCAAAAATTCACCAGGGAGCCGCAGCGGCTGGGAAAAAACAAGATCTGCTGGGGAGGCAGCCAAATCCTCCTTCGGTGCAGAACACAACCCTAACAGAACCCACGCCAACCGGTCCACCCAATTTGCGTCTGTAAACAAAGCCCTGAGCACTGCTTTAAGAGACCTATGGAAACGCTTACATAACCCGTTGTTCTGGGGGTTGTATGCGGTTGTGCGATGAATGGTGATACCCAGGCTCTGGGCCATCGCGGACCAGAGGTCGGAAACAAACTGTGGACCCCTGTCGGATGTGATGTCCGAAGGGGCACCGAAGCATGCCACCCATGTCACCAAAAAAGCCCGTGCAACTTCTGTAGACATGGTGGAAGCTAGTGGCACCACTTCAGGCCAGCATGTGGTGCGATCCACCACTGTCAGGAGGTGCGTAAACCCCTGCGATGGTGGGAGGGGGCCCACGAGGTCCATGTGAATGTGGTCAAACCTCTTACCCGGGACGTGGAACGGTTCGAGGGGGGCCTTTGTGTGCCTGTGCACCTTGGCTTGTTGGCATGCTACACAGGCTGCAGCCCACTCCTTCACCTGTTTATGCAGGCTCAGCCAGACGAACTTTGCTCCCACCATTTTGACAGATGCGCGCACTTCCAGGTGCGCCAGGGAGTGAACCAACTCGAAAATTGACACCTCGTCATCTGTGTCCAACTCCCCCCCTCCGTCCAGCTCCACAGCCTCCATATTCCCTACTTCATTTAAGGCACCCCCCCCCCCCTCCTCCCCCCTCCCCTTATCATCAGTGAGCAGGATGTGCTCAAACAGTTCTCCAGACTGAACCCGCGCAAGGCCCCCGGCCCAGACGGCGTGTCTCCCTCCACCCTGAGACTCTGTGCGAAACAGCTGGCTCCTGTATTCACAGACATTTTTAACACCTCCCTTAAGTTATGCCACGTGCCGTCCTGCCTCAAATCCTCCACCATCATCCCTGTCCCCAAGAAGCCACGGATCACTGGACTTAATGACTACAGACCTGTAGCGCTCACCTCTGTAGTCATGAAGTCCTTTGAGCGCCTGGTCCTGTCCCACCTCAAGTCCATCACCACCCCTCTCCTGGACCCGCTGCAGTTTGCCTACCGAGCCAACAGGTCTGTAGACGATGCAGTCAACCTGGCCCTCCACTCCATCCTGCAGCACCTGGACTCCCCGGGAACCTACGCCAGGATCCTGTTTGTGGACTTCAGCTCCGCATTCAACACCATCCGCCCCGCTCTGCTCCGGGACAAGCTGTCCCTGCTCAACGTGCCTGACTCCCTCTGCAGGTGGATCATCGACTTCCTGACGGACCGGAGGCAGCATGTGCGGCTGGGAAAGACTGTCTCAGACTATACTAGCATCAGCACCGGATCACCCCAGGGCTGTGTACTTTCCCCCCTACTCTTCTCCCTTTACACCAACTCCTGCACCTCCAGCCACCAGTCTGTCAAGTTGATCAAGTTTGCGGACGACACCACCCTCATCGGGCTCATCTCCAATGGCGACGAGTCCGCCTACAGGAGAGAGGTGGCCCAGCTGGCGTCCTGGTGCAGCAATAACAACCTGCAGCTGAATGCTCTGAAGACAGTGGAGATGATTGTAGACTTCAGGAAAGTCACTACTCCTCTGCCCCCCCTCACCCTCTCAGGCTCTCCCATCACCACTGCTGATTCCTTCCGCTTCCTAGGCACTACCATCACCAGGGACCTCAAATGGGAGCTGACCATCAGCTCACTCATCAAAAAAGCCCAGCAGAGGATGTTCTTCCTGCGGCAGCTGAGGAAGCTCAAGCTACCCACCAAGATGTTAGTGCAGTTCTACACAGCCATCATCGAGTCCATCCTCACCACCTCCATAACCGTGTGGTATGCAGGAGCCACTGCCAGGGACAGACTAAGGCTGCAGCGCGTCGTGCGCACTGCTGAGAAGGTGATCGGCTGCAAGCTCCCATCTCTCCAGGATCTGTACATCTCCAGGACCTGGAGGCGTGCTGGCCGGATCATAGCCGATCCCTCACACCCTGGTCACGTACTGTTTGCCCCCCTCCCCTCTGGTAGAAGACTTCGGTCCATCCAGACTAAAACCTCCCGTCACATGAACAGCTTCTTCCCCTCTGCCATTAGACTGCTGAACACTAAGTGACTCTCGTGCACCATGTACAGCAGCTCAACCAGACTCATGTCAATCATCACTGTTTTCTTCCTGCATTACCGACTGCACTATATAGTTCTCCACAGTATCTGCTGCTGGCTAATATATATTTTAACTGTTGACCAGTATCACTTAATCTTATCCTACACTTTATTACATGTATAGTTTATTTCTCTTATCTTATCATGTTTAATGTTGCAGCATTGTACCGAGACAAATTCCTAGTTTGTGTACTACATGAACAATGGCAATAAACCTGATTCTGATTCTGATTCTGATTCTGAAAAAAATGCAGCGGCGCCAAGCGCGTGGAACCACCGGGCGTGGGTGGCCTGTGGAAACATCACAGAGGGGGGGGGGGGTGTCCCCCATCTGGCAGTACTCTGCTCTCCAGCCTTAACCCTGTTGGTGTTGACTGGAGCACGCAAACATCCGCGTCGTCGACCTGCTCTGCAGCCATGGCCATGTAATCTATCCCTACGTAGACTGGGGCCACTAATGCGCGTGAGAGGCAGTCTGCCACCATGTTGAGTTTACCGGCCACATACTGAATGTTGGCAATAAACTCCGAGATAGCGACCAGCTGTCTCTTCTGCCGGGTCGACCATGGTTCCGAAACCTTGGCCATAGCATACGTTAGCGGCTTGTGGTCTCCAAACGCAGTGAAGCTGCACCCTTCCAGCCAGAACTGGAAGTGGCAGATGGCCAGGTAGAGAGCCAGTAACTCTCTGCTGAACGCGCTGTATTTATGCTCATTGTCGTGCAAAGACCTGCTAAAAAAGGCTAGCGGCTGCCAAGAACCAGTGACGCACTGCTCCGCAATGGCCCCTATGGCCACGTCTGATGCGTCAGTAGTGAGTGCTATCTGAGCTGCCGAGTCTGGGTGTGCCAGAAGTGCGGGATTCGCTAGGGCTATTTTGGCATCAGAGAACCCCTGCTCCCGCTCGCGGATCCAGTCGATGCTGTCCACCGGTTTCCGTTTCTTAAGCGCAGCGTACAACGGCTGTATGAGCTGGGCTGCTCGCAGGAGGAAATGGTTGTAAAAGTTAACCATCCCCAAAAACTCCTGCAGCGCCCTGACCATCTGAGGCTGGGGAAAATCTGCCACTGCGCGCATTTTGTCCAGTAAGGGTATCACGCCCTCCGGTGAGATACGGTGGCCCAAAAAGTCAATTACTGTAACCCTGAACTGGCACTTTGCCAGGTTGATGATTAACCCGTGCTCCTCCAACCTCTGGAAGACCGTCCTGAGGAGGGCTACGTGTTCGTCCTCGGATGCACTGGCCACCAGGATGTCGTCCAGGTAGACAAACACAAAAGGCAGATCACACAGCACAGCATCCATCATGTGTTGGAAGGTCTGCACCGCGCCTTTTAACCTGAAAGGCATGCGTAGGAACTCAAAAAGACCGAACGGGGTTATTACTGCAGTTTTGGGTATGTCTTCTGCACGCACTGGAACCTGGTGGTACCCGCGGACCAGGTCCACCTTTAAAAAAATGCGAGCCCCGGTGAGGTGGACGGAAAAATTCTGACTATGGGGGATTGGGTAGTGATTGTGCGGTGTGGCGTTGTTTAATCTGTGGAAACTGCCGCATGGTCGCCATGATCCCTCGGCTTTAGGCACCATGTGTAGTGGGGACGCCCATGGGCTGTTTGAGCTCCTGATGATACCCAACCTTTCTAAGTTGGCGAACTCCTCGTACGCACTGGCCAGTTTAGCTGCGTCCAGGCGCCGAGGTCGTGCAAAAACAGGCAGCCCCGTGGTGGTAATAAAGTGCTCTACCCCGTGCTTGGTGACGGCCACCGAAAATGTTGGAACTGTGAGTGCTGAGAACTGGGTGAGTAGTACGTGGAACTTACCCCCTTGAGCTGTGATGTTGGCCAGTGTTGTGGATCTGGCTCCTCGAGCTGTACAGGGTAGAGAATCAAAAGACATAGTGTTAATCAGGCGTCTGTTAGCCACATCAACTAATAGCCCGTGTGCACACAGGAAATCTGCACCCAAAATGGGGGAGTTCACTATGATGAAGGACCATTGGTAGTTACGGCCGTGCAAACATATGGTCAGTGTCCTCTCACCAAAAGTCTTAATGTCTGAGCCCTTTGCGGCTGCCAGGTCGGGGCCGCTACTTCCTGCCAGCTGGTCTGTGTAGAATGGCAGGATGAGGCTCTTTTGGGAGCCAGAGTCCACGAGGAACCATCTCCCCGAGCGTGAGTCCTTCACATAGAGCAGCTTGGTTGTGTCACTGGTGGTCACAGCTGCTACCAGCTGCCGGTCCTGACGTTTCTCAAGCACTTGAACTGACATGGTGGCACGCATCGCCGAGCATCTTCTCCGAAGCGGCAGTGGTAGAAGCAGAGTGTGCCCTTCCGGTGCTTCTTGGCCTCCGCGGCGGCCACCATCGATGGTCCCTCACCCTCGCTGGCTGTCTCACTGGGTTCCGGCGCCACTGCATTCACAGCGAAGGTTCTGGTCGCCAGGATAATCTGATCCACCTCTTATGCCAGTGCCCGGTAGTTCTGAGTAGCCAGCAGCGGCGAATTGGCGAGGACCGCTCTGGGCACTGTCGGGAGGTTCTGGAGGAAAAGGTGGGCAAACAGGAATGGCTTGCCATCTGTGCCCATCAACGCCAACATTTTCTCCATTAATTCGACCGCTGACCTGTCTCCAAACTCGGAGCGTGTCAGGAGCCTTTCCGCTCTCTCGCAGTTCGAGAGCGTGTAGCGCTGGGTCAGTGCTGTCTTGAGAGCGTCATATTTGCCGTGGGCGGGGGACCATTGGAGCAGGTTCGCCACCTGCTGTGTTGTGCGTGCGTCCAGCGCTTCAACCACGTAGTAGTATTTGGTGTCATCCGCCGTCACTCCACGGAGCGCGAACTGGGCCTCAGTGTGGAGGTGTGACGATGGAGTGTCGCTGCTGTATGGTCTGTGTATTGAATATTATATGTGTAAAGGATTTATATTTGCAAATGTCAACATGTATTTGATGGTGAAAAGGGACACATTGTACAATGTGTTCTGACTGAAGTGAATCCTTTTGTGAGATAATTATTGATTAATTATGTTAATTGGGTGTGGCAATTAATTAATCTTAAAACCAAGTACCTTTGCCAGCATGCTTCCTGGAGGTATCCAGACAAAAGACTCCTCAGGGGGTTGCGGGCCTTTTAAAGGATACCAGCAGGAAGAAAATATATGATGGTTGAGTAGAGGGGAGTTTAATATGTAAATAGGGGTATTTATTGTATTATTTATGGTGTATTTATTGGTCTTATTTATTCTGTAAATACTGTGGGGAATTATTTATATATTTATGACTTTTTTAAGTATATATTACTTTTTTTTTTACTTTTATATTAATGGGTATGTGGAAAATAGGGGCGGCGCCTGTCTCCATTTCTCTGACCCTAGGCCACACAGCTACTGTAAGTAGTGAAAGCTACAGTGGGGGGTCAGTCCTCTGGTAGCTCTGTGCGTAACTTTACTTTCCCTGTTCCATTATGCTGAGCACCATGCTAGAAGGCAGAAAGTACCATTTTTATATGGTCTTTGGTATGACCCGGCCGGGATTTGAACCCTTGCCTCCCGGGTGTGGGGCGGATGCTCTACCAACTGACCCACCACTCCGGTCACTTGGGATTTTGGTATGTGCCAATTAAGTTGATGATCTCACTAAGTACAGTGGGGCAAAAAAGTATTTAGTCAGCCACCAATTGTGCAAGTTCTCCCACTTAAAAGATGAGAGAGGTCTCCAATTTTCATCATAGGTATACTTCAACCATGAGAGACAAAATGAGAAAAAAAAAATCCAGAAAATCACATTGAAGGATTTTTAATGAATTAATTGGTAAATTCCTCAGTAAAATAAGTATTTGGTCACCTACAAACAAGCAAGATTTCTGGCTCTCACAGACCTGTAACTTCTTCTTTAAGAGGCTCCTCTGTCCTCCGCTCGTTACCTTTATTAATGGCACCTGTTTGAACTCGTTACTCGAAAAGGCACCTGTCCACAACCTCAAACAGTCAGATTCCAAACTCCACTATGGCCAAGACCAAAGAGCTGTCAAAGGACACCAGAAACAAAATTGTAGACCTGCACCAGGCTGGGAAGACTGAATCTGCAATAGGTAAGCAGCTTGGTGTGAAGAAATCAACTGTGGGAGCAATTATTAGAAAATGGAAGACATACAAGACCACTGATAATCTCCCTCAATCTGGGGCTCCATCTCACCCCGTGGGGTCAAAATTATCATGAGAACGGTGAGCAAAAATCCCAGAGCCGCATGGGGGGACCTAGTGAATGACCTGCAGAGAGCTGGGACCAAAGTAATAAAGGCTACATCAGAAACACACTATGCCACCAGGGACTCTAATCCTGCAGTGCCAGACGTGTCCCCCTGCTTAAGCCAGTACATGTCCAAGCCTGTCTGAAGTTTGCTAGAGAGCATTTGGATGATCCAGAAGAGGATTGGGAGAATGTCATATGGTCAGATGAAACCAAAATGGAACTTTTTGGTAAAAACTCAACTTGTCGTGTTTGGAGGAGAAAGAACACCATACTTACTGTGAAGCATGGGGGTGGAAACATCATACTTTTGGCGCTTTTCCACTTGGAACCCAAAGGCCCCGTTTGGCCCCGATCGGCCTCCATTGTCCGGTTTCCCACTCGGAACCCAAAGGCCTCACAGTTCCCTTTTTCGGAACAGTTCCAGTTTAACCGACACTTTTTTCGGCACCGTAAAAAGCAGGTCCGAAGGGTACCGGCCCCGTTTCGTCACGCCACTGCTGGCCATTCATTGGTCTGTGCGTAGCTTCATGAGAGTGGGCGTTACGTGGGCGTTACACTGACTTTCCAGAATCGCTTGCTGGTCGCCATTTGCAATTTTTCGTCAGTGAGCCCGCAAACAAGTGATATTATAAACCACAACGAGAGAATGGCTTCACAGAAATCAGCAGAAATCCAACACCGCAGTCCAGCAGAGTTTCCTGTGCATTTCGGCTGATGAGAGAATGCAGAGGGAAGCAGACTGAGCTTGCAGTGGTGCGGACAAACAGACGCACCAGAAATTACACGGAGACGCACCGGGAATTAGACCCAGCCACCCGAATTGAATTGAATGTACAGCCGCGACGCACCCAACTTCAGCAGTTGAAGCCGTGATATTGTGATATACAGGACGGTGAGTGATCTGATATTCATGCTTTATGTTATTTTTCCAACAGTGTAAAGTTTGTTGTTTTTTTGTGTTGACAATATCTGATGAAATAGTTACTTATAATCCTGGTTAAAAGTTTTTTATTTTATTTTTTTTACATGTTGCACTTTCGTACCGATCCATAAAGGATCATAACAGTAGAAGCGGGGCGAACCGCAAGCATTGGAAGTGGTTCGATCTCATGGACCAAATTTATGGAAACCGGCCAGCGAGCAATGGACGTGAGCTGGAAGTGGACCCCTCGGCGACAATTACGTTAACCACAGACGGTGAGTGTTTTTTTCTTGACATTAATGTTTTTACCTTATCCAGCCTGTTTCATGCTAACTATAATTATGTATAACAATAAATAAATAACAAGTCCCACGCCGTTATCGTGGCTCACGAGTGGATCGTAGCTGTCGCCGTGCTAGCTAGCTCGCCATCACGGTTTTTAAAAAAAAACAAAACTTGGCGTACATGTTGCACTGTCGTGTTAACTATTACAAGTGCTTTTATTTTTTTTTTTAGATTATGCTTCCACACCGACGGAGCCCACCTCCCGCGATCCGAGCACCCCGGCTTCTCCTGCACAGATCTAGATCATCTGGCACCAGAACCAAGTCCAGCTCGCTCACAGTTTGGCACATCTCCGTCAACACTTTCACACACAGGTAAAGCCCAATAGTCAAATAATATAATTATATTATATTGTAATAATGTAATACTCACGGTACAGTTTATTGTTTCATGTAAAGCACATCAAAAAAGTCCAGCAATGCAATTGCATATTTAATCACAGGCATGGAAAAGCTAATGAGCTGTTGTAGCACAAAACTCACTATTTGAAAGTCAGCGTGCTTCATTTTCATGATTCAGTTGAGCCTACTGTATAAATGCATTCAGAATTTTTTCCATCCATCCATCTTCTACCGCTTCTCCGCGTCACGGAGGCAGCAGTTGAAGCAGAGAAGCCCAGACTTCCCTCTCCCCAGCCACCTGCTCCAGCTCTTCAGAGATTATAGACCAGCTGGGTCTCTCCACCATAGAATTTGGGTCACCTCTAGAATTTTTTGACCACCATAAAAAGCTAGGCATTTGAAACATAAACCCAGCTTTTACTAAATGTATTGTACAAATACACAGTTGTGATACTCATAAAAAAAGTAATTTTTTCAAACCCAGCACTTGCCTTTCACCAGTGTGTGTCCCTTGTACAGGTACATCTCAAAATAACTGCAATGTCATGGTACAGTGTGTTTTTTGTGACTCACAAAAGACAGTGAAAGTCATATAAGATGGTATCTGTCATAATCTTGACAATCCATATAGGTTTTATGTCAGGAGAGTTTCCTGGCCAAAGCAAACACAGTGATTCCTTGTCCATTACACCAGGTTTTGATTGTTTAGGCACTGTGGGGCGATGGTCACTCCAGCTGGAAAATGAAATCCGTTTCTCCATAAATCCTCATACTTTTGAGAACACTCCTCTTTTTTTTATATCTATTTTTAACATAACCATCGATTTTTCGAGAAAAGTAATTTTGGATATTCATGCGCTGTGAGCCAATAAATGATTAAAATGTAACAATACTTCACTGTCTGATTAATGATTCTGTATAATATATGGGTCTCACTTTCTGACATGTGTCCAAAAATATTTAACTTTTGTATTAATTTTTGGGGATGTACTGCTACATGTTTTGAGGTTGATTTTACTGACACCAGCTCACATTTCTGTCTTGCAGGTAAGAGGAAGCGGAGCAACACAAAACAAGACCTTTCAACTATTTTTGCATCGATGCAAGAAGCAGAAAGGGAACAGCACCGTGAACAGATGGAGCTTCAGCGGGAACATCAACGTGAGCAGAGGGAGCTCCAGCGGCAACAGTTGGAACTCAATTCACTACTTGTGGATGAGGTCCGTCAGTCCAGGGAAGCCGAAGTTGCTGTACGAAGGGAGGAAATTGCACAGAATGCTGCCCTCAATAACACTCTCATGGCAGTCTTTGAAACCCTCGCACGGCGTGTGTGACCCGTTTTCCCAACCATTATTATGTATATACTGTACATTAATCAATGACCAGTGTTAATAACGTTGAATAAACCCGTGACTGTTGACATCATGTGTTGTCTGTTACTACTAAGTTTTACACTGTCTTAAAACCCTTAAAAAGGTTGGGAAAAATTTGTCATTGCAGTGTGTTATGGAGTCCAATAACTGCCGACACATACATTAAAAGCCAGCCACTACTGACCAAGCTTTATATCCATGTGCAACAACAGGGACACCTAATATTTTAAGTTCTGTATTTGGAAATGTTCATATTGCTAACCCAGGTAATGGTTTTATCTGCACAAAATATTCAACTTAGCCATTGTAAGGACGGGTGAGTGTGGGGTGTACAGCAACAACTGTTTTGGTGCGCCTCACCCAATTCTGTACTCAGCATTAACAAGTACACTTTAAAGAAAATGTGGACTTGTAATTTTGTAAGATATTTTTTATTAGATGGCTGTCCCAGTACTTGTAACTGTGATATTAAAGATCCACACGTCCACATTAAATATACGAAAAAATTGCATCATTGCAATGGCACAAGGTTACATGAGATGAGTAATGCATAATAATACACAGCAGCCTCACCACCAAAATGATATTAAATAGCTCTTGGACTACTAATTGGTCCAGGGAAAATGGCGCAGCCTCAAGGGGAGTGTAGCACCGCCTCCAACTCCCTCAAAACCCCGCCTCCAACTCCCTCCTTCTCCCACCCATACTACAGTGAGCCTTGTGCTGTGGAAAACCACCAGTACCGGAACAGGACTGTTCGGTCCAAGGCCAAACGAGGCCTTTGGGTTCCAAGTGGAAAAGTGCCTTTTGGGGCTGTTTTTCTGCAAAGGGACCAGGACGACTGATCCGTGTAAAGGAAAGAATTAATGGGGCCATGGATCGTGAGATTTTGAGTGAAAACCTTTCACCAGCAAGGGCATTGAAGATGAAACGTGGCTGGGTCTTTCAACATGAAAATGATCCCAAACACACCGCCCGGGCAACGAAGGAGTGGCTTCGTAGGAAGCATTTCTGTCATGGCGGCCGCTGGGCCGTCATCATCCTCAGCTGCGCACACACCGGCTGTTGGTAATCAACGGGCTTTAAAAGCCAGGATCTCAGACTGCTCTGCACGGAGTCGTCTGTCGCCTTTGCCTCGCAACGCGTCTAGGATACAACCTCAAGCCAGAGTCAGAACCAAGTTGCCACGCCAAGCCACGTCACGTAAGATACCACATCACTCATCCCTTCCTAGTATTCTCCCCTGTGCACAGGTGGACCTCCCTGGCGGCGGACTTACCTTCCTTGTCAACGGGACGCCATCTCCTCCTCCTCGGAGCTCTTCCTCATCACCTCAGCGTCGAGCACCACGCGCACCACGCCGCACTGGGACACGGAGCCAGCAAGATTCTCTCTGCGGCGCCTGCAAGTAAGCAGCACAAGCTTCAGCTTCCTGTTCATGTGAACTGTAATAATCCCCTGTGCTTGTGTGTTCCAGGGTTGCCAGGTCACAGCAGGAATTGCTTAGCTCCAGTGACCAGACAGCATCGCACTCACTCACCCATTCACACACATTACACTCATCACTTTAATTAATAAATAATTGTCAAACAATCTACTCATGTCAGTGTCTGTCTCCTGGGTCCCTAATCATGTCAGTACGACTCCGTCAAGATGACCCAGCTGACAGCGCGCTGGCGCGCCGTATTAACACTCTTAGCGCCCGAGTAGATTTGATAGTGCACCAACAGACAGTTATTTTGAACCAGTTAACTCAGGTTAACAGCCAGCTGGATCGCCTGGAAGGACGCCAGGCATTTCCCCCGACTGCCAGGGCTTCCTCTGCCCCTGTAGCCTTTCCTACTAGCCAAACATACCAGCCTTCATTACCTCGTCTCACTCCCATGCCTACCCCCGCCCACTTTAGCGGAAAACTTGGGGAAGCACAAGGTTTTTTGCTTCAATGTGAATCAGTTTTTCACCGCGTCCCGGGAGATTTCACCACCAATCAAAGCAGAATAGGGTACATCTCCAATCTGCTCAGGGGGAGGGCTTAGATTGGGCCTACACTATTATGGCTAAACCCAACTATGCCCTTTTGACTTACCAGCAGTTCGTGGCAGAATTTCTGGAGGTGTTTGATCATACTGACCGGGGCGTGGTGCTAATTGACCGGCTGCTAAGCCTTCGGCAGGGCAGTAGGTCTGCCGCTAATTACGCTGTTGATTTCCGGGTATTAGCCGCTGAGGTCGGGTGGGGGGAGCCAGCACTTTGTAGTATTTTCCTCCGCAGCCTTAGTTCGGAGCTGAAGGACGAATTAGCGGCACAGGATAAACCAGACAGGTTAGGGGAATTAATTTCTCTCACCATTAGTTTGGATAGTAGGCTAAGGGAGCGAGCGGCAGAACGGAGGACTGTTAGCCGTTCGAGTAAACCCCGCCCTCGCTCCGCTAGGTCACCTCTCCTCGCTCTGCCTTCGTCAGAGGAACTTCCGGAGCAGGAGGATATGGTTATTGGACAATCGGGAGTTTCAGCGGCTGAGAGACAGCGCCGCAGGGATCTGGGCCTATGTTTTTATTGTGGCAATGGGTCTCACGGGGTTGCCGAATGTCCAAATCGGTTAAAAGGGGAGGTCCGTGGATCACAGTAGGGGGATTCATGGACATTAAACAGAAAAAGCCCCTCAGTAGTTGCCGTGTCCCCATTAAGCTACTTTACAAACATAAGGAATATACTACACACGCCCTAGTTGGCTCTGGAGCTGAGCAGAACTTCATCTCCAGAGACCTGGCAACCCAGATGGGCCTCAGCTGTCAACCTCTTTGCCCACCTGTCAATCTCGTCACATTATCCAAGACGTCACTAACTTCTGTTTCCCACCAGACAGTCCCCGTGTCAGTGATAGTCTCTGGAAACCACCGGGAGGAGATTCGTTTTTTGGTATTACCCATCTCCTCTGTGATCCTGGGGTACCCATGGCTACGGCTCCACAACCCCACTTTTGATTGGCAAGCTGGAAGTATCATCGCGTGGAGTTCCTTTTGTTTGAGTGCCTGCCTCCAGTCTGCGGCGTGTGCTCCCTCGGTATCGGTGCCTTCTCCCTCAACGCCATCCCCGGACCTGTCCATGGTACCAGAAGTCTACCACGATCTGGGAGCGGTGTTCAGCAAGTCACGGGCGCTGTCCCTTCCCCCTCACCATTCTTATGACTGTGCGATCAATCTCAGGGCGGGGGCCCCTCTCCCGGCAAGTCGACTATACAGCCTGTCTGCCCCGGAGCACGAGGCTATGGACACTTATATTAAGGAGTCCCTTAGTTCTGGGATTATTCGTCCTTCGTCTTCGGCGGTGGGTGCTGGTTTCTTCTTCGTGGGAAAGAAGAATGGTTCGCTGCGTCCCTGCATCGACTTCCGAGGGCTCAACGAGATCACCATCAAGGACAAATACACACTGCCGCTGATGAACACGGCCTATGACTCTCTCCAGGGGGCGTCTTGGTTTACGAAGCTGGATCTGCGTAACGTGTACCACCTGGTGCGCATCAGGGAGGGCGACGAGTGGAAGATGGCATTCCGGACCCCAAGCAGCCACTTTGAGTACTTGGTGATGCCGTTTGGGTTAACCAATGCTCCGGCCGTTTTCCAGCGTCTGATAAACAACGTCCAACGGGATTTTCTTAACCCCTTGCACTCCGGGCAATTTTCCTAAAAATGCCAAAAAAAAACGTGCCCAAAGTAAATCGAAAGCTGTTATTCAACCCTTTGCAGCATCTTCATTGGGTTGGTCTCATTTAAAAGAAAACACTTTGAATTTTTTGGCAAAAAAAACCTAATCTCTCTACGTGCTCCGGCCACTGAGTTACAGTCATCTAAACATACTGAACTTGAAGAAAATAAATTTGGACACGGTGTTTTTTTGGATACAAATGCTTGCAAATAACACACAGCTGTCCGATCCGGCTGGAAAATGCAACAGAAATACAGAACCAAGTGTTATCAAGCTGAGATCCAAATTTGGTAACAATACCACAAAAAATGAATATTTTACACAGCTTTGTTCTCAGGCTGTTCCCAGGCATTTTGGAACTGTGCCAAATTGTGCCAAATGGCACAGTTTGGAAAAACGTCTGTAACTTTTGAATAATTCAATGTAGAATCATCATTTTGGGCTCTAATGAAAGGTCACATTCAGGGCTGTGTCTGTGTGTGTGTGTGGGGGGGGGGGGGGGTTGCCCCCCCCGCTACAAAAGACGGAGTTCGGCCCTTGCTACATGACTGATTACACTCCTTGCATGTTTTCACAGCGGCTCCCCCCCCCGCTACTGTGTGTGTGTGTGTGGGGGGGGTTGTCGTCACTACAGAAGACGGCCATCACTACATGACGGAATAGACTCATATGCTTCCCCCCGCGGACCGGGGGCGTTCGGACCGTGAACGCCCCCCCCCGCTCCTCTTCTGCAGCGGGGGGGGGGGGGGGGGTGTCACGGTCCGAACATGGCAAATGAACCGTTTATCGCGACGCACGCACTTCGTACTTCGTGCGCAGTACAGTTGTAATTTACCGATCGGTCAAAAGTCATTTTTGGATTGCAGTTTTCAGGGAGAAATAATAATTTAGCTTATTACACCTTACCTCTTCACAGCAGCAGTGTCCTGGCGAACTTCTCTTCCCCATTGTCAGACGAACGCGACGCTGGTCCGCTCGTGGATCCCGATCAAAACAATTCCAATATTGCGGTTTTGGCGAATGATTTACGACCTTTGTCGTCGGCCTCCGTCGGTCTATGATGACGGAAGAGAATACTAAACGTCTATTATTATTATTATCTATCTATCTAACGTCTACCACAGCTGTGGAAAACATCTTGTGTGGTACCTGTACCAAAAACTTCCCACCCCAAAGACCTGAACAGCTTCAGACCGGTGGCCTTGACGTCCCACTTGATGAAGACCCTGGAGAGACTGCTCCTTGCTCATCTCCGCCCCCTGGTGGAACCAGCGATGGATCCACTCCAGTTCGCCTACCAGCATGGCATTGGGGTGGAGGATGCAGTGATCTTCCTCCTTCACCGTTCTCTGTCCCACCTGGAGAAGCCCGGGAATATGGTGAGGATCATGTTCTTTGACTTCTCCAGTGCTTTCAACACCATCCAACCGATGATCCTGAAGGACAAGCTGCTGCGCGCAGGGGTGGACCAGCACCTGTCATCATGGATCCTGGACTACCTCACGAACCGGCCTCAGTTTGTGAGAACCCGGGACTGTGTTTCCGACATGATCATCAGTAGCACGGGGGCCCCCCAGGGAACGGTGCTGGCTCCCTTCCTGTTCACTCTTTATACTGCGGACTTCTCACACAACACAACACATTGCCATCTACAGAAGTTCTCTGATGACTCTGCGATCGTTGGTCTCATCTCCAGCGGAGATGAAGCTGAGTACAGAGGGCTTATCCAGGACTTTGTGGACTGGTGCCATCGGAACTGCCTCCAGATCAACGCGAGGAAAACTAAGGAGCTGGTGGTGGACTGCCGCAGGCATGGGCAGCCCCTCACAGCACCAGTAAATATACAGGGAACAGACATCGAGATGGTGACATCCTACAAGTACCTGGGTATTCATCTGAACAATAAACTAGACTGGTCACACAATACTGACGCACTCTACAAGAAGGGACAGCGCAGGCTGTTCCTGCTGAGGAGACTCAGGTCTTTTGGTGTACAAGGGGCGCTGCTGAAGTCATTCTATGACACGGTGGTGGCATCAGCCATCACTTTTGGAGTGGTCTGCTGGGGCAGTGGCATTACTGCAGCCGATAGGAAGAGACTGAACAAACTGATTAAGAAAGCTAGCTCTGTCCTGGGGCAACGCCTTGATCCGATGGAGGAGATAGGAGAGAGAAGGACGGTGGCTAAACTGTCATCTCTGCTGGAGTCCGAGTTCCACCCTATGCAGGACATACTGGATGCACTGAGGAGCTCATTTAGCAGCAGACTACATCATCCCAGGTGCACAACCGAGAGGTTTCGTAGGTCCTTCCTACCAACGGCTGTCAGACTGTACAACCTAAGCAGGGCTGCTCGCAGAGATAGCAAAAAGACGTAACAAACTAATAGTTTTTTGAATGCAAAAGATGCAATAGACTTACACAATGGTCCTCTCCGGCATACAACTAGGAACATACCGGTCGCTATGGAGGGTGAGAATATGTATGGGCACATAATCATACCATGTAGGATAACTAAGTAGACGGTTATGCTGTTTCATCCCACCTAGCAACAATGCTCTGCACTGTGTGTGTTTATATATTTACATATTTATTCCATCTAGCTACAATGCTCTGCACTGGGTGTGTTTATATTTATATATCTATATATTTATTCCATCTAGCTACAATGCTCAGCACTGGGTGTGTTTATATTTATATATCTATATATTTATTCCATCTAGCTACAATGCTCCGTACTGTGGGTGTTTATATATTTACATATTTATTCCATCTAGCTACAATGCTCTGCACTGTGTGTCTGTGTGTGTGTGTGTGTATATATATATTTTATAGTAATATGTACATATGTATATTAGCTGCTCTTGCTTGCTTGTTTTTTTTTTTTTGTTTTTTGTTTTTTTTTTTCCTTGCCTTCTGATTGTTGCTCTGAGTGTTGCTATCCCTGTGCTGTTGCAATCCTGGAATTTCCCCGTTGTGGGACTAATAAAGGCTTATCTTATCTTATCTTATCTTATTCTGCTGGAATGAGTGCAGGTCCCACTTGTGGGTGTTCTCCATGCTGCTGGGTGAGCCTGGGTCTGTAGCAGGTTCGTCCAGCGTCCTTTGTTTTCATCTGTTGCAACAGTAAATATCTCTTCACCAGCCCGAATTTCTGTGCTTCAATTGGCTCCTGCATTCACAGTAGGCGGGTCCTCCTTCCTAGGTTTTCATTCATTGGCTCTTCATGGTTTCAGAAACCCAATTCAAGGCTCTTATTAGTCGAATGAGAGGTCAATCAGATGAACTAATCTGTTCGCGGCTGTGACTGCAGCTTTTTTTTTCAGTGGCGCTTGGAGGCCAGCACCATCTCCATCTGCACCATCATCAGTATATCATGCGTCATGCGTCCGAGCGTGCACGAGGGCGCTCGCCCTCGTGCACCCTAGGACGCAGAGACGTGCCCGCCCGCGGAACAACGGAGCGCAAGTGGTTAACTCCTTCGTGTTCGTCTACCTTGATGACATCCTCATCTTCTCACGCACGTTGGAGGAGCACCAGGTGCATGTGTGACAGGTCCTGCAGCGCCTCCTGGAGAACCAGCTGTTTGTCAGAGCTGAGAAATGTGAGTTTCACACTGACCAGACCTCTTTCTTTGGTTTCATTATAGCCTGTAATCAGGTGCTTCCCGACCCGGCCAAGGTCAAGGCAGTGGTGGATTGGCCCACGCCCACGTCCAGGAAACAGTTGCAGGGCTTCCTGGGTTTTGCCAATTTCTACCGCCGGTTCGTGCCAAATTTTGGGAACATCGCCCGCCCCTTGACCGCTCTTACGTCTCCTAAGGTGCCTTTTTGTTGGAGTGAGGAGGCTGCCACAGCATTCGGGAGATGAAAGGAGGAGTTCGCTTCGGCCCGTGTCCTGACCCAGGTGGATCCAGCGTTGCAGTGCCTTGTGGAGGTGGATGCCTCGGATTCGGGAGATGGGGCGGTTCTCTCCCAACGTTCTCTGGTGGATGGTAGGATCCGGCCGTGTGCTTACTTCTCCCACCGCCTGACACCTGCAGAGAGGAATTACTGTATTGGTGACAGGGAACTGCTGGCCGTGAAACTCGCCCTGGAGGAGTGGAGGCACTGGCTGGAGGGGAATGCCCAGCCGTTTGTCGTCTGGATGGATCATAGGAACCTTGAGTATCTCCAGATGCCCAAGCGGTTGAACGCTAGCCAGGCCAGCTGGTCTCTTTTTTTTGGCTGGTTCAATTTCACCATCACCTACCGGCCGGGGAGCAAGAATGGCAAGCCTGACGCCCTCTCGAGGCAGTTTGACGCACAGTCCACCGGGGAGCAGGAGGAGACTATCCTGCCGTCGTCTTGTGTGGTGGGTGCCCTGTCATGGAAGATCCGGGACAAGGTCAGGAGAGCGCAGGAGACGGAGCCCGACCCGGGTGGAGGTCCCCCGGGCCGTTTGTTTGTTCCCCCTTCTGTCAGGATCCAGGTTATTCAATGGGGTCACGCGTCCAAGCTGGCGTGCCCTCCGGGAGTTGGCCACACCATCGATCTTCTCCAAAGAGCCTTCTGGTGGCCAGGATTGAAGAGGGATGTTAACAACTATGTCCGGGCTTGCGCCCAGTGCACCATCGAGAAATCATCATCTTCCCCCCCAGCGGGTCTTCTTCACCCTTTACCAGTTCCTTCTCGCCCCTGGTCCCATGTGGCTTTGTACTTTGTAACGGGCCTGCCCCCCCTCTGGTCATTTTACATCAGTCCCGACGATAGTGGACCGTTTCTCCAAGGCAGCTCATTTTGTGCCTCTCCGGGGGCTGCCTTTAGCGTGGGAGACGGCGGACCTTCTTGTGCAGCATGTGGTCCGTCTTCATGGTATCCCGGCCGACATCGTATCGGATCGAGGACCACAGTTTGTATCCCAGGTTTGGAAGGCATTCTGCACGGTACTGGGGGCCACGGCTAGTCTCTCTTCTGGGTACCACCCGCAGAGCAACGGTCAGTGTGAGCGGGCTAATCAGGAGCTGGAGGCTGCGCTTCGCTGTGTCATCTCTTCCTGCTCTTCTTCTTGGAGCACATTTCTACCCTGGATCGAGTACGCACATAATACCACGGTGTCCTCTGCTACAGGGATGTCCCCTTTTAAGGCATCTCTGGGGTTTGATCCACCACTGTTCCCGGAGGAGGAGAAGGAGGTGGCGGTCCCTTCGGAGCAGACAAGATCATTTCTGGGGAAAGAACTTTGAACTTGAACACTTTACAGTCTGTCTATTGTTATCCCTACATGAATAAAAACTTGAATCAGTACTTTAACCAGAATAGATGACATACAAGTACAGAAGGGTATACCTTTCACATCTCTGTAGTTTGGAGGTGCATAGAATATGCATTTATACAGTATCTTCATGTATATATGCAGTAAATCTATACATTTTTCCATGTAACCTTGTGACTGCATTATTTTAATTGCTTTTAATCCCAGATCAAGTTTGTTTAGGGTTCAAAATGCATCGTAAGTGTTAAATATATCTTGTTATACCTAAGTAAGTACTGTTTATGTGTTGAAATATATATATATTTACCGGCTAATATAACCCATAACAATATGGCCCCTGGCGATCATTTTTTGGGACAGCTGATCACTTTTTGGCATGATAGAACAGGCGACCTCCGTCTCGTAATGCGACGTAACACCACCTATTACAGAAATGACATAAATATTATGTTTAAAAGTGTAGTCAATGCTCGCGCTACAGACTTTATCTAACAACGGCTGATAACTGAAATATTGATGATTACCGGTGTCCTTAAACGTAGCCACCATTCTCTGCCATTAAGAATAAAACTGTTTTTGGATGGTAATACAGGTTTGGAATAATAAAAGCAGCGCTCCCAAAGAAAACAACTCCTACATGTTGACAAGCTAACACTGCTACTTCTTCTTCTTCTCTCGGTTACTGGCGGATAGCAAACAAGTGAGAGGTGCATACCGCCACCTTCCGTCTTCTCTGGTGTTCTGCGGGGGTTGGGCGCTTCACACTACGTAATGACGTAGCTCTGACATAATTCCCGACTAGCTCCATATCGGTGGAAAGACAACTGGTTCTTATGAGCACTCTGGTTAAGCACTGGCTAAGCACTAGCACCAGCACCAGAACCAAACTAGCACTGGAACCGGTTTGGTGGAAAGGAGCCCGAAGTCTCCAGATCTCAACCCCATAGAAAATCTTTGGAGGGAGTTGAAAATCTGTGTTGCCCAGCGACAGCCCCAAAACACCATTGCTCTAGAGGAGATCTGCATGGAGGAATGGACCAAAATACCAGCAACAGTGTGTGAAAATCTTGTGAAAACTTACAGAAAACGTTTGACCTCTGTCATTGCCAACAAAGGGTACCGTATATAACAAAGTATTGAGATGAACTTTTGTTATTGACCAAATACTCATTTTACCGAGGAATTTACCAATTAATTCATTAAAAATCCTTCAATGTGATTTTCTGGATTTTTTTTTTCTTATTTTGTCTCTCATAGTTGAAGTATACCTATGATGAAAATTGGAGACCTCTCTCATCTTTTAAGTGGGAGAACTTGCACAATTGGTGGCTGACTAAATACTTTTTTATCCCACTGTGTATAACAGGTGTTTGTCATTTGGTTTGTGCTGTGTGGGGTGTTGGATGTGCATAGGAATTATTGCCTATGAAGATTATTGGAATAAAGGAAAAACTGCTGATTGCAAACTGTTTGGAAGCCTCCGCTCTTTCTCTGGTGCCTCCGTCCGCTCGAGCATACGTGACAATTGGTGTCAGGAGGGGTCTGTTTCTCGACATTGGGCGTCAGGAATGGTTCGTACCCGCTAATTGGTGACAGAAGTGGTCCAGTTTCATGGCTGTGGTGAGGAGGAAAGAGCAGCTGGACGGAGTGGTGTCAGGAATTTTCCACTCTCACCGCGGCTACGAAGAAAGACAGCGGAAGGTATGACAACGATGTCAAATTAAGCAGATGGTGTGACGTTTGGTCAAAAGAGGTGTTGTCAAAATAAGGAGTGATAACACGGGACAAGAGGAGCAATGGCAAAAAGGAATATGAAGAAACAACAGGAGCAATCAGATGATTTGGACACTAGTATGGCAATTAAGGAGCAGGGGATCAGTGGACTAGACGAGCTGGGAGAATTGACAAGCTTGGTGAAGTCCGTGGTACATTCACTGGCAGTCAGAGACCGTCAGGTGGAGGAAGAAGCCTCTTTTCAGGAGCAAAGGTGGCAGACTGTGCAGTGTCAATTTAGCCAGATGCAGTCACACATAACGGAGCTGAGAGAGGAGTGTGGGAGCCGGGCTGAATGCAGCAGTGACAACGGCACGTTGGGGGGAGACCCCAGGGTGGCGACCAGTTGGGTCGGCCCACAGGAGGAGGAGCTACCGCTGCAGGTGCAGCTGAGGACAGCACAGATACACCGTGAGCCCAGGCTGAATCCGCTCTCTCTCAAGGACGACATCGAGCACTATCTGGCGACATTTGAGAGGATTGCTTCGGTCTGCCGCCGGCGTAAGGAGGAGTGGGCTATCCAGTTGGTTCCTCTGCTCACTGGTAAAGCACGTAGTGCGTATGTGCTCATGGACATCGCTGACACAGACAAACATGATAAAGTGAAGGAAGCAATTTTAAATAAGTATGAAATAACACCCGACACCTATAGGAGAAGGTTTCATGCCCTGGACGTTCATCAGGACAAAAACCCCCGTGAACTGTATTTTTGTTTAAAAGACCTGTTAAATAAATGGATTAAACCAGAGACTTCAAAGGTGAAAGATATTGCGGAGTTGTTGATTTTGGAGCAGTTTCTGCAGATGGTGGACCCGGAACTGGGAGTCTGGATACGAGAGCGGGACCCTAAGACTGCAGAGGACACGACTCGTCTGGCGGAAGTCTTCCTGTCAGCCAGGTCTGGGAGCATGAGACCTACTCTCAGCCGTGACGGCTCTTTCACTTCGCGGAGTAAGTTTGATGGGGGTGAAAGGCGTGGTCAAGCGCAGAAAAGACTGTATTCCAGCTCCAGTCAGGTCACTCACTGTTAGCAAACAGAATGGGAGTAGAAAGTCAAGGTTTGTTCCAAGTCACAATATACGCTGTTACCAGTATAAAACGAAGATGTTGCTTAATGGTCAGTGTGAAGAGGCCCTTTTGGTCTCAGGTTGTTTTCAAACTGTTGTGCTGCCTACTTTGGTCCCTAGGGAGTTGTGGAGTGAGTCTGAAATAAATATCAGTTGTGTCTATGGGGATAAAAAGCTGTACCCGACCGCTGAGGTTTATTTAACAGTGGGAGGTCAGACTTATTTCCTTCCTGTAGCTCTTGTGCCTGATTTGGCATATTCAGTGATTCTTGGCAATGATGTTCCAACTTTGCTGGACATCATACAACAGGTTAGGGAGGAATGCCAAACTGAGGAGAGACCGGCAGGTGGCGCTGTTGAGCATAGAGTAAAAGCACCTGTGGTGAAAAATTGTAATATGGTGACAACCAAGGCGCACAGGGCTGCCAATGTCCTTCAGGAACTGCCTTTTTATGATTTTGGGATAGAGGCAGGTCCAGTTAAGCAACCAAAATCCAAGGATCAGAGGAGAAGGGACAAGGTTTAAGCTTCAGTTAAGAACTTTTGGGAGGAAACATCACAGCTAAGCCAGTCAGTAGATTTTGTCATTCCTTCTGACATACAGTTAGGCCCAAAAATATTTGGACAGTGACACAAGTTTTGTTATTTTAGCTGTTTACGAAAACATATTCAGGATACAATTATATAATCAATATGGGCTTAAAGTGCAGACTCTCAGCTGTAATTTGAGAGTATTCAAATCCAAATTGGAGCAAGGGTTTAGGAATTACAGCTCTTTAATACGTAGCTGCCTCTTTTTCAAGGGACCAAAAGTAATTGGACAATTGACTCAGAAGGCTGCAAAAAAAAAATAATAACAAGGCTGCATGGGCTCTTCCCTGGTTAACCTGTCATCAATTAAGCAGTTAAAAGGTCTGAAGTTGATTCCAGGTGTGGCGTTTGCATTTGGAAGCTGTTGCTGTGAACACACAACATGCGGTCAAAGGAGCTCTCAAAGGAGGTGAAACATTTCTTCTTTTTTTTCCTGAGGCTGAAAAAAAGAAGAAATCCATCAGAGAGACAGCAGAAATGTTAGGAGTGGCCAATTCAACAGTTTGGTACATTCTGAGAAAAAAGAGTGCACTAGTGAGCTTGGGAACTAAAAAAGGCCTGGACGTCCACGGACGACAACTCACAGAATCCTTTCCATGGTGAAGGATTACACCATGGATACAGTCTCCAGGAAGTATGTGTATCAGTATCTAAGTCTACCATAAAGAGAAGACTTCACGAGAGTAAATACAAATGATTCACCACAAGGTGCAAACCATTAATCAGCCTCAAAAATAGAAAGGCCAGAATTGATTTTGCCAAAAAACACCTGATGAAGCCAGCCCAGTTCTGGAACAGCATTCTTTGGACAGATGAGACTAAGATCAACTTGTACCAGAATGATGGGAAGAAGAAAGTTTGGAGAAGAATTGGAACAGCTCATGATCCAAAGCACACCACATCTTCTGTAAAACATGGTGGAGGCAGTGTGACGGCATGGGCATGCATGGCTTCCAATGGCACTGGGTCACTTGTGTTTATTGATGATGTGACAAAAGACTGAAGCAGCCGGATGAATTCTGAAGTGTATAGGGATATACTTTCTGCTCAGATTCAGCCAAATGCAGCAAAGTTGATTGGACGGCGCTTCACAGTACAGATGGACAATGATCCAAAACATACAGCAAAAGAAACCCAAGAGTTTTTTAAAGCAAAGAAGTGGAATATTCTGCAATGGCCAAGTCAATCACCAGATCTCAACCCAATTAAGCATGCATTTAACTTGCTCAAGACAAAACTTAAGGCAGAAAGACCCACAAACAAGCAACAACTGAAGACAGCTGCAGTAAAGCCCTGGCAAAGCATCACAAAGGAGGAAACCCAAAGTTTGGTGATATCCGTGGGTTCCAGACTTCAGGCAGTCATTGCCTGCAAAGGATTCTCAACGAAATATTGAAAAGTAACATTTTTGCTTAGGGTTATGTTTATTTGTCCAATTACTTTTGAGCCCCTGAAATGAGGAGCGTTTGTATAAAAATAGCTACAATTCCTACATGTTTAAACATATATTTTTGTTCAACCCCTTGAATTAAACCTTAAAGTCTGCACTTCAATTCCGTTGTAGTTGTTTCATTTCAAATCCAATGTGGTGGCATGCAGAGCCCAAATCATGAAGATTGTGTCACTGTCCAAATATTTCTGGGCCTAACTGTAGCTGCGCTGCAGAAAGCTGGCCCACCACTAAAACCTTGGTTTGAGAAGGTCTCTGAGATTGACGGTGTGAAATAGGGCAGGGTGGACTGTTTGGCTGAGGCCGAATATGTCATTAGAGATGGCATTTTGTACCAACAGCAGGGTGAAGTTAGGGCCATAGCTTTGACACAAGGCCTCATACAGAAAGTGATGGAACTGGGACATGTTATTGTAACCCTTGCCTTATGTTAATTAGGTAAGGGAAATTATTAAGTGTAGACCAGTTGCTAGGTTCGTAAGGGTTACAATAGGGAATTAAAATGAGTGTGGAATGAAATAGCTGGAGGCAAGGAATGAGCAATTCATATCTGTTATTATTAAAGATAAAAGGAACAAAATATACAAACAATTTACAAATATACAAATATAACAATGGCCGGCATGAAATAAAACCCCAAAAATGTCCTACTGAGCTCAGTGTTTGTTTGCCCTTTTGGTCTAGTCGTTTGACCAGTCAAGATATCTTGTATCGTATCTCCAGGCTCAGGTTTCTTTTCCTCTTTTTAAAGCGGCAGCTTGAGTTGTTACCACTTCAATGGTGTGCACTGGAGAGAGGAAGGATGCCCTTCAATCGAGACCTTGGTCAGACCTCGGTTCGATCTCGGTTCAGTCTCGGGTCAGGCTCGCCATCTCCATTCGGAGAGAATCCAGGATCCAGAAGGTTCTTGGTCGGCAACCAAAAAAACCTAGCCTGCACAACAATAATGGTATTATTGCTTACAGCTAGAGTAATTTGTCTTCCAATCCCTTCTTATATAACACCATAGCTTAGTGTTTAAATTCTTCTCTCATATTACTATTATCACAATCCAGCAATATAGTAATATCTTACATTTCACATCTTACATCTTACATGCATGTGTTCTTTTTCCTTTCTCACAATCTCTCTGCTAGCACATGAAATACCCTTTTTTCCATGTAACCAATTAAATGAATCCATCTGTTTATCTCTACATCGTTTAACCATGAAATTATGATTAATCCTCTCTAACATTGTCTTTGTAAATCATGAAATGAAATACAATTAATTTATCACATAACCAGGGAATATACTGTCCCATTACTTCCAATATTCCCTTTTAAAAATCAGTAAAACTCTGTCTGAGCTACTGGGATTAGCATAACCTATGAATTTACATAGGAGATCAACACCATGTGCTTGTAGCATCAAACTACACATTACATTCGACAGAAATAGTGCATAAGAACTAAAAGTACTTCAGCATACTGTTGGGAACTGAAATCACATTTAGGAAACCCATACAGACACAAAAATAGCCTTTTCCATTGCTTTAAAATAGAAAAAATCCACCTGCGATTAGCATTAGCATAACGCTAACATTAGCATGTATTTCACTCACCAAGATGAGGTATCAGTGTGAACACAGCAAAAGTCACAGCCTCACGGCCTCTCAAGCTCATGCTCCCATCAACTTAGGATAATAAAGGTTCCAAATTAGTGTTTGGACAGTGTTTAGATCCATTTATAGCATCTTTCTGAATTAAACTCACCAAGAAGAGATATCAGTGTGAACCAGACTGCCCACAGCCTCTCTCGTCTGCTCTCCGATTATGAAAGACTGACAACCAGCAGAGCGCCTTGGCACTCTGCTCAGAAGGCGGGGCTAATAATTGCTCTTAACGAATGAAAAGACCCAGATCACCCAACGTGACCATGAAACAGGAATTTTAAAGTTGGATAACGAGGACCACACTTCCTCTTCCTAAAATAACCGTTTTTCAAAATAAAATCACACACTTTCATTAATACAAATGAAATCTGAGAAAAAGGGTAATTTTCTCAGCTGGGTTACACCCTCCCCCGCTAAATATCATACACGTCCCGTTGCATGTGTAACCAAGACTATCCATCGTCAGTATTTAGAAACTCTGAGAAGGCTGTATTCAAACCTTGAAAAAGGGACTTAACAACAGTCACTAGAGGATTTCCTAATTCAGGATACTCTAGTCTTTTTGGAAGTTGTCTGATTCTTTTATATCGTCGTATTGGTTGAATTGCAATGTGATCATTTTTGTCCATTTCATCAGGTAAATCATTTGATTGGTGTTCCTGTCCCTCGACTGAATTGTCAGAAGGTTCTTCTAGTATTGTTGCTGTTTCATTTTCCACAGGTTTGTCATTCTCAGTATTGTCTCCTTCCGGTATCATTTCCACAGGTGAATTATAGGAAAGTCCAATCTCATTTGCATTATGCTCCCTATCCGGTTCTGCATTGGCAGTGGTCTCAGGTAAATCACAATCAGGTGGGTTTGTCATTTCCGGTGTTTGCAAAGGTTTTGGATAATCATGTACAGTAGTAAATCTGGTTATCTCACTCACATGGGGAATCCTCAACCCACGGAATCAAAAATTCATTTTCAATTTCGGTTAACTCTTCGTGATGATTGTTCTCTGCAACAGTTGTTTGGCGTGTCTTAGGATGGTGAATAGGCTCTGGCTCAAGTGTTTCTGCTGTGGCAACAGGGAGGAAACTGCAGGGAAGCAAAAGGTCTCTGTGTAAAGTTCTTGAGGGACCTTGCTTTGACTCGGGTTTAACCGTGTAAACGGGTAAATTACCTGTACATTTGACTACCACATGAATGTCGGCCTCCCATTTATCAGCAAGCTTATTTTTTCCACGCAGTCTCACATTTCTAACTAAAACCCTATCCCCAGGTTCAAGTTCAGAAACAGTGATTTTGCGGTCAAACTTGGCCTTGTTCTTGTCTGCAATCTTTTGTGTATTTTGTGAAGCTAACTTGTAACTCTCTTCGAGCCTTTTCTTGAGATTTTCAACGTATTGCAAGTGAGTAACTTTCTGATCTTCGTTGAGAGGAAGTCCGAACGCTAGATCAACTGCCAATCTGGGTTTTCTACCAAACATTAATTCGTAGGGAGTAAACCCGGTTACATCACTGCGTGTGCAGTTGTATGCATGTACTAACGGCATAACATAGTCTTTCCAGTGGGACTTTTGTTTGGACTCAAGCGTTCCTAACATACTCAGTAGCGTTTGGTTGAATCTTTCAGTGGAGTTACCCCTGGGGTGGTATGGGGTTGTTCTTATTTTCTTTATGCCTGAGGTCTCACAAAGGTCTTTTATTTGTTTTGCCTCAAAATCAGGACCCTGATCACTGTGCAGGCGTTCAGGTATACTGTAGTGAACGATGAATTGATCCCACAGGCACCTGGCAACCGTTTTGGACCTTTGATTTGAGCTAGGCAACGCAAGGGCAAATTTAGTAAAATGATCAGTTATTACGAGAATATTGCTGGCATTGCTACTGTCTGGTTTCACACTGAGAAAGTCCATGCAGACTAGCTCTAAAGGTCGTGTAGTGGTTATGTTGACCAGGCTATCCGCTTTTTCAGGAGGACTCTTCCTTCGTATGCACCGATCACATGTTTTTACCTTCTGCTCGACATCTGTTGCCATACGTGGCCAATAGAATCGTGTTCTGACCAGATCAAGGGTTCTGTCAATACCTAAGTGGCCCATATCATTGTGCAGACTTTGGAGTACGGGAGCTCTGAGCTCCTCGGGAAGAACGAGCTGGTGGGTCACTTGGTCTCCATTTTGTCTTTTTAGGTACAACACTTCATTGTACATCTCCAATTTATGGAGTTCTCTGAGTAAAAGGGGGAGATCTGGAAGTTCTTCTCTAGCAGTCGGTGGGGGTTTATGCCCCTGTTCGATTTGTTCAATAACTTGTCTGATTGTCGAGTCTGCTCTCTGTTTGTCTTTGATTTCTGTTTGAGATAAGACAGGGATAGTGGGTAAGCCATTGTCTTGCTCCAAGACATACAAGTCTGGGATTGCATCACCTGAGATGGTAAGTGACTCTACCAGTGTAACACCGCTATCCTGATTGTCATGGATTTTAACAAGGTGGTTTTGACAGATGGCTTGAACAGCTTCATCATTTACAATCTCTGTGGTGTCACTGTCAGTTAGGTGACGCTCTACAAAGCGGCTTACACGCTCCAGCTCTTTCCTGGACTGGACATCGTTAACAAGTTCACCATGAGGACATCTAGACAACCCATCTGCGTCTAGGTTTTGCTTGCCTGCTCTATACTGTAACTTAAAGTTGTAGTTAGACAAAGGTGTAAGCCACCTGTAGCTTGTGGCATCTAATTTAGCAGAGGTCAATATGTAGGTGAGTGAGTTACTATCTGTAACTACCATGAACTGACCACCATACAAATAGTCGTGAAACTTTTTCAGTTACTGACCATTTTAGAGCTAAAAACTCTAGCTTGTGAGCTGGATAACGTGCTTCACTCCTTGATAACCCACGACTGGCAAAAGCTATGGCCCTAAGCTGACCGTCCTGCTCCTGATAGAGTGCTGCATCTAAGCCAGTGGTACTAGCATCGGTATGGAGTACATAAGGCAGCTTCAGGTCTGCAAAGCCTAAGATAGGAGCTGATGTTAACTTTTCGATGATGGAGTCGAAAGCTTTTTGACAGTCTGTGGTCCATTGACTCTCAAATGGCAGTTTGGGATCAAAGTAGGTTTGGTCAGTGACCTTGGATTTTGACCTTTTGTTGAGTGGCGGGTAACCGTGTGTGAGGTCATTAAGGGGGCGTACTATAGACAAGTACCTTTCAATGAAGCGTCTGTAGTACCCTGAGAACCCTAAAAAGGATCTCAGTTCCTTGAGATTCTTAGGCTGTGGCCAGGTCTTAAGGGCCTGAATCTTTTCGGGATCTGTCTCAACACCGCTTTCGGAGACTACATGACCTAGGTACCGGACTGTTGTTTGAAAAAAATTACATTTTTCCGGTGATTATTTATTTATTTAGCGAATGCAAAGTCCTTAAGCCAAGCAGTTGCCTCCTGGTTTGCTGTATGGAGGGTGTGTAATCCTCCTTCCAGTCTTTGGAGCGGGCAAGCCTCTATGATGTGTTCCATTGTTTGCTCCTCTCCACATGCGCACAGTGGGCTAGGGCTACTGCCCCATCTGTGAAGGCTGGCCAAGCAGGGGCCATGTCCAGTCCTGAAGCGATTGAGTGTAGACCACTGTCTCCTTGGAAGGTTGGTGCCTGGGACCTGTTGGTTGGGGTTTATCACCAGCTGTTTGTTTGGGACCTCCTTGGTCTCCCATTCCTCTTGCCAAGCTGTCTGGATGGTAAAGTCAGCTGGGGGAGGGTTTTCCAAATCGGCCGTCAGGATGAAAGTCGGGCAGTGGGTGGGGTGTAGATATCTGCATGGATTGGTAAGTGAGGAAAATCTTTAACTTTTTGGAGCATCCTTTGAGTTAATGCTGCTCGCCGGATGTGTGGAGGGGCTATGTTTGACAGTACAGAGAGCCAGGGGAGTGGTGTTGAGTGGATTGTTCCAGTTATAGTTCTCATGGTTGAGTTGAGCTGGGTGTCTACATGGTGTGTGTAGGATGACCTGGACCAGACAGGGGCACAATATTCTGCTACAGAGTATGAAAGGGCCAGTGCTGAGGTGCGCAGGGTGCAGACTGCCGCCCCCCATTTTGCACCAGCGAGCTTGCAGAGCAGGTTGTTTCATACCTTCACCTTAGCAGCCGTCCCCTTTAGATGTTCCTTGAAGGATAAGGTCCTATCAAGGGTCACTCCAAGATAAGTTGGATTTGGGGCATGCTTAAGCTTGAGTCCGCTCAGGTGGATGTTTAGTTCTCTGGCAGCTTTTGCATTGTGGAGATGGAATACACTGGAGACGGTTTTTGCTGGGCTTGGTTTTAGGCGCCAGATTTTGCAGAACTGGTCCAGTTTGGCAAGATCTTCCGTGAGCACCCGTTCCAGTGGTTCAAAGTCTGGTGCTTGGAATGCCAAACAGATGTCGTCTGCATAGATGAATTTGCGGGATTTTGTAGTAGGCAGGTCGTTTATGTAGAGGTTGAACAGAGTTGGAGCTAGAACTGAGCCTTGTGGGAGTCCGTTTTTCTGCATTCTCCATGCACTTGTGTTCTGACTGAGGTGGACTCTGAATCTTCGGTTGGTCAGCAGGGTTTTTATAATTGCTGTTGCCCAAGCAGGGATCGCCTTTATAAGTTTCAGGAGGAGGCCTTTGTGCCAGACCGTATCATAGGCGGCTGTAAGATCGAGAAACACAGCCCCTGTCTTCAGTCTGCTCTCGAAGCCATTTTCGATGAAGGTGGTTAGGGCCAGTACTTGTTCTCCTGTACTGCGGTCCTTGCGGAAACCTGCTTGATCCACACTTAGAATATCCTCTATTTCTGGGGAAATGCGTTGCAGTATTAGGCGCTCCATGATTTTGTAAGGAACGCTGAGTAGGGAGATTGGGCGGTAGCTTGCTGGTAGTTTGTGGTCTTTGCCAGGTTTTGGGATGGCAATGACCTTTGCTGTCCGCCATTTCTTTGGGATCGAGTTTGTTTGTGTGATCCTTGTGTAGAATTGTGTCAACCAGGTTAGGGCTCGGGGGCCAAGATTTTTCATGAATTCTGGGAAGATGTTATCGTATCCTGCTGCCTTTCCACATTTCAGGCCCTGTGGGACTTTCTCCAGTTCAGCAGCCTCGAAGGGTTCAGGGTTTGTTTCCTCTACAGGCATTTTTGGTGTTTTTTTAGCTCAGTTGTAACTGCTCTTCTGGTGTCTTTGTCTTGGGGTGCTTTGGCGATAGTCAGTAGGTGGGATGCAACTTGGTTGGGTGTGACGGATGCTCGGCTTTGGCTAGGGAGCTTCTGTGCAGCTCCTAGGTGACGGATGAGGCTCCAACATTTCCTACTAGAGTGGGTAAAGCTCCGGTCAGCAACTGTCTCCTCCCATTTCTTTCGCCGGGCTGTATTTAGCGATTCAATGAGATGGTCTGCTATCTCTGGGTCCCCTGATGTTTGATAGGATTGTAGGAGGGCAGCACTTTCTCCGTCCAAACATGGGACATAGAGGGGTCGGTGATAACTTTAGCCCGTACTCTTTAAGACGATGGAGTACCCGCATGAGTCGCTGTTCATGTTCTTCCAAACTATTTGAAAAGATGATGAGATCATCTAGAAAGACTAGAACCTCATTTAAGTTCATGTCACCGACGCAGCACTCCATGAGCCACTGGAAAGTGCTTGGGGCATTGGTTATGCCCTGCGGCATGCGGTTGAACTCCCAGAATCCAAGGGGTGTTATAAAAGCGGTCTTTTCTTTGTCTGCTTCTTCTACCTCAATCTGGTAATATCAAGACTAAAGATCGAGCACTGTAAACCACTTGGATCCTGTGAGCGCCAAGAGTGTCTCCTCTAGATTTGGGAGAGTGTAAAAGTCTTTTCTTGTTTGCAAATTGAGCTTGCGAAAGTCTATACATAGACGCACATCATTGTTTCGCTTCCTCACCATGACAATGGGGGACGAGTAGGGAGACTGGGACTCTCTTATCACGCCTGCAGCGAGCAGCTCTTGAAGGTGTTTACGCACTGCCTCAAGGTCTTGAGGGTGTATAGGGCGTGCACAGTGCTTAAAGGGAGTCGGATCGTAAAGACTGATGAAGTGTTTCACTTTGCTCGTACACCCAAAGTCCAAATCATGGAAAGTGAATTCTTCCGGGATGTCATTTAGTTGTTTGGTTATTCACTCTTTCCACTCCTGTGGAATCGGTGAGTCACCAAAGTTGAAACTCAGTTGTGTCTTGTTTGCGGCCGACTCATTTGCACTGACGACATTGTGCTGGGACAGGATACAATGGAAAGCTCCAAGTTCTGCAATGACACACATGGACGGAATAGTGACATCTTGCCCTGGTTCATTTGTAATCATTACAGGCACTTTGTGTGGAGCTCGGGAAGGAAGTGTTATCAGGCAAGTTTTAACACAAAGGCCACCAGGCAAGGAAGACTGAGAGGGGTGTTCAACTATAGCACAGGTGTCTGAGGTACAGTGAACGTTGGCAGACCCCTCTAAAACTACAGTTTTGCCTGCTGGAACTACAGCTGGAGCTTTGCTTGACGAGGTAACTAATCCAATGTTCCCATCTTTGTTCTTGGTATGTCTTAGTTCAAGAGTTTTCAACAGTGTCCTAAAACCGTAAGGGCTAGGTAAGTAATCAGGAGTTTTCATGTCTAAATATTTTCCATAAAGAACATCAAGTGTGTTTGTTCCCACTAACACTGGTGTCTGACTATTAGGATTGGCATCTGGGACAATGAGAGCTACGGTTGGTATGTTAATCTCTGTGCATAAGAAGTCTTTTGGAAAGGTAATACACATCTCTATGTAACCTAAATAGGGGACGGGCTGACCTGCAGCGCCCTCTACTTCTAAAAGGTCATAGAGTGGTTTAAGGTTTTGATCGGGAAAGTTTTGTTCGTAAAATGACTCGGTGACTGTAGTCACTTGTGACCCTGAGTCAAGAAGACAATGCACATTAACATCAGAAATGCAAACTACAGCTGTGCATTTGGAGCCAACTAACCCTTTTGGTAGACTATACTTAGGTGGGTTAGTAACAGACTGCTTAAGGCTAGTGCGTTGTTTGTACTTAGTGGGACATGAGTGTCTGGCTACAGTCTCCATTTGCCCCGTAATAGAGACTGTTCTTAGTTTAACCGGTCTTTATTAGCTGCGGGATTTTCAGACTCCCATCTCTTTTGTTTCTCTTTAAACAGCTTACACTTTTCGGTAACTAAAGCTGGGTTTGGTTCATTTTCACAGCTCGGCTTGATGTGGCCATCCTCTCCATATTGGAAACAGTACCACGGTTTGGGTGGGGTACTTCGAGTTCTGACCGTTTGTTCTGTGGGTTCCTTTGTCACTTTATTCAGCTTTCGCTTCTCTTTTGGCTTTGTACTGGGTGTACTTTTTGAGTTTTGAGCTTTTGGTTTTGCAGTTAGTTTTACTAGTTGATTTTGAATTTCTGCAACTTGTCTTGAGAGTTCTTGAATTGAGTTTAACGTGATTTTGTCCTCATTTTCATCTGAACTACATTGCACAGTTTGCACGTGGGATGTCACTTGTTGTTTTGAACTGCTCAAATGTTGTCTCATTCGCAAGGTTTTGGCAGCATTTTGGTCTTCTTCAGTACGTAGCAAGAGAAGCAAATCAGGAAAAGTTGGGGGATTTGTTCGTTTTTGTTTTAACTGGAGTGCAGTTAAAAGGGAATCATCCCAACAACCTCGACAAAACTGTGTGACAAGCAGCCTGTTAAAATCCTGGTTTAAAGCACCACCACGCTTCACAGTGTGAGTCAAAGCTACTTGAAGACGTTGTAGATATGATGAGGGTTTCTCACCTGTGTTTTGGAAGGTGTCAATAAACTTGGCGTAAAGCTCTCCGCCATCTTGAACTGTACCATAAGCAGAATCTAACAGCTGAAGGTATTCTGATGGTGAGCTGTTGTGGTTCAAGTACTTGACTACATTAGCTGCTGGGGGTAAAAGAGACTCAATGATCTTTCGGGATTGTAGCAATTTGGACATAGCAGGATCAGTCAAGATTAATTCTACACTGGAGCGCCAAGCATCATAATTTAGCTCATAAGTTGGCCGGAGGTCTTTGCCAGAAAAAGCTCCGAGCTTTTGTGAAAATGGCTGCACGGAAAAATCTTCCCTTTTTACAATGTGCTCAACTACCATACGTTGCACTTCTGGGGGATTTAAATCATGTACAGAAATGGTGGGCATACTTCGAGCTGGGGTGCTCGCAGTGTGATTTGACTGGTTAGTTGGTTGTACACCTTGAATACTGGACTCAGCTGCAGAAGGCTGAGGTTGAGGTTCATCCAAGAAAGCTTCAGGTAAGTTATCAGGTAACTTAACTTGCTCTGATTGATCATTTTCGGATTCTTTGATTGACTCAGAAATCTGTGACATAATGTCTTTCAGGACATCTGCAAAATCTCTGCCACTCATCTTTGCTAGGTTTTTAATGTCAGTGAGATATGACTTGGTCGTATCGTTCCCTACACGGTGCGTGCAAACACTGGCAAGAGGTTGCATCATATAGCTGGCTCCACTATCAGATACATGGGTACATTGCAATGGGTCAAGAGCTTCAACAGCAATACCCGAGTTATACTCAAAAATAGCACTCTGGGAAAACTCAGACTTACTATCTGCTACTTTTATGACCCTTGAAATCGATCCATACTGTTTCAAAAACTCAGTCACTTCACCAAATTGCTCATCTCCAGCGATTTCACTCACTATCACTGCATTTGGAACTTTCACAGATTCACGCTCAACAATATCCATTTTGGGTACATTATAGGCTTGAAATAACGTAAGGGAAAGAAGAAAAAAGGCTCCTGGCTGGGCTTGCCACTTCTTATTGTAACCCTTGCCTTATGTTAATTAGGTAAGGGGAATTATTAAGTGTAGACCAGTTGCTAGGTTCGTAAGGGTTACAACAGGGAATTAAAATGAGTGTGGAATGAAATAGCTGGAGGCAAGGAATGAGCAATTCATATTTGTTATTATTAAAGATAAAAGGAACAAAATATACAAACGATTTACAAATATACAAATATAACAACGGCCGGCATGAAATAAAACCCCAAAAATGTCCTACTGAGCTCAGTGTTTGTTTGCCCTTTTGGTCTAGTCGTTTGACCAGTCAAGATATCTTGTATCTCCAGGCTCAGGTTTCTTTTCCTCTTTTTAAAGCGGCAGCTTGAGTTGTTACCACTTCAATGGTGTGCACTGGAGAGAGGAAGGATGCCCTTCAATCGAGACCTTGGTCAGACCTCGGTTCGATCTCGGTTCAGTCTCGGGTCAGGCTCGCCATCTCCATTCGGAGAGAATTCAGGATCCAGAAGGTTCTTGGTCGGCAACCAAAAAAACCTAGCCTGCACAACAATAATGGTATTATTGCTTACAGCTAGAGTAATTTGTCTTCCAATCCCTTCTTATATAACACCATAGCTTAGTGTTTAAATTCTTCTCTCATATTACTATTATCACAATCCAGCAATATAGTAATATCTTACATTTCACATCTTACATCTTACATGCATGTGTTCTTTTTCCTTTCTCACAATCTCTCTGCTAGCACATGAAATACCCTTTTTCCATGTAACCAATTAAATGAATCCATCTGTTTATCTCTACATCGTTTAACCATGAAATTATGATTAATCCTCTCTAACATTGTCTTTGTAAATCATGAAATGAAATACAATTAATTTATCACATAACCAGGGAATATACTGTCCCATTACTTCCAATATTCCCTTTTAAAAATCAGTAAAACTCTGTCTGAGCTACTGGGATTAGCATAACCTGTGAATTTACATAGGAGATCAACACCATGTGCTTGTAGCATCAAACTACACATTACATTCGACAGAAATAGTGCATAAGAACTAAAAGTACTTCAGCATACTGTTGGGAACTGAAATCACATTTAGGAAACCCATACAGACACAAAAATAGCCTTTTCCATTGCTTTAAAATAGAAAAAATCCACCTGCGATTAGCATTAGCATAACGCTAACATTAGCATGTATTTCACTCACCAAGATGAGGTATCAGTGTGAACACAGCAAAAGTCACAGCCTCACGGCCTCTCAAGCTCATGCTCCCATCAACTTAGGATAATAAAGGTTCCAAATTAGTGTTTGGACAGTGTTTAGATCCATTTATAGCATCTTTCTGAATTAAACTCACCAAGAAGAGATATCAGTGTGAACCAGACTGCCCACAGCCTCTCTCGTCTGCTCTCCGATTATGAAAGACTGACAACCAGCAGAGCGCCTTGGCACTCTGCTCAGAAGGCGGGGCTAATAATTGCTCTTAACGAATGAAAAGACCCAGATCACCCAACGTGACCATGAAACAGGAATTTTAAAGTTGGATAACGAGGACCACACTTCCTCTTCCTAAAATAACCGTTTTTCAAAATAAAATCACACACTTTCATTAATACAAATGAAATCTGAGAAAAAGGGTAATTTTCTCAGCTGGGTTACACCCTCCCCCGCTAAATATCATACACGTCCCGTTGCATGTGTAACCAAGACTATCCATCGTCAGTATTTAGAAACTCTGAGAAGGCTGTATTCAAACCTTGAAAAAGGGACTTAACAACAGTCACTAGAGGATTTCCTAATTCAGGATACTCTAGTCTTTTTGGAAGTTGTCTGATTCTTTTATATCGTCGTATTGGTTGAATTGCAATGTGATCATTTTTGTCCATTTCATCAGGTAAATCATTTGATTGGTGTTCCTGTCCCTCGACTGAATTGTCAGAAGGTTCTTCTAGTATTGTTGCTGTTTCATTTTCCACAGGTTTGTCATTCTCAGTATTGTCTCCTTCCGGTATCATTTCCACAGGTGAATTATAGGAAAGTCCAATCTCATTTGCATTATGCTCCCTATCCGGTTCTGCATTGGCAGTGGTCTCAGGTAAATCACAATCAGGTGGGTTTGTCATTTCCGGTGTTTGCAAAGGTTTTGGATAATCATGTACAGTAGTAAATCTGGTTATCTCACTCACATGGGGAATCCTCAACCCACGGAATCAAAAATTCATTTTCAATTTCGGTTAACTCTTCATGATGATTGTTCTCTGCAACAGTTGTTTGGCGTGTCTTAGGATGGTGAATAGGCTCTGGCTCAAGTGTTTCTGCTGTGGCAACAGGGAGGAAACTGCAGGGAAGCAAAAGGTCTCTGTGTAAAGTTCTTGAGGGACCTTGCTTTGACTCGGGTTTAACCGTGTAAACGGGTAAATTACCTATACATTTGACTACCACATGAATGTCGGCCTCCCATTTATCAGCAAGCTTATTTTTTCCACGCAGTCTCACATTTCTAACTAAAACCCTATCCCCAGGTTCAAGTTCAGAAACAGTGATTTTGCGGTCAAACTTGGCCTTGTTCTTGTCTGCAATCTTTTGTGTATTTTGTGAAGCTAACTTGTAACTCTCTTCGAGCCTTTTCTTGAGATTTTCAACGTATTGCAAGTGAGTAACTTTCTGATCTTCGTTGAGAGGAAGTCCGAACGCTAGATCAACTGCCAATCTGGGTTTTCTACCAAACATTAATTCGTAGGGAGTAAACCCGGTTACATCACTGCGTGTGCAGTTGTATGCATGTACTAACGGCATAACATAGTCTTTCCAGTGGGACTTTTGTTTGGACTCAAGCGTTCCTAACATACTCAGTAGCGTTTGGTTGAATCTTTCAGTGGGGTTACCCCTGGGGTGGTATGGGGTTGTTCTTATTTTCTTTATGCCTGAGGTCTCACAAAGGTCTTTTATTTGTTTTGCCTCAAAATCAGGACCCTGATCACTGTGCAGGCGTTCAGGTATACTGTAGTGAACGATGAATTGATCCCACAGGCACCTGGCAACCGTTTTGGACCTTTGATTTGAGCTAGGCAACGCAAGGGCAAATTTAGTAAAATGATCAGTTATTACGAGAATATTGCTGGCATTGCTACTGTCTGGTTTCACACTGAGAAAGTCCATGCAGACTAGCTCTAAAGGTCGTGTAGTGGTTATGTTGACCAGGCTATCCGCTTTTTCAGGAGGACTCTTCCTTCGTATGCACCGATCACATGTTTTTACCTTCTGCTCGACATCTGTTGCCATACGTGGCCAATAGAATCGTGTTCTGACCAGATCAAGGGTTCTGTCAATACCTAAGTGGCCCATATCATTGTGCAGACTTTGGAGTACGGGAGCTCTGAGCTCCTCGGGAAGAACGAGCTGGTGGGTCACTTGGTCTCCATTTTGTCTTTTTAGGTACAACACTTCATTGTACATCTCCAATTTATGGAGTTCTCTGAGTAAAAGGGGGAGATCTGGAAGTTCTTCTCTAGCAGTCGGTGGGGGTTTATGCCCCTGTTCGATTTGTTCAATAACTTGTCTGATTGTCGAGTCTGCTCTCTGTTTGTCTTTGATTTCTGTTTGAGATAAGACAGGGATAGTGGGTAAGCCATTGTCTTGCTCCAAGACATACAAGTCTGGGATTGCATCACCTGAGATGGTAAGTGACTCTACCAGTGTAACACCGCTATCCTGATTGTCATGGATTTTAACAAGGTGGTTTTGACAGATGGCTTGAACAGCTTCATCATTTACAATCTCTGTGGTGTCACTGTCAGTTAGGTGACGCTCTACAAAGCGGCTTACACGCTCCAGCTCTTTCCTGGACTGGACATCGTTAACAAGTTCACCATGAGGACATCTAGACAACCCATCTGCGTCTAGGTTTTGCTTGCCTGCTCTATACTGTAACTTAAAGTTGTAGTTAGACAAAGGTGTAAGCCACCTGTAGCTTGTGGCATCTAATTTAGCAGAGGTCAATATGTAGGTGAGTGAGTTACTATCTGTAACTACCATGAACTGACCACCATACAAATAGTCGTGAAACTTTTTCAGTTACTGACCATTTTAGAGCTAAAAACTCTAGCTTGTGAGCTGGATAACGTGCTTCACTCCTTGATAACCCACGACTGGCAAAAGCTATGGCCCTAAGCTGACCGTCCTGCTCCTGATAGAGTGCTGCATCTAAGCCAGTGGTACTAGCATCGGTATGGAGTACATAAGGCAGCTTCAGGTCTGCAAAGCCTAAGATAGGAGCTGATGTTAACTTTTCGATGATGGAGTCGAAAGCTTTTTGACAGTCTGTGGTCCATTGACTCTCAAATGGCAGTTTGGGATCAAAGTAGGTTTGGTCAGTGACCTTGGATTTTGACCTTTTGTTGAGTGGCGGGTAACCGTGTGTGAGGTCATTAAGGGGGCGTACTATAGACAAGTACCTTTCAATGAAGCGTCTGTAGTACCCTGAGAACCCTAAAAAGGATCTCAGTTCCTTGAGATTCTTAGGCTGTGGCCAGGTCTTAAGGGCCTGAATCTTTTCGGGATCTGTCTCAACACCGCTTTCGGAGACTACATGACCTAGGTACCGGACTGTTGTTTGAAAAAAATTACATTTTTCCGGTGATTATTTATTTATTTAGCGAATGCAAAGTCCTTAAGCCAAGCAGTTGCCTCCTGGTTTGCTGTATGGAGGGTGTGTAATCCTCCTTCCAGTCTTTGGAGCGGGCAAGCCTCTATGATGTGTTCCATTGTTTGCTCCTCTCCACATGCGCACAGTGGGCTAGGGCTACTGCCCCATCTGTGAAGGCTGGCCAAGCAGGGGCCATGTCCAGTCCTGAAGCGATTGAGTGTAGACCACTGTCTCCTTGGAAGGTTGGTGCCTGGGGCCTGTTGGTTGGGGTTTATCACCAGCTGTTTGTTTGGGACCTCCTTGGTCTCCCATTCCTCTTGCCAAGCTGTCTGGATGGTAAAGTCAGCTGGGGGAGGGTTTTCCAAATCGGCCGTCAGGATGAAAGTCGGGCAGTGGGTGGGGTGTAGATATCTGCATGGATTGGTAAGTGAGGAAAATCTTTAACTTTTTGGAGCATCCTTTGAGTTAATGCTGCTCGCCGGATGTGTGGAGGGGCTAGCACATGAAATACCCTTTTTTCCATGTAACCAATTAAATGAATTCCTTTGTTTATCTCTACATCATTTAACCATGAAATTATGATTAATCCTCTCTAACCTTGTCTTTGTAAATCATGAAATGAAATACAATTAACTTATCACATAACCAGGGAATATACTGTCCCATTACTTCCAATATTCCCTTTTAAAAATCAGTAAAACCCTGTCTGAGCTACTGGGTTTAGCATAACCTATGAATTTACATAGGAGATCAACACCATGTGCTTTTAGCATCAAACTACACATTACATTCGACAGATATAGTGCATAAGAACTAAAAGTACTTCAGCATACTGTTGGGAACTGAAATCACATTTTGGAAACCCATAGACACAAAAATAGCCTTTTCCATTGCTTTTAAATAGAAAAAATTCACTCGCGATTAGCATTAGCATAACGCTAACATTAGCATGTATTTCACTCACCAGGATGAGGTATCAGTGTGAACACAGCAAAAGTCACAGCCTCACAGCCTCTCAAGCTTGTGCTCCCATCAACTTAGGATAATAAAGGTTCCAAATTAGTGTTTGGACAGTGTTTAGATCCATTTATAGCATCTTTCTGAATTAAACTCACCAAGAAGAGATATCAGTGTGAACCAGACTGCTCACAGCCTCTCTCGTCCGCTCTCCGATTATGAAAGACCGACAACCAGCAGAGCGCCTCGGCACTCTGCTCGGAAGGCAGGGCTAATATCGCTCTTAACGAATGAAAAGACCCAAATCACCCAACGTGACCATGAAACGGGAATTTAAAAGTTGGATAACGAGGACCACACTTCCTCTTCCCAAAATAACCATTTTTCAAAATAAAATCACACACTTTCATTAATACAAATGAAATCTGAGAAAAAGGGTCATTTTCTCAGCTGGGTTACATTATCCCTTGGTCAGGTTATGTAGTGTTCCAGAAAACAGAGAATTGCTAGAAGATTTGTGTGGCCAGGAATGTATACCCAGGTGAAGGAGTTTTGTGCAACATATGAAACATGTCAACTGACATCATCTAGGGGAGTAGCCCGGGCCCATCTTCATCCTTTACCGGTCATTAGAACACCATTTGATAGGATAGGGATGAATATAGTTGGCCCCCTAGAAAGAAGCTCCTCAGGTAATAAATACATCCTGGTGATTTGTGATTATGCTACTCCGTACCCAGAAGCCTTCCCGCTGAAATCTATTAAGGCTAGGCAGGTGGCGAATTACCTTATTCAGTTATTTTCAAGGGTAGGCATTCCCAGAGAGATCTTGACAGACTGTGGGACAAATTTCCTGTCAAAACTTTTGCAGCAGGTGTATAAACTGTTGGGTATTAAGGGGATCAAGACCACGCCCTATCACCCTCAGACTGATGGACTGGTGGAACGGTTTAACCAGACCTTAAAGAACATGCTGCGGAAATTTGTTTCTAGAACGGGCTCGGATTGGGACCAATGGATACCTTACTTGCTGTTTGCTTATCAGGAGGTGCCCCAGGCTTCAACAGGGTTCTAACCTTTTGAACTACTCTATGGTCGTCAGGTGAGGGGCCCACTGGATTTATTAAAGGAGCACTGGGAGAGGCCGCCGAGTGATCAAGACAATGTGGCCTCTTATGTCATTAAAATGAGACAAAAACTGGATCAGATGACTGCTTTGGCTCAGGAACACATGAGGATGGGTCAAAATAAACAAAAGACATGGTATGACAAGAAGGCCAGGAAGAGGGTTTTTCACCCAGGTCAGCAGGTGTCGTTACTGCTGCTCTCTTGTGACAGTAAGCTGTTGGCTCGATGGCAGGGGCCTTATGAAATTTCTAGAAAGTTAAGTTCAATGACATACGAACTACAAACGTGGACAAAATTGTTGGTACCCCTCTGTTAATGAAAGCAAAACCCACAATGGTCACAGAAATAACTTGAATCTGACAAAAGTGGTAATAAATAAAAATTCTATGAAAATTAACTAATGAAAATCAGACAGTGCTTTTGAATTGTGGTTCAACAGAATTATTTTCAAAAACAAACTCATGAACCAGGCCTGGACAAAAATGATGGTATCCCTAGAAAAGATTGAAAATAATGTGACCATAGGGACATGTTCAACCAAGATGTGTCCTCTAATTAACATCACAGGTGTCTACAAACTTGTAATCAGTCAGTTGGCCTATTTAAAGGGTGACAAGTAGTCACTGTGCTGTTTGTTGACATGGTGTGTACCACACTAAACATGGACCAGAGGAAGCAAAGGAGAGAGTTGTCTCAGGAGATTAGAAATAAAATTATAGACAAGCATGTTAAAGGTAAAGGCAATAAGACCATCTCCAAGCAGCTTGATGTTCCTATGACTACAGCTGCACATATTATTCAGAAATTTAAGATCCACAGGACTGTAGCCAACCTCCCTGGACATGGCCGCAGGAGACGGATAATGCGAATGGTAACAAAAAAGCCCAGAACAACCTCTAAACACATTAATGGTTAACTCCAAGGTCAACGAACATGAGTGTCAGATCGCACCATCCTTCGTTGTTTGAGCCAAAGTGGACTTCATGGGAGACGACCAAGGAGGACACCACTGTTGAAAAGAAATCATAAAACAGCCATTCTGGAATTTGCCAAACTGCATGTTGACAAGCCACAAAGCTTCTGGGAGAATGTCCTTTGGACAGACGAGACAAAACTGGAACTTTTTGGCAAGGCACATCAGCTCTATGTTCACAGACACAAAAATGAAGCATACCAAGAAAAGAACACTGTCCCTACTGTGAAACATGGAGGAAGTTCTGTTATGTTGTGGGGCTGCTTTGCTGCATCTGGCACAGGGTGTTTTGAATCTGTGCAGGGTACAATGAAATCTCAAGACTATAAAAGTATTCTAGAGAGAAATGTGCTGCCCAGTGTCAGACAGCTTGTTCTCAGTCGCAGGTCATGGGTCTTGCAACAGGATAATGACCCAAAACACAAAGCTAAAGACACCCAAGAATGGCTAAGAGCCAAACATTGGACTATTCTAAAGTGGCCTTCTATGAGCCCTGATGTAAATCCTATTGAACATCTGTGGAAGGAGCTGAAACATGCCATCTGGAGAAGGCACCCTTCAAACCTGAGACAACTGGAGCAGTTTGCTCATAAGGAGTGGGCCAAAATACCTACTGAGAGGTGCAGAGGTCTCACTGACAGTTACAGAAATTGTTTGATTGCAGTGATTGCCTCAAAAGGTTGTGTTAAGGGTACCATCATTTTTGTCCAGGCCTGTTTCATGAGTTTGTTTTTTTAAAATAATTCTGCTGGACCACAATTCAAAAGCATTGTCTGATTTTCATTGGTTAATTTTCATATACTCTTTTATTTATTACCACTTTTGTCAGATTCAAGTTATTTCTGTGACCATTGTGGGTTTTTCTTTCATTAACAGAGGGGTACTAACAATTTTGTCCACGTCTTTATATATGCCTGACAGAAAGACAAAATATCAGTGGTTTCACATGAGCTTGCTAAAGGAGTTTCAGCAGCCTGTGCATCAGCAACAGCAGCCTTGTCATCAGACACATCATCATCTCCTCATCTGTGCAACAGAAGTGGATGAGGAGAGAGAACAATCTTTTCCCACAGATGTGACAGAGTTGTGTTCTTTTCATGTGTCTGATTTACAGGAGGATCAGCAGAGTTTGATCACTAGTGGATCCAGATTTGTTTCAGGAGAGACCTGGTTTCACCACATTAGTACACCATAAGGTACATTTAAAGAAAGAGGCTGTTCCCCGTAGGAAGTCCTATAGGATTCCTGAACGGTTGGTCCCAAAACTGAGGCAGGAGATTAACCTGATGTTGCAGCTGGGAGTGATTGAGGAGTCAGCTAGCGAATGGTGCAGTCCTATTGTGTTGGTCCCCAAAAAGGATGGTTCCTTGAGGTTCTGCATTGACTTTAGATACTTTGAATGCAGTCTCCAAGTTCGAGTCACATGCCCCAAATTGACGAGTTGCTAGAGAAAGTGGGCAGGGCTAGGTTTATTTCCACGTTAGACCTAAGTAAGGGGTATTGGCAGGTGGCCTTGGCACCTGAGACAAAGGAATTGACAGCCTTCAAAACACCTTATGGCTCTTTCCAGTTTAGCATCATGCCATTTGGCCTCCAGGGGGCACCCGCAACATTCCAGCGACTCATGGACCAGGTATTAGGAGGAGTGTCAGATTTTGCGGCTGCCTATCTAGACGACGTAGTCATCTATAGTCAGACCTGGAAGGATCACGTATTACATCTTCGGTAGGTCCTGCATTTAATTAAGGAGGCAGGTCTGACTCTTAATTCACGCAAGTGCACATTTGGGCAGCAGCAGGTGGAATACCTGGGTCATGTGGTTGGTCAGGGGGTCATTAGACCACGAGTAGGCAAAGTGGACGCTATTCAGGCTTATCCTGTCCCTACCACCAAAAAGAAGGTGCAATCGTTTTTGGGTCTGGTAGGGTGGTATAGCAAGTTTATTCCCCACTTTGCTGAAAGATCAGCAATCCTGACTGATCTCACGAAGGCATCAGCACCAAATAAGGTAAAATGGACAGAGGAGTGGGAGAGAGCTTTTGAGGATTTGAAGGGTGCAATTTCTGGGGATAAGGTTCTCTACAGTCTGGATTTCGCCAGTCCATTTATCTTGTAGACAGGTGCCTCAGGAGTTTGCATCGGAGCAGTACTTCTCCAGGAGATGAAGGGATAGAGACACCCAGTACTGTTTTTGAGCCCTAAGTTGCTGGACCGAGAGACCAGATACTCTACGGTGGAAAAGGAATGTTTGGCCATGAAATGGGCTATAGGGTCTCTGAGATATTATCTACTTGGCCGTTAGTTCACATTAGAGACGGATCATCGGGCCTTACAATGGCTTAATAGAATGAAAGACACTAATAATCGTCTGACAGGGTGGTATTTGTCCCTACAGCCCTATAACTTTCCAGTTCAGTATGTGGCAGGGAAGACCAACCTTGTGGCAGACAGCCTCTCTAGAGTACATGACTCATAGAGTACTGTACTCTCGGGAGTGGGGGGGGGGGGGAATGTGATGACGGAGTGTCACCACTGTATGGTCTGTGTATTGAATATTATATGTGTAAAGGATTTATATTTGCAAATGTCAACATGGATTTGATGGTGAAAAGGCACATATAATTATACAATGTGTTCTGACTGAAGTGAATCCTTTTGTGAGATAATTATTGATTACTTATTTTAATTGGGTGAGGCAATTAATTGATCTTAAAACCACATACCTTTGCCAGCATGCTTCCTGGAGGTATCCGGACAAAAGACTCCTCAGGGGGTTGAGGGCCTTTTAAAGGATACCAGCAGGAAGAAAGTATATGATGGTTGAGTAGAGGGGAGTTTAATATGTAAATAGGGGTTTAAGGTATTTGTTGTATTATTTATGGTGTATTTATTGGTCTTATTTATTCTGTAAATATTGTGGTGAATTATTTATATATTTATGACTTTTAGATATTATTGGGTATGTGGAAAATATGAAAAATGTTTATTGTCTTACTTGGGATTTTGGTATGTGCCAATTAAGTTGATGATCTCAATAAGTACAGTGGGGCAAAAAAGTATTTAGTCAGCCACCAATTGTGCAAGTTCTCCCACTTAGTAGAGAGGAGTTTAATATGTAAATAGGGGTTTAAGGTATTTGTTGCAATATTTATGGTGTATTTATTGGTCTTATTTATTCTGTAAATATTGTGGTGAATTATTTATATATTTATGACTTTTAGATATTATTGGGTATGTGGAAAATATGAAAAATGTTTATTGTCTTACTTGGGATTTTGGTATGTGCCAATTAAGTTGATGATCTCACTAAGTGTATAACAGGTTTTTGTCATTTGGTTTGTGCTGTGTGGGGTGTCGGATGTGCATGGGAATTATTGCCTATGAAGATTATTGGAATAAAGGAAAAACTGCTGATTGCAAACTGTTTGGAAGCCTCTGCTCTTTCTCTGGTGCCTCCGTCCGCTCAGGCATACGTGACAGGAGGAACCAAGCCGTCGGGTCGTGCAGCCAAAAGTCTAGGAGCTTGACTGAAACAGTGCACGCGGTGCTGGCGCTTCCAGTCTGGGCTGTCTCCAGGATGTTTGCCTGGAATTCCATTCAACATCAAAGGTCACCAGTGTAGAGAGAAATGAGCAGGCGAGGCAGAGAGCTGGATCAGTGTGGACTTTATTCTCTCTACCCTCAAGTCAACAAGAATAATCCCAGGTCGTGGGGCATCTCTCTTCTATATGTTACATGCCTTGCCTAGCGACCTGGGGCTCACACCAAAATACACATCATCACAATACCTGTCGGCACATTAACATACAGTCCTTTAGCACCTCCACCTTCGCTGTCCCGTCTCGACCCCCCATCGGCTTCTCTCCTCCTGTGCCCTTCAGTGTGAGTGGAGAATGTTACATCTAGGTCCACAAGATCACAGATAAATGAAAGTTCACCTGAGAAGAAGCTTCATTTGTTCTTTACGGCAACAAACCAAAGTACAGTCACTTTTTCTCTGTGTGGTAAGAAAACTTACATTTGCACAACTGACATTAAATGCAAGCTTCTTGCTCTAAAGATACTCATGTTTAACCACAGAGGTAGGAGCTGATGTTTGAGAGAGTGGGTGGGTCCACTGTGGAATTGTGTGGGGGAGAGGGCGAGTGAGAGTGAGTGAGTATGTGTTGGTAAGTATGAGAGCATGACGGTGTGAATGCGTGGGAATGGTTGTCTGTGCTGGTCGTGAGGTGATGGATTGAGGGGGTAGCACCTCCTGGCTGTGTGGGCTCCCCTGGATGTGGGGGCATCTTTGGGCATGCAGCGTGGGGGTGCCTAGGGTTTGCAGCTGTGGTGCTGGGGTGGGGGTGGCCCCACTGCGGGGGTGTCGGGGTGGGGCTCCCGCAGGGGCCGCGGGCTGCTCTCCAGCCCAGGGGTTGAGGGCACTGGCCTCCTGGCGCATGGGGTCCGGGAGCTGACGTTGGCCCCGCTGGGGTGGCAGGTGCTGGCTGGTTCGGGGGTGTGGGTCCACCGTGCTGGCCGCTTGGTGGCCCAGCCCTCCTGGGGTGAATGCCTGGCTGTCCTGGGACTTGTTGGCCTTGGGACAATTGTGCTCTGTGGGGGTTGGTGGTATTGTCCTGCTTGCTCAAGGGTTTCCAGGGGGAGGGAGTTGTTTTGACCGGCCACACTCTTCGTATGTTTCGTGGCAAACCACTCACATGCACACACTACTGCGCACACTCTCATACACATGCACATGTATGCACATACACAAATGTCTCTCCTTTAACAGGTGCAGATACCAGACTCGTGTTGAGACCTCTTCAGTGGAAGAAACAGTCTGTCTTCTGTTTGTTTCAGCTGTGTTAGTCTTTTTGTCTTCTTTGTCTGCCCCCCCCCCGTCCCCCGGGGGCCGGATCCTTCATGGGTAAAACAATTTAAAAAACATATTAACTGTTTAACTGCCAAATTCGCCATATGGCGCCTGGGGAAATGCAAGGAAACTCAAGCCCCCCACCCCCCCCCCCAGTGGTCAAGAGTGTTAAAAATTTTTTCAATAAAATAGTTCAGATTTCCAAGGCTATAACTTGAAAATTACAAGAGATAATGCTTACTGTAAATTAGAAAGATGTAGAATATAATCCAAAGTGTTATGTCTGATAAATGACCAGGACGGATGCGAGTCTTCATGCAGCAACTAACTAACTTTATTATGAACTTGGGTTTATATACAGAATGGGCCATGCCCGCCTGACGTCACCCAGTGGGTGGGCACGACATCTCAGACACACACACTCTCACACCTAACATCCCTCCTGCCCCTTTACAAAACTGGGAAACACACACACAATTGAACCTCCCAAATTTAGAAACCCAAATCACACACAAAGAACAGGGGGAACAATATATTGTCATGAACATCCTATCACATTCACACAAAACAATTAAATAGACAGTGTCTCTTGAAAAAAAAGAAATACAACATAACCCCATATTCCTCACATGCACACCAGCATCAAATATATACAAACTATACACCTTATCTTATATACATATATACAAAGGTATTTACACAGAGAAATGATCAAGTGACACCATAATCTCTGGGCAGCTGCCATTCACCGAACAGCCACGGGGGGCCTGGGCACCCCCACGGCATCCACAAGTCCAGACGCCACCCCCACCCCCCCACCCCCCAGGGTTGAAACACCCCTTTCTGTCCAGCCTGTCGTCACCTCTCCAAACTGGATTCTTCTCCCTGTGCCGAACCCAACTGTCGACCCGCTGGGAAACCCGACCCGGTCTCCCGTGCCCGCCACGTCGTCTTCGGACCTTCTTTCTGCGTCGCACCACCCCACCGCCCCGGTCCAAGCTCTTGCTCTGACGATGGCATTTGGCTCTCAGCAAAACCATGCCAAAATGTCCCACTGTGCTCTCTAGTCTTCCAGCCTCGAACACTCCGACCCCCCATGGTCGTGCTCCGAGGGCTGCTGAAACCCACTTGTCGGCTTCGCTCGCTGCCACTGTGTCCTGCGGCTGCTGTCGCTCACCTCCGGGCCCACACCATTACCCTCGCCGTGCTCACTCACTGACCCGGGCTTGTCGCTGCTGCATCCAGCACTCTCAGTCCCGGTGATCCACTGCGCTGTCACCATGTCCTACGGCTGCTGCTCCTCCTCGGGACACGCACCATCACCCTCGTCGGGCCAGCTCACCAAACTGGGCTCCTCACCACTGCATCCCGTGCTCTTGGTGTTGGTGCTTCACTGCACCGTCATCATGTCCGGCTGGGGCTCTTCCCCGAAGCCCTCTATCCCACTTGCCCACTGTACAGCTTTCAACAGCGGGGCCGACGCTCTCCATCCTGCTGCATCACCTCTCCGCTGGTCACGCACACTGCGCCGTCCGCCCTGCCCGCGCCATGGTCGCGGGTCAGGCCGGGCTCCATGGCTGGCTCACAGACCTCGGCGACTGGGGACTCTTCAACTCGCGGTCCCAGTCCCCCCTCGAGACCCAGTTTGGCGCCCTCAGCCTCCATAAACGGCGATCGCTGCTCACCTCTGGGGCTGTCAACACCACCTTCACCGGTCACGTCCTCTGACACTGGCTCCTGGCTGTCGTTCCCAGCACCCCCGGTCTCGGTGCTTCTCTGTGCCGTTACCGTGTCTCGTTGGCCAGCTAGCTTGCGAACCTCCACTCTCGGCGGGAAATCGCACGTGGTAGGCCCCACGCTAGCCTTAGCCGCTAGCTTGCGTGAATCATGGACTCTCTCCACTCCACCAAAACCAGAATCTCCTCCAATGACTCCAGCGCCTAAGGTCTCTTCAACTTGCGCTCCAGCCAAACGTTGCTTGTGCTATAGGCCAACCCGCCCCTCACTAAGTGGATCTCTGCAGTCCCAAACCTGCACTTCTTAACTCGGCGACAAAGCCTCACCAGAAATGACGTAATGGACTCGCCCGTCCGCTGTTTGAGGTTCCAGAAAATGCATCTTCTCCTGGTGAGAGTGACATGGTCCTCGCACGGGTAAGCCATTATTTCAAAATCACCGATTTACCTCGTCGCCAGATGTTATGTCTGATAAATGACCAGGCCGGAGGCGAGTCTTCATGCAGCAACTAACTAACTTTATTATGAACTTGGGTTTATATACAGAGTTAGCCGTGCCCACCTGATGTCACCCTGTGGGTGGGCACGGCATCTCAGACACACACACTCTCATACCTAACACAAAGTTTCAGATAGGAATAAATTTACTCATCTAATCTGCATAATGTCGCGACATCTATATAAATTACATAACTCAGTCAAAAGTGGACTTTGGATACATTTACATAAAGAATGGTCCATTTTTTTCTACGCCAATTTGTCTACAGGGGTATATTTTTATCTAATCTTCAAAGTATATGAACCAGAAAATCAATAAAATGTCAAAAAAACAAAAAAACAAATTTCTCTCTTTCCTGTTACCAGGAGGGGGGCTCGCCCACCCACGCTCGCCTACTCCGTTTTCGTCCATTGTAGTCGATGTTTGTGTGTTTGCTCAGCCATTTACACAGTGCACCACATCTACAAACTCTTATGATTACCCCCCGTGAATTTTGTTTGTATTACGTGGCTAATTTTTTTCTGTTTGGTGCATTATTCCTGTGGGAATCCATGCTGCCCATGGGCGTCGCCATCTTGGTCAGGGAGCTCAGTTTTTTGTTACATTGACCTCAATGTAACACATTTACTTAGTAATTTACACCTATGTACCACATCTACAAACTCTTATGATTATCCCACTTGAATTTCATTTGTACTACACAGCTATTTTTCCCATTTCATGCAGTTTCCGTCATCATCGCTGTCGCAATGACCGAACAGGGCGGCATCCATATTGGTGTGTGAGCTCAAAGCAGAAAAAGGAAGAATAATAATGAGGATTTCTCCTTCTTTGCTATATTCCATGTCAGCCATGATTCCTTTGGCGTGTGTCTCCCACCTTCTAAACTGTCAGATCAATAGAGATTAGTACAATTTCTTAGTATAGCCGGGGGATGTCAATAAGTTGATGTGTGCAGTTGCTGCGCTGTGCCACTGGTGGCATGCAACCCGTCCATTTAAACTGGGCAGTTAAAGGGTTAAAAGTTTTTACAAGAGGAGTTAAAATCAATACTCACCGGCCACAGGTACACCATGCTAGTAACGGGTTGGACCCCCTTTTGCCTTCAGAACTGCCTCAATTCTTCGTGGCATAGATTCAACAAGGTGCTGGAAGCATTCCTCAGAGAGTTTGGTCCATATTGACATGATGGCATCACACAGTTGGCGCAGATTTGTCGGCTGCACATCCATGATGCGAATCTCCCGTTCCACCACATCCCAAAGATGCTCTATTGGATTGAGATCTGGTGACTGTGGAGGCCATTTGAGTACAGTGAACTCATTGTCATGTTCAAGAAACCAGTCTGAGATGATTACAGCTTTATGACATGGTGCATTATCCTGCTGATAGTAGCCATCAGAAGTTGGGTACATTGTGGTCATAAAGGGATGGACATGGTCAGCAACAATACTCAGGTAGGCTGTAGCGTTGCAACGATGCTCAATTGGTACCAAGGGGCCCAAAGAGTGCCAAGAAAATATTCCCCACACCATTACACCACCACCACCAGCCTGAACCATTGATACAAGGCAGGATGGATCCATGCTTTCATGTTGTTGACGCCAAATTCTGACCCTACCATCCGAATGTCGCAGCAGAAATCAAGACTCATCAGACCAGGCAACGTTTTTCCAATCTTCTATTGTCCAATTTCGATGACTTTGTGCAAATTGTAGCCTCAGTTTCCTGTTCTTAGCTGAAAGGAGTGGCACCCGGCGTGGTCTTCTGCTGCTGTAGCCCATCTGCCTCAAAGTTCGACGTACTGTGCGTTCAGAGATGCTCTTCTGCCTACCTTGGTTGTAACGGGTGGTTATTTGAGTCACTGTTGCCTTTCTATCAGCTCGAACCAGTCTGGCCATTCTCCTCTGACCTCTGGCATCAACAAGGCATTTCCGCCCACAGAACTGCCGCTCACTGGATATTTTTTCTTTTTCGGACCATTCTCTGTAAACCCTAGAGATGGTTGTGCGTGAAAATCCCAGAAGATCAGCAGTTTCTGAAATACTCAGACCAGCCCTTCTGGCACCAACAACCATGCCACGTTCAAAGTCACTCAAATCACCTTTCTTCCCCATACTGACGCTCGGTTTGAACTGCAGGAGATTGTCTTGACCATGTCTACATGCCTAAATGCACTGAGTTGCCGCCATGTGATTGGCTGATTAGAAATTAAGTGTTAACGAGCAGTTGGACAGGTGTACCTAATAAAGTGGCCGGTGAGTGTATATATATATATATATATATATATATATATATATATATATATATATATATATATATATATATATATATATATATATATATATATATATACAGTATATGTATATATATATATACAGTATATGTACAGTATATATATATATATATATATATATATATGTATACACACACACAGTGCGGAGCATTGTAGCTAGATGGACTAAACAGCATAACCGTCTATTTAGTTACCCTACATGGTATGAATATGTACCCATACATATTGTCACCCTCCACAGCGACTGATATTGTCCTAGTTGTGTACTGGAGGGGACCATTTGTGTAAGTCTGTTGCGTCTTTTGCATTCAATACTATTAGGTTGTCACGTTTTTCTGCTATCTCTGCGAGCAGCCCTGCTTAGGTTATACAGTCTGACAGCCGTAGGTAGGAAGGACCTGCGAAACCTCTCGGTCACGCATCTAGGATGATGTAGTCTACTGCTAAATGAACTCCTTAGTGCGTCCAGTATGTCCTGCATAGGGTGGGACTCGGACTCCAGCAGAGATGACAGTTTAGCCACCATCCTTCTCTCAACTATCTCCTCCACTGGGTCAAGGCGTTGCCCCAGGACAGAGCTAGCTTTCTTGATTAGTTTGTTCATTCTCTTCCTATCGGCTGCTGTAATGCCGTTGCCCCAGCAGACCACTCCAAAAGTGATGGCTGATGCCACCACCGTGTCGTAGAATGTCTTCAAGAGCACCCATTGTACACCAAAAGACCTGAGCCTCCTCAGTAGGAACAGCCTGAGCTGTCCCTTCTTGTAAGGTGCGTCAGAATTGTGTGACCAGTCTAGTTTATTTTTCAAATGAACACCAAGGTACTTGTAGGATGTCACCATCTCAATGTCTGTTCCCTGTATGTTTACTGGTGCTGAGGGGTTGTCCTTGCCTGTGGCAGTCCACCACCAGCTCCTTAGTTTTCCTCGCGTTGATCTGGAGGCAGTTCCGATGGCACCAGTCCACGAAGTCCTGGATAATAACATAATTACTGGCCCAGGGAACACGCACGCAGGCTCAGGTGAGATTCAAACGCTTTATTCAACAACAAGAAATGTGTGAGTGCGTGTATGCAGAATGTGAATGGTCTGTGGGTGAACGAGGAGCGCCGGGGGCAGAATGGCACACCGTGCAGCCAGGCAACCCTATGGAGAGAGCAGAGACAGGAGTATGAGTTCACCTTCACCATGCGGGGTTAATGTAGTGGAAGTTGCTTACTTGCAGATGGAACGGTGGCTGGCATTGGCAAAGGATCTCTTGCCTGGGAGACAGCGCCCTGCTGCGCACACGACGAGGAGTGGAAGAGAGAGGAGAGGAGTTGGCGAAGATGGGAGGAATCCGCCGCCAGGGAATCCACCTGTGCACAGGGTATAGACTGGGAGACAGGTGAGTGGAGATACAGCTTGCGTGCTGGTAGGAGAAACTGCAGGTCGGGAAGGAACCGGTCCTGCGGAGGGATTGAGAGCATAGATTCACAGACGGCTCCAGACCGATGTTCTGGGCCGAGTGGGTTAAATAGCCCGTGATTGACGAGGCGCAGGTGTGCGCGCAGCTGAGGCAGATGACTGGGAGCGGTGAGTTGTGACAGTACTCACCCTTCCCCGAGCAGCGCCTCCTGGCGCTAGCTTATCTGGGTGCGCCCGGTGGAACTCCGTGATGAGATCTTCATCCAGCACAAAGGAAGAGCGCACCCAGGATCTCCACTCCGGGTCATACCCCTCCCAATCCACCAGGTACTGCAGCCCACGACCTCGGCACCGGGAGTCCAGGATGGAGGCCACCCCCCATGCCGGGTGGCCGTCGATCATCATGGGAGGTGGCGGTGCCCTAGGAGGAGGACAGAGTGGGTCGGAGATCACGGGTTCGACCTTGAAAACGTGAAACGTGGGGCAAACATGGAGGGAGGGGGGGAGGGCCAAATGCACAGCCACCGGGTTGATTACCTTGGAGATGGTGAAGGGACCGATGAAGCGTGGCACCAGCTTCTTCTTCTCGGCCTTGAGATTAATGTCCTGGGACGAAAGCCAGACCTGTTGGCCCACCTGGTAACCAGGGGCCGGTTTCTTGTGGCGATTAGCCGTAGTGCTGTTGCGTGCCGCTGTGCGTAAAAGCGCCTCGCGCGTCCTGGTCCACAGGCTCCGGCAGCACCTCAGGTGTGCCTGGATAGATTGAACAGCTACCTCGCTCTCCTGCTTGGGGAACAAAGGGGGATCGTAGCCCAATGACGCCCGGAAGGGGGACATCCCAATAGTCGACGACAATGTTGCATTGTGTGCATATTTCACCCAGGCCAGATAAGAGCTCTAGGAGGATGGGTTGGAGGAGGTGACGCAGCGTAGGGTAGCTTCCAGCTCCTGGTTGGCGCACTCACACTGCCCGTTGGATCTGGGGTGGTGACCGGAGGAAATACTCACCGTGGCCCCCAGGGCGTTGCAAAAACATTTCCACACTTGGGACACGAACTGGGGCCCCCGATCAGATATGACGTCCGTTGGGATCCTGTGTAGTCTGACCACATGTTGCACAAGAAGATCGGCCGTCTCCCGTGCCGAAGGGAGACCATGCAGAGGCACAAAGTGAGTGGCCTTGGAGAATCGGTCCACAATAGTCAGGACGGTGTTGTATGAATTAGAAACGGGGAGGCCAGTGACGAAGTCCAGAGCGATATGTGACCAGGGTCTGCCCGGGACCGGCAGGGGATGGAGCAGCCCTGCAGGGGAGGAGTTCGGGGTCTTGCTCGTAGCGCACTGGGGGCAGGCCTGGATGTAATTGGTGACGTCCTTCTGTAGTCCGGGCCACCAGAAAGAGTGCTGAAGGAGGTCCACCAGTCGGAAGATGCCAGGATGACAGACGAGCTTGGACGTGTGGGCCCAGTGAATGACATCCCCCCGAACCACCGATGGCACGAAGAGCCTCCCAGCCGGGCCGCCACCAGGGTCGGGTTCGGTCTCCTGCGCCCTCCGGATCTTGTCCCTGATGGACCAGGAAACTGCCCCCACAACACACGAGTCAGGCAGGACAATGTGGTCCTGCTCCTCCGGGGTCTCAGGGGCGAACTGTCTGGACAGAGCGTCGGGTAACCCATTCTTGGAGCCTGGACGGTAGGTGATCGTGAACCGGAAGCGTGCGAAAAACAGAGACCAGCGCGCCTGGCAGGCATTCAGGTGCTAGGCCGACCTCAAATACTCCAGGTTCTTGTGGTCCGTCCAGACCACGAAAGGCTGCACTGCCCCCTCCAGCCAGTGACGCCACTCCTGCAGCGCGAGCTTCACTGCCAGAAGCTCCCTGTTGCCGACGTCATAATTCCGATCAGCCGCAGACAGGTGCCGGGAGAAGAAGGCACAGGGGCGCTTTACCCCATCCGCCGGAGAACGTTGGGACAGAACCGCCCCCACCCCCGTATCAGACACGTCCACTTCAACCAAGCACTACAGTGCGGGGTCAACCTGGGTCAGGACCCGGGAGGAGGAGAACTCCGTCTTCAAAGTCTCAAATTCTGCCGCTGCCTCCTTGGTCCACTGGAAGGGCACCTTGGGAGAGGTGAGGCGGGCCAGGGGGGTGACGATGGCGCCAAAGTTAGGCACAAAACGGCGGTCAAAGTTAGCAAAACCGATGAACTGCTGCACCTGTTTCCTGGAAGAGGGAGTGGGCCACTCGACCACCGCTTTGACCTTGGCGGGGTTGGGGAGGATCTGATTGCAGGAGATGATAAAACCCAGGAAAGAGGTCGTTTTGGCGAAGAATTCACATTTCTCTGCTTTGACATACAGTCTGTTCTCTAAAAGCCGCTGCAGAACCCGCCTCACGTGGGCTTGGTGCTCCTCCCGAGACCTGGAGAAGATCAGGATGTCATCTAAGTATACGAATTCAAAGACCCCCAGGAAGTCTCGCAGGATGTCGTTAATGAGCCGTTGGAAGATGGCAGGGGCATTGGTGAGCCCAAACGGCATAACCAGGTATTCGAAGTGACCGCTGGGCGTCCGAAATGCCGTCTTCTACTCATCGCTCTCCCGGATCCGAACGAGATGGTATGCGCTGCAGAGGTCCAGCTTGGTGAATCAGGTGGCCCCCTGGAGGGAGTGGAAGGCGGAGTCCATGAGTGGCAGGGTGTATCTGTCCTTCACCGTGATGTCGTTCAAGGCTCAGAAGTCGATGCACGGATGCAGGGATCCATCCTTCTTGGAGACGAAGAAAAACCCGGCTCCGAGTGGGGACGAGGAGTGGCGGATGATGCCGGCGCCGAGCTGATGTATGAGCCCTGATGTATGTGTCCAAGGCCTCCCGCTCCGGGGCAGACAGGCTGTAGAGGCGACCAGATGGTAATGGCGCCCCCGGGCGGAGGTTTATGGCGCAGTCATATGGGCGGAGGGGAGGAAGAGACATCGCCTTGGACTTGCTAAAGACGAGCCCCAGATCGTGAAACTCCGGAGGCACAAGGGTAAGGTCCGGAGGAGAAGAGACCGGAGCAGGAAGAGGAGAGGATGGGGCACAAGCAGCAGACTGGAGGCAGGTACCCATGCAAAACGAGCTCCACGAGAGGACACTTCCAGACTGCCAATCAAGCACGGGGTTGTGGAGGCGCAGCCACGGGTAGCCCAAGATGACGGGGGACGCCAAATTGGACAGGACGAACAGGGTGAGGTCCTCTTGGTGGTTGCCTGAGACAATGACTGACAGCGGCTTGGTGCGATGCGTCACTACTCCCAGGGGTGAACGGGAGAGGGTGACGAGGTTTGGGGGAGTTGGCAATGGTAGACAAGGGATGCCCAAGCGGGTTGCCAGGCTCTTGGAAAAAAAGTTTTGTTCTGCCCCCGAGTCTACCAGTGCGTGAGTGAGGTGACCGGTGGAGTTGTGACAGAACCTAATGGGCAGTGAACAATTTGAGAGGGGATTTGGCTGGTTGGCGTCCGCGAGGCCCCCTACAGTGACTCGCGGACCCCCCCGTTTGGCTTGATCGGGCAACGCTCCACAGAGTGCTGGTCGCCCCCGCAATACATGCAGAGGCCCAGCTCCCGGCGGCGCTGTTTCTATGCTAGGGGGAGCTTAGTTCGCCCGACCAACATCGCCTCAGGCTCATCGGCAGACTCCGGAGCGGGTAACGCCAGGGGGCGAGACTGAGAGGCGCGGGCCGGGGATCCGCGCGAGAGGCTGTAGGACTTCCGCTCGGCGGCTCGCTCTCGCAGCCTGTTATCTAAACTGATTGTCAGGGAGATTAATTCAGACAACCGCCCCGGAAGATCCCGGCTAGCCAACTCATCCCGCAGACTAGGACTGGGGCTGCGGAGGAAGATGCTGCAGAGAGACGCCTCGCCCCAGCCAACCTCCTCTGCTGCCACCCGGAAGTCAACAGCGTAATTGGCCGCTGACCAGCTACCCTGGTGAAGGTTAAGGAGCCAATCAGCTAGGACGCTGTTACGACGCGAGTGGTCAAAAACCTCGAGGAAATCCCGCACGAATTGGGCATAGGAGAGGTTCGCGTAGCTGGGCTTCGCCATGACGGCGTAAGCCCAAGCTAACGCTCGCCCCACCAAGAGGTTAGCCACGTACCCAATCCGGCTGTGGTCTGAGGGAAAATCCCCGGGAACGCGCTGAAACACTGACTCACACTGCAGGATGAACCCCCGCGCTTCACCGAGCCTCCCGTTAAAACGTGCGGGAGTGGGGATTGGAGTGAGTCGGGTGGGTGCTCCCAAGCTAGGCTGGATAGCCACGGGAATAGCGGAAGCTGATCCGTCACGATGAGCCGGGGGGAACGCCTGCTGGGGGTCGAGGCGATCCAGCCGGTGAGTAATCGTTGTTAATTGGTTAAGTATCACTTGTTGTTGATGAGCAATCAAGTCCACCCGAGCCTCGAGGGTGGAAAGACGGCATGCAAGCCCGCTGTCCACTGGGCTGCCCTGCTGGAGCCATACTGACATAATTACTGGCCCAGGGAACACGCACGTAGGCTCAGGTGAGATTCAAACGCTTTATTCAACAACAAGGAATGTATGAGTGCGTGTATGTGGAATGTGAATGGTCTGTAGGTGAACGAGGAGCGCCGGGGGCAGAATCGCACGCTGTGCAGCCAGGCAACCATATAGAGAGAGCAGAGACAGGGGTATGAGTTCACCTTCACCATGCAGGGTTAATGTAGTGAAAGTTGCTTACTTGCAGATGGGACGGTGGCTGGCGTTGGCAAAGGATCTCTTGCCTGGGAGACAGCGCCCTGCTGCGCACACGATGAGGAGTGGAAGAGAGGGGAGAGGAGTTGGCGAAGACGGGAGGAATCCGCCACCAGGGAATCCACCTGTGCACAGGGTTTAGACTGGGAGACAGGTGACTGGAGATACAGCTTACGTGCTGGTAGGAGAAACTGCAGGTCGGGAAGGAACGATCCTGCGGAGGGATTGAGAGCGTAGATTCACAGACGGCTCCAGACCGATGTTCTGGGCCGAGTGGGTTAAATAGCCCGTGATTGACGAGGCGCAGGTGTGCGCGCAGCTGAGGCAGATGACTGGGAGCGGCGAGTTGTGACAGATAAGTCCTCTGTACTCAGCTTCATCTCCATTGGAGATGAGGCCGACGATTGCAGAGTCATCAGAGAACTTCTGTAGATGGCAGTGTGTTGTGTTGTGTGAGAAGTCCACAGTATAAAGGGTGAACAGGAAGGGAGCCAAAACCGTTCCCTGGGGGGCCCCCGTGCTGCCGATGATCGTGTCTGACACACAATCCTGGGTTCTCACAAACTGGCCAGTTAAGGGGCTTTTCCACTAGTCTCGCTTAGCCCTACACCGCACCACTCAGCCCGCGTGTGAGCATTTTCCATTAGCCCCAGCACCGGTTAGCAGGCGCTATTTTAGTACCTGATCCAGGGCAGGGTCTAACCGAGCTGAGTAGGGCTGAGTATGGCTGTGATGTAACTTTAATAGACTGGTCGCCGCTGATTGGTCAGGTCGTAACGTCACGAAAGCGACTTTTTCTGCTGAATCTACTCCACGACCGCCATTTGTAGTTGTTCAGCCAGTGAGCACAGTGTGCAGCTTTAATACTGTATTTTGAAGATGTCTTCTCTTAAGGCTATCCCCTGGTCAAACGAGGAGGTGCGCAATTTTCTGGCTATATTAGCCGACGATCGCATCCAGCGCGAGTTGGACGGATCTACGAGAAATGAAAAAATATACCAGCAGGTGTCCGAGCAGCTGGGTTCCCAAGGGCACATCCGTACTGCCAAACAATGTCGGGAGAAGCTGAAAAAGCTGAAAAGCGATTACCGAGCAGTGAAGGACCACAATGCTCGAAGTGGAGCGGATCGGAAGGAGTGGAAGTGGTTCACTGAGATGGATGCGATCTATGAACATAGGCCTGCTAGCAATGGCAGAGACATTGGGCTCGACACGGCCACAGTCACAGCCTTGGAAACCGTGGATGGTGAGTGTTGTTTTGATATTGCGCGTCTTTTCGCCAAGTTATCCTTTCTGTGCCAAGCTCACTGTTTTTAAGAAATAGGAAGGTTGTTAGATTGTGGGTAATGGTTGTTACTGAGGCTTGCCTATTGTTTTGCAGCCAACTGCAGATTCACGCTTGCTTTGTGTTAAGTATTAGCACGAACAAAACGCTGAATTACGCTTATTGTATTCCGGTTAAAAACTTTAGAGTGTTGTGTACATGTTGCACTTTGGTGTTAAGTTTTAAATTGCGTGCATTTTCTTTCTAGAATCGCAGTTCATATCACAGGGGTCCACCTCAGTGGACATGGACACAGCAGACTCTCCTGCGTCTGCGTCTACCTCTGCCTCTGCGTCTGCGTCTGCCAGAGCGCCAGCTGGATCGACTCCGATGTCAGCCACATCACCAGCTCCATCTGGATCACGTTCAAGTGCCGGTAAGGCACAATAACCATGATTTTTTTTTTGTTGAAACAGGTCCAGCGGAAACCAGGGTCGAAAATCCATCCATCCATCCATCCATCTTCTACCGCTTAATCCTTTACAGGTCGCGGGGGGGGGCTGGAGCCTAACAAGTTATGTACCAAATTGATTAATGCAATTTCCTGTAGCTGCATATTAATTAATTGAAAATGTCTTTTTAAATGTACAAAAAGGTTATCATACCTGTCAAGGCATACCTCATGCCTCCCTTATTGGGGGGGCTTTCACATCTGTACTGAGTACTTAAAAACTGTATTTATCGGCAGATGAAAGAAAACTGAACCCCCCCCCCATAAAAAAAACAAAAAAAACTAAACAAACAGCAACTGCAACATGATCTATTTCAAACATATTTATTCAAATGTACACTTATATGGACACAATCTTGAGCCACAACTTTTTGGTAATGTGAAAATAATAAGCCAAGTAGCACAAAAAAAATAAAAATAAATAAATAAAAAATAAATGATATTAATAATAAATAAATCAAAATAAATCAAAAAATATTTTTCAAATTTACATTAGCACAAGGTAGATTGCTTAATTTGAAAGTACACAATAAGAATTATTCTGAATATAGTTCTTAATTGTCAGCTAGATACTGTATATACACTGGGAATTAAAGAGTTTTAATTGTCAACTTTGTTACACTAATGCACTTGGATGAACTTGAAACAAGAAAATGTTCATTGATGCTGCTTGTTATAGTTCCAAGTAGCAGCCTTTGCTGACTCTAGCATTTCTGAAGTGGCAGATCAGATCAGGTGGCAGATCAGAAGTGATCTGCCATCGAGGGGGTAGATTGTGCTCTGTCACAAAAAAATGACAAACCATCACTTCTGCTAGTGATGCATTGGATTGGGAAGGCGTCGGTTCTCTCACTGGCTGAAAATGTTCATCCATCGATCGATACGTTTTCGATTTGGCTACACAGTTTTTGTGGCCCTGTGTAGCGAAGTGCGACTTCAGGTCGAAAATCCCCGATGCAGTCACTTTTATGCTCCTCCTACATGGAACACAGAAGGAGTGTGTAGGGCCCTCTGGAGAAGCCTTTATCCATCCAGCGATTCCTCTCTGTTTCGGAGCTGTAGGACAACAGAAGGTGCGAGGCCATCAGCATAATGATCAGTCCACACTTCTCACTGTTGTGATAATTGCTCACGCTGAGCGCTCTGCCAGCCCCGTGCGCTGTGGGGGTCACACACACGACGTGTTCCTCCACAATCTCAATAATTTTTTTCCCGTATATTTTTCTTTTTGGCGTACAGAAATGGCAATACGCCCGTATTTGCTCAAAATGCATTTTCCCCGTATAAAAATACGGTGAAACCGTATCACTTGACAGGTATGGGTTAGTCTTTGGTCTTCACTTTATAATGTATTTCTAATCTTTTTGGCATTGATGTATGTGGTTATTATTTATTCTGTTTTCATTTTTTTCTTTTCCTTATCCTTTTTTTCTTTTTACTTGTTTCTCCTTTCTAAAGCCCATCCAGGGACAAGAGTTGCAAATTAGCTAATAGCTATACACTCTTTGTGCAACACATCAGATTGATTGTCATTTGATTAATTGTCTATGTGTATTGCACTGTCCCTGTCAAATAAACAAATAATCTAATCTAATCACTTATCTGTGATCCACAACCCGGTCCCATTTTTAGGTGTGGCGATTGAAGTGCTGTTGTAACTCCTCTTTGAGAAAAACAAATAAAGCTCATGAACTGCCGTTGAAATCAACATGCTTCATTGAAACGCTTCGCGTCAGCTGACTGTATTAACCCATTCAGATTTCTGCGGCCACACTACAAGCAACTATTTTAAACATTACCCATCCATCCATCAATATTCTTAATCTTAATCCTTTTTAGTTTTGCAGGGGGGCTGCAGCCGAAGACAGCACACTGCGTGTTGCAAAATCCGCTCTACTGAGGGGCAGCAACATGACAGTTCAGCTTATATACAGCAATGAAGCATAATATAATAGTGACATTCCACCACAGACTTGCACCAGTGTAATTCCATAATATATGTAGTGATCCAGCTTTAACAACCATGCCTTTCTGTCTTTCAATGTAGCCAAGAGGAAAAGGACCAACTCCATCGCTGACCTTACATCAGCGATGGTCCAGATGCATGACGAAGAGATGCGGCTCTTGGAACGGCAACATGACCAGCGGCAAGAACACCATCGGGAGTACATGCAGCATTTGCGACAGGTGGCCGCAGATGTGCGGACAGATGCGCGTGAAGCCCTGGAGCAGGACGCTGCGTTGCGAAGGGAAGAGCTTGCAGAGATGTCATCATTCAACCGAGATTTCCTGACCCTATTTGACAGGCTGGTGGACGCATTTAGCAGTCGGCGTGTCTAACCATGTCTCCCCACGCCCAGTCTGTTTTTTGGTTTGTAAATTTTTTTTCCAGAATAAAATTGTATTGTTTGCATCAAAAGTCTGGTTTATCTGTTATGACACCGTATGAGAAAAGCCAATAATTACATACACATTCCATTCTCTGTTCACTCCACATGCTGCTGTTCATCAGGTCAGGTGTATAGCCTTCTAATGGTAATTTAATTTTTAACAACACAATGAAACGTAATGTCTTGGTAGGTTTTTTTTTTTATTTTAAACAAATTTGCAATGCTGAATCCATTTCTCTCGAATGGGTACATTTTTTATGTTATAAGCAGTTGTACAGGTGTACTTTAACTTGTACAGTAGACACTGCTAAAGGTAAGTACATGCAAGTTGAATGTTGCATCACCAGTCCAAATTTAATAAATTAAGAAGGAATCTAGCAAAAATTTGGCACTAATAACAGTAGACAAATCAAACAATGAGACACAACTGTGTTTTTGTTGCACACAACTGTTGTTACCAACAAGTTGTGCCAAATTAGTATTAGCTTTGCATTTCCACCAAAGCCAAAGTCGCTTGTCTGGCAGCATTTTTTTAACATGCTCTGTGAGGTGTTTCTGCATGTAATTCACAGTACCACAATTGTTGTTGACAACAACTTGTGCAAAATTTATATTCCCTTTTCCCAAAAATTAAAAATCAATTTGTAAGTAAAAGTGGGAGACCTTTACATGGGAATATGACATGTATCAGCACATGATTTATAGTTCAATTTGCATTTCCACCTAAGCAAAAGTGGCTTGTCGAGCTGCATTTTTTGAACATGGCCTGTGTGGTGTTTCTGCATGTAATTACCTGTACCTTAACAGATAAGCGTTATGAACAACAGAGGACAGGTAGATGGAAAATGCACAACATTTTATTTACAAAAAACAGATGTTTTACATATGTATGCACATAAATGTGGATGAAATTAAATTTCTACCTATTGCTACACAAGTACTGCATCACAGCATCTCGTATATCGCCACCCTGCTCCTCTGCTCCCTGGGTCGCTGCCACCACTGGTTCATCTACTGCATCATCCAATGTAGTGTCATACGTCTCTCCATGACTCTCACACAGATTATGCAGCACACAAGTCAGCACCATAGATTTCACCAGTTTCATGTCACAGTCATTCCTTTTCAGAAGGCAGTGCCACCTTCCCTTTAACCTGCCGAAAGCATTTTCCACAACCACACGTACTCGACTGATGGTCTGGTTGAACATGTGCTGTTCTGCAGTCAGCCGTCTGGTGTCACGGAATGCTTTCAACAGCCAGTTTTGCAGTGGATATGCAGAGTCTCCTAGGATGTAGTAGCCCACATGTACCGCACCTGTGTTCCTGATGTGAGGTGGGAAGAGGTTTCCCCGACTGGCTAAATCCCACAGTGTAGACAGTCTCAGCACCCTAGCATCATGCATGCTCCCTGGCAGCCCTGCAAACACATTCCAGAACAACCCCTTTCCATCAACAACACCTTGAAGGATTATGGAGTGCCAGCCTTTATGATTAAAGTAGTCGGTGTGAAATTGTTGTGGTGCTATGATGGGTATGTGGGAGCCATCTATAGCACCAACACACAATGGAAGCCCCCACCGATTCTCCATGTAGGCCGACATTTCCGTGAACCTCCGTTCATCCGGAAAACGGAGTTGTTCTGGAACCAGCAATGACTCTGCTGCTGCACAAAAATCCTGCACACACCTGCACACCATTGTGATGCTGACTCCAAACAAATGGCCTATAGTGCGGTACTCTGAACCGGTAGCAAGCTTCCACAGTGCAATGGCCACTCTCTTCCTCACAGGCACACATAGGCGGAATGTTGTATCTTGATGCTCCATACGTGGATGCAATTTGTGCCACAGGTAGGTAAAAGTCTCCTCGGACATCCGGAAGTTCTGCAACCACTCCGTGTTTGAGAAGCTGGGAACAATATCCTCCCACCACTGCGAGGCACGGTTGACTGTCCACACTGAGGGTCTGCAGCGATTATTTCGCAACGAAGCAGCCAACTGAAACACACACACACACAGCATACATAATGTAATGCATTTAATACCATTGACCTGGCGACATAAAAATGCGGTACATAAAACTGACATGACTATAAAATGACATTTGCAAGCATTAGCATGCGTTAACTTACCAAAATACGCTCCCTCATGTGTCGAGCATTTAAACTCAGAGTTGCGGCTTCATATTCCAATAAGGCAGCCGAGAGCCTCATGTACCCTGCCTCCAACCTTTGTCTCAATGCACGTCGTCTCAGTGCACATTGTCGTCTTATATGGCTCAATTGTCTTGCCTTGATTGTTGTCAAAAGCCACAGAGCGAGAAAAATGAAAATTCTCTCCTCGTCATCAGCCATTTTCTTTGTTGTGGAGGATTCGGTCGCGTGTTTCACGTCACGAGAGTGTGGCGCCGCCTCGGCGCCGCCTCGCTGTTCAAGAAATCCCACCCACCGCAGGTGTGCCAGCAGGTGTGCCAGCAGTAATGTTGAAAAGCAACCGAGGCAGAACCGAATCGAAGTGAGTCGAGTCGGGTTTTCTAATCGGGGCTAATGGAAAAGCACCTTTAGTGAGGTAGTCCAGGATCCATGATGACAGGTGCTGGTCCACCCTTGCGCACAGCAGCTTGTCCTTGAGGATCATCGGTTGGATGGTGTTGAAAGCACTGGAGAAATCAAAGAACATGATCCTCACTGCATTCCCGGGCTTCTCCAGGTGGGACAGGGAACGGTGAAGGATGAAGATCACTGCATCCTCCACCCCAATGCCATGCTGGTAGGCGAACTGGAGTGGATCCATCGCTGGTCCCACCAGGGGGCGGAGGTGAGCAAGGAGCAGTCTCTCCAGGGTCTTCATCATGTGAGACGTCAGGGCCACTGGCCTGTAGATGTTCAGGTCTTTGGGGTGGGAAGTCTTTGGTACAGGTACCACACAAGATGTTTTCCACAACTGTGGTACCCTCCCCAGCTTCAGGCTGAGGTTGAAGATGTGCTCCACAATCCTACACAGCTGGTCTGCGCAGGACTCGAGGAGCTTTGCGCTGATGCTGTCCGGTCCCGAGGCCTTCCTCGCCTTGATCTTCCTCAGCTCCGTCCTCACCTGGGTCTTAGTGAGGGTCAGGTTGGGTGGCTGTGTGCTGGGAGTGGGGGGGGGGTGTTGGTGGAGTGGGGTGTGGACAGCAGGTCTCGATGACTGTAGAGGCAGCAGTGGTTTGTGTGCAGTTGGGGGGGAGGGCGGTTGGTCAAACCTATTAAAAAAACAGGTTCAGATTGTTAAGATAAGATAAGATAAGCCTTTATTAGTCCCACAATGGGGAAATTCCAGGATTGCAACAGCACAGGGATAGCAACACTCAGAGCAACAATCAGAAGGCAAGAGAAAACAAGAACAGCTAGTATACATATGTACATATTACTATAAATAAATATATATATATATATATATATATATATATATATATATATATATATATATATATATATAGACAGTGCGGAGCATTGTGGTTGGTGAATGTGCAGCAGAAAGTCTAAGCTCTCTCTCCGCGGATGCGGCGGGCCAACTGGATGTCTTTGGGCATGATGGTGACCCTCTTGGCGTGGGTGGCGCACAGGTTGGTGTCCATGAAGAGACCCACCAGGTAGGCCTCGCTGGCCTCCTGCAGAGCCATGATGGTGGAGCTCAGGAAGCGCAGGTCGGTCTTGAGGTCTTGAAGTTCGCCCACTCCCTGCCCCCCGTGGCCTGGGGGGAGGTATTCTGGAGCCCAGAGATGGTTTTAAGGTTTCTCCAGACCCCGCTGATGTCGCTCTGTTGCAGCTTGTCCTCCATCTTCTTCCTGAAGCTGTCCTTGCCTTCTCTGATCTTCCTCCTCAGCTCCCTTTGTACGGACTTCAGCATCTCCCTGTTCCTTGACCTGAAGATCCTCTTCTTCTCTCTCAGAAGTGAAAGCCATAGCCGCCTCCTCCGACCACAGGAAGGGCACCTTGGACGAGGTAAGGCGTGTCAAGGGGAGTGTCATTGTGCTATTACCCTTAATGAAGCGGTGGTAGAAATTTGCAAACCCAAGGAACTGCTGGAGTTGCTTCCTGGATGAGTGAGTCGGCCACTCCACTACCACCTTAATCTTGCCAGGATCTGGGATTATCTCCTTGTGAGAGATGATGAACCCCAGAAAGGATGTCTTGGAGGTGTGGAACTTGCACTTCTTGGCTTTAACATACAGCTTATTCTCCAACAACCACTGCAGGACTCGCTGCACATGCACCCGGTGTTCTTTCCAAGGACTGAGAGAAGCTCAAAATGTCATCAAGGTACACAAATACAAACACACCAAGAAAGTCCCTTAACACATCATTAATAAGGCGCTGGAATAACGCAGGGGCATTGGTCAGACCCAAAGGCATTACCAGATATTCGAAGTGGCCTCTGGGGGTCCGAAACCCCTTCTTCCACTCATCCCCTTCTTTGATCCGCACCAGGTGGTAAGCGTTGCAGAGATCCAGCTTGGTAAACCAGGATGCCCCCCGGAGGGAGTCAAAGGCTGTGTTGAGCAAGAGAAGGGGGTATTTTTCCTTAATAGTGATTTTATTTAACTCCCTAAAGTCAATACATGGCCTCAGAGACCTGTCCTTCTTGCCGACAAAGAAAAATCCTGCCCCCACCGCTGAAGAAGATGGTCGAATTATGCCAGAACTGAAGGATTCCTTGATATAGGCCTCCATGGCCTCCTGCTCTGGAGATGACAGGCTGTACAAATGGCTCGACGGTAGCGGGGCTCCAGGATGGAGATTTATGGCACAATCATACGGGCGGTGGGGGGTGGGGGGGGACAGGGCCTGGGTCTTACTGAAAGCGGCTCCGAGGTCATGGTACTCTGGAGGAACTTTAGAGAGGTTGGGAGATGAGGCAATGGGAGCCTCCAAGGGCATGGACAGCGAGCAAGCGACCGATTGGAGACAGGCACCAAGACAAAACGAACTCCAGGACAAGATACTCCCAGTACTCCAATCGACTGATGGATTGTGGAGGCATAGCCAGGGGAAGCCAAGGATGACTGGGGATGAGGACACTGGTAGAATGAGGAATTGCAACTCCTCCCGATGATTACCAGAAATGATTACCAGGATGGGGCTGTCTGCTGAGAGACCACGGCCATAGGAGCTTTGGATAAGGCCATAAGCCGCAAAGAGGACTTGAGTGGATGGCAGGGTAAATCCAACTGGGTTGCCAGGTCCCAAGAAATAAAACTCTGCTCTGCCCCTGAGTCAACCAAAGCCTGTGTGAAAATCTCCTTATGTTTGTGTATAAAACGGATGGGGAGTTGAAAGCTAAATAGGGGATTTGACTGGGGTGAGTCCTTGAGTCCTCCTACCGTGACGCACAGACTCCCCCTATTAGGCCAAAGATGACAAAAAACTACCTCGTGTTCCTCACTCCCGCAATACAGACACAACCCCAACTCTCGGTGGCGCTGTTTCTCCACCGGAGACAACCTAGATCGCCCTACTACCATTGGTTCTGGGGTCTCAGGAGAGTTGGAGGAAGGATGGGCCACTAGGGACGACTGAGGGGCGTGACAAAACTGGGCTCCCGAATGACCGGAAGCTCGCTGCTCAGCGGCTCTCTCCCTCAGCCTATTATCTATGTTGATGGCTAGGGAGATTAGCTTGAATAACCTGCTGGGTTTTTCTAGCGGCGCTAGATTGTCCAGAAGCTCAGAGCTGAGGCTCCTCATAAAGATGCTGCGTAAAGAAGCGTCCTCCCACCCAACTTCAGCGGCCAACACCCAGAAATCGATAGTGTATTCGGCCATGGCCTGGGAACCCTGCCTCAGATTCAGCAACCGAGAGGTAAGCACACTGTCGCGATCTGAGTAATCGAACACTTCATAAAACTCAGCTATGAACTGAGTGAGAGTCAAGCTGTACGGTGGCGCAGTGGTTTAGCACTGTGGCAGCACAGTTTACCCTCGGCCGGGGGATCGCGGGGATCATGAGATCGTGGGTTCGATCCCAGCCCCCGACCAACAGTGAGCTGTGTGGAGTTTGCATGTTCTCCCCGTGTTGTGTGGGTTTGCTCCGGGATTTCTCCGGTTTCCTCCCACATACCAAAAACATGTAGGTTTAGGGCGCTCGCGCACGCAGCGACCGGCAGCCAGTGGCTTGTCACCAGACCGCAAACCAAATCTACCTACGGGTACAAATAAGTAACAAAAAAAAAAAAAAAAAAAAGCTGGCATAATTAGTCCTGGCCATAACCGCATAGGCCCAAGCTAGCGCTTGCCCTTCCAGTAAGTTAATCATATACCCAATTTTACTGTGGTCTGAATTAAAATCCTCGGGCACCCACTGGAAAACCACCTCACACTGCATAACAAAGGGCCTAGCCTCCCCTAACTTACCGCTAAAATGATTGGGTGTTGGAACTGGGGTTAGTCGAGCAGGCGGTCCTAGTTTAAGCTGGTTAGCCAGGTGACTAGCAGGAGCTGAGGAGCTAGTAGAAATAGCTGGGTCTGTGGGAAAGGACTGAGACCCGGCTAGCTGGTCCAACCGATCCATAACACGGGCTAACTGGGCCAGTGTGGATTGTTGCTGATAAACCAATTGATCTATTCGAGTCTTCGTTAGATGTAATCGGCGCATCAAAGCACTGTTAGCTGGGTCATTCTGGCGGAGATGTACTGACATGGTTTTATGACCCAGTGACCACACACAGACTCAAGATTAGATTCAATTAGATTTATTAATGTAAATGTGTGTGTGAATGCATGCATGTGAGTGTGTACAGGAACAGCAGGGGACAGAGCAGGACACCGTTCGGCCTGGCAACCCTGGAAACACACAGAAGCGTGACAGCGGAGAAGACAATTGGTGTTGAATAATTAGTCAGAGGCTTACTGGGCGTGAAGATGGTGGGAGGCCAGGTTCAGCTTGGCAGCTGTAGCCAGGGAGACAGTGTCCACTGTTGGGTGTTGTAGCTCCTGCTGGTGTGTAGATGTGGAGGAGTGGTGTGCTGAGAGAGAGGATAGGAGTCCGCCGCCACAGAGGAGGAAAGGATCTGCCACCAAGGCGCACCACCTGTGCACAGGGGACTGTAAGACAAGGTGAGTTGAGGAATGGTAGCTTACGTGAGCTGTGAGCGATGTCCCTCAGGCGTTGAGACAGCAGGCTTGGGTAGCAAGGGACTGTTGACTCTGGCAAGGACAAGAGGATTGACGGATGAAGTTCCTCGGGAGCGCAGTGAGACATCTCCGCCCAGAAGCCTGGGCAGAGCCATCTAAATAGGCCCAGGCCTGATGGGAAGCAGGTGTGCGCCCAGCTGCTGGCAATCAATCACAGAGCAGACCATGACAACTGTGACCAAACAGTTGTTATTGTTCATTATTTTAATGCCACACGGGTTTCCTTCCTCACTCCCCTCATCATCTTCATCATCTACTTTGGCTTCCTGCAATGGCGACAGCACCGCTCCTTCAAAACATCAAGTCACTCCGATGTCTTCACCTACCGTCTGGTTGTCAAAGAGGGGATTTGGATTTTTGGAAAAATATCCTACTCTTGCATCTACAGTGGTCCTCGAAACATGGCAACTGTGGGAAATTTTCTCAGCAACTTTGATGTGTGCAGTGCGGTCTGGTTTAATGCTCTGGCCTGTGTGGAGTGCTGTTTCGCAGTTGTTCACCCTGTCACTTTCTGGGGTCTTAAAAACACCAATGGCCTCAGGATCAGAAATGGTAGCTTTGGTTGTGGTTGGCTTTTCTACTTAGTGTGGAGCTCAGCAACACTTCCAGTTTATCCTCGAGTACCCTCTGGACTGTATTACAGCTTCCTGGGCTTCTCCTTCATCGTCGTCTCTTACTGCAGTCTTTGTGGTCTCTTTGTCCTCATTCATCCAGGGCCAGGGGAAGGTGGCGGGAAGAAAAAGCAGATTGACCAATCTAACGATTGTGGCCATAACCACAATAGATCTTATTTTAGATCTTATATATTTGATAGGTTCCAGTTTGTTCATGTCAATAATGAGTTTTCTTTCAACTCAGAGCTCAGTCATGGAGTTCCACAGGGATCTGTGCTAGGCCCTACTCTTTTTAGTTTATATATGCTTCCGTTACGCAACATTATTAGAAAGTACTTTATACATTTTCATTGTTATGCAGATGACACACAATTATACCTGTCAATGAAGCCAGATGATAGTAATCAATTAGCCAAGTTGGAAGCCTGTCTTAAGGAAATCAAAGCTTGGATGATTTGTAATTTCCTGCTATTAAATTCAGATAAGACTGAAGTCATTCTTGTTGGTCCAAAAAAAACCTTAGAAATACCTTTCCAAATCAAACATTTAGTTTGGATGCAGTTACTCTTTCTCTTAATAGCTCTGTGAGGAACCTTGGAGTTATTTTTGAACAAGATCTGTTTTTCATTCACATATTAAATTAGTTTCTAAGACTGCCTTCTATCATTTGCGTGATATTGCCAAGAGGGAGCATCTTGTCTCAAAGTGATGCTGAGAAACTGATCTACGCTTTTGTTAGCTCTAGATTAGATTATTGTAACTCTTTATTATCAGGTCTAAAACATCTCTAAAAAGTCTTCAACTGATCCAAAATGCTGTAGCAAGAGTTTTAACAGGTACTAGAAAGAGAGATCATATATCTCTGGTTCTGGCCTCCCTTTATTGGCTTCCCATAGAGTTTAGAATTAAGTTTAAAATCCTTCTTCTCACTTTCAAAGCTCTATACAGCCAGGCCCCTTTTTATTTAAAAGATCTGACATTACCCTATTATCCTAACAGAGCACTATGCTCCCCAAATGCTGGATTACTTGTAATACCTAGAATCTCCAAAAGTACAATGGGAGGAAGAGCCTTCAGTTATCAAGCTCCTCTCTTGCGGAACCAGCTGCCAATCTGGATTTTGGAGTCAGACTTGATCTCTGTTTTTAAGAATAGGGTTAAAACCTTCCTTTTTGATATAGCCTAAAATTAGGGAGGGATCACGTGTCTCTGAACCCTCCCTTAGTTATGCTGCCAATAGGTTTTGACAGCCGGGGGGCCTCCAATAATTGCACTGGTATTCACTCCTTTCTTCACTCTCAATGAAATATTTTTTTTGCTGGTCAGTAACATCTGTTTGTTCTCTCCCATAGATTAAGTCCCTATTGTGCTGTTTGCTCTCTACATGTCTGTTCTTTTCATCCCCTCACCCCCCAGCCAGTCGCAGCAGATGACTGTCCCTCCCCGAGCCTGGTTTTGCTGGAGGTTTCTTCCTGTTAAAAGGGAGTTTTTCCTCTCCACCGTGGCCAAGCGCTTGCTCACAGGGGATCACCTGATTGCTGGTGTCTTTCTGCAATTGTGGGGGTCCGCCCTACAATTGAAAGTGCTATGAGATGACTGTTGTTGTGAAATGGTGCTAGATAAGATAAGATAAGATAAGATAAGCCTTTATTAGTCCTACAATGGGGAAATTCCAGAACAACAACAGCACAGGGATAGCAACACTCAGAGCAACAATCAGAAGGCAAGAAAAAAACAAGAGCAGCTAGTATACATATGTACGTATTACTATATATATATATATATATATATATATATATATATATATATATATATATACAGACACAGTGCGGAGCATTGTGGTTGGTGGATGTGCAGCAGAAAGTCTAAGCTCTCTCTCCGCAGATGCGGCGGGCCAGCTGGATGTCTTTGGGCATAATGGTGACCCTCTTGGCGTGGATGGCGCACAGGTTGGTGTCCTCGAAGAGACCCACCAGGTAGGCCTCGCTGGCCTCCTGCAGAGCCATGACGGCGGAGCTCAGGAAGCGCAGGTCGGTCTTGAAGTCCTGAGCGATCTCCCTCACCAGGCGCTGGAAGGGCAGCTTACGGATGAGCAGCTCCGTGGATTTCTGGTAGCGACGGATCTCTCTCAGAGCCACGGTACCGGGCCTGTAACGGTGAGGCTTCTTCACTCCGCCGGTGGCCAGAGCGCTTTTCCGAGCAGCCTTGGTGGCCTGCTGCTTCCTGGGGGCTTTTCCTCCAGTAGATTTACGGGCGGTCTGCTTGGTTCTTGCCATCGCTCTTTATTATTCTGTCTTATATTTCTTGCATGCCGCCTAAACTCCAGCCCGGCACCCGCGTCATTTTCGCTTCAGTTTTCCCGGTATGTCGAGTTTCTCCGTTAGCACCGGGTGGCGGTTGAGTGCTAGCTAGCTCTTCCCTGCTGTATCGTCTCCTGCTGTAAACAGTGGATCCGTCCGCCAACTCGGGAGACCTTTGGGGCGATCTGAGTGTCTGTGATATATAAAGAGTGAAAGGTGTGCCGGATCAGAAAGTTATCACCGGGTCAGAAAGAAGAAGGAAGATAAAAAGACTCAGAATTGAGCCGCCGTTGCAAAAGGCAGCCAACTCGTGTGGCACCGGAACCGGAAGTGAATAAAGTTCAAATAAAGTTGAATTGAATTGAATTGATTTGAATAACCGGGGTGTTGCTGTTGTTGTTGATTGTGGGACCCATTGTCACTGGTGTTGTGTTGCACTCACAATTTGTGAGCCATAGTGTTGACTGTGCAGTGTTTTATTCTGGATTCTGGTTGAAGCTGCCCAGCAGTTTGGTTTTACCACTGCTGTATTTACGCAGGACCGGAAAACTGTCATGCTGCCATCACAATAGTGGGGAATAGTAATCTGGGACTTAGAATGCAGCTGTTGGTGAATCCAGGGAGCAACACTTCTCCAGTTAGTTTGTTAGATCAGGGTTTTGGTGCTGAAGATGACCCTTAATCATAGACAAGCCCATTTTCTTGGAGGCCCCTATTTTTTTAATCGCAAAGAGCTCAACCCCTTTAAAACTAAAACGATTGTAGCATCATCTCACTTTGGCTCAGCAACAATTATTTTTCTGCTTAAAGACATTTTTGTTTCATCCAGGAATAATGCAAAGAAATGGATTTTCTTCCCCCAGGCCACAGCTGAAATCCCCTTTTGTTAAAACCAGCCTAAGGAATTTCCCCAATGTCCGGCTGCACTTTTATTGCCCCCATAAAACCTACACAGATCCACGACTCAGTTAATTTCCTTAAACTGTGGACATGCTGGATTTAAACAACTTTAAAGTACATTATTACAAACTCAATTCTAAACCTTCATTCTTTTCAGAACTATGAAAATGCAGATGGACTCTGATGTGTTTGATGTGGAAAATCAATAATATGTGTGAAATGCATTAATCTGTGATTTTATATATATATATGCATGTTGATGTTAAATGAATGTTTATTCCTGCATGTTGATTTAGAAGCACTGCTTATAAGATACACTAAGGTTAGTTTAGTTATACATAAGTTTGTAACAGTACATTCCAATGCATTTAAAACTGTGTATTCCTGTGGACTGATATCATGTGTCACCAGTCTTCATAGAACCCCAGCTTCTTCATCCTATTGGTCTCTCACAGACAAGGCCTGTTATTGGACTAAAGGTTCATCGAGCCCGCCCACGAAGGACGCTCATTGGCTGAGGTTCCGGTCAGGCCAGAATCCCGCGAAACTCAACAGAGCTTATAAAAGGGAGAGAGAGACTCTGTTTCAGCCCTTTTTGCTTTTTTCGTCAGACACCACTCTCTTTCTGCTCCGGATTCTCTTTTCGCCTGCTCCCTTCTTTCTGATCTCCTCCATTGTCTACACACAGCAAGGGAGAACAAAGGACCACATGGCGCTTTTCTGAACACAGCAGATAATTTATTTATGTAACTTTGTATTTTCTTCTTCTCTTAAATGCCTAGGAATTCCTTTTTCTTTGAGCTCAATTCTTAATCGGAGTCAAACTCCAATTCTTAATTTATCACTTTTTGTTAAACTTTCTGTAAACCGCCGTTTGTTTAATTTTAAGGTAAACTTTAATCTTGACTTTATTTTTATAATATTTTTCTTGACCAAGCACCTCTCAAAACTATTTTTATCTAAAGTCCGAAAGTTTCTTTTCCAATTTGAAATCGGATTAGATATCTTTTAATTATTATCGAAGACCTCTTGAAGAAAGACGCAGCCTTCCACGTCACGTGCAGCTGTAGGATCAACACACAGCTGTCCCACATCACTCTGAAGAGACGTCGGCACCATCTGGCTAAGACCCGTTTCAACTGTGGGTCATGCAGCCCAGAATCCAGCCTCCTTCGACCGCTTGAATCTAAAGGTCGAGCTGTGAACCCTTGAAGTATCTGCTGGCAGATATTTCCCTCACATCCACAAAGTCTTGGGCTGAAAAAGGACGACAGAACTGCCATCACTGAGGATCACGTGAGCTGAAAAAACTTTAATTCATCTGCTGAATTAAACTTGAGGTTCGGTACTAATTTATATATCTAATCAGATGCAAATTAAGAAGCCCTTAACATAACTCTCCTTTTCATTAAAATTCCGTTTTTATTTTCTTAAGATTAATTTAGGACTTTTTCACAATTAGCAAACTTTCTCCATAATTTTGCGTTGTTTTTGATAATCTGTTAACTCAAACTGATAGAAATTCGTTTCTCAGTTTAACCCTGGTTCCGAAAATATTGACATTGTTAATCTATCATTTACAAGATTGATTTTATGATTAATGAAATTATTTCGATGTCTATTAATCATTTCGTTTAATAAATATTTAAAAATGAGAAGTTGTTGGGAATTTATTTCATTCTGAGTCTGTTTCAAGCCCAGGTATCGAATTCATGGAAAATTTTTGAGACTGATTATTGATTAATTTATTGAGTGATCAAACGGGTATAAAGTGAAATTAAAGATCAAATTGCTTCTTAAAGATAGAAGCTGGTGCCCCTTACGAGTGTTATTAACTTTTCTGATGTATATGAAATGAGATTTGAGCTCAGATTCCAATACATCAATATAAATTAAATAATTCATACCTGATCATATTTATTATTTATTAATATCCATTTTTACGTTACATATATTGGTGCCCCGTGTGAGGCTTGGTTGAACTTGAAACGACTCAGAAGGAAATTAATACATAAGCTTGTGTGTGATTTTGGTCAATTTTAACTCACAAAGGCGGTTCATTGTCTGCAGCCAGTCTATTGTCTGTCTCTGTGTCACGAGGGGGAGGGGGTGAATTCGCCCCCCTGATTACTCCTGATAACTGCTGTGTGTCTGCTGACCAAGGTGGGGGTGAAGACCCCCACTGCACCCTAGTCAGTTTAGTTTTTGTTGTTTAATGCATGCTTAAAAGTGATTACACGCTGAATAATTAAAATAGGCCTGGAAACAAAATAGCGAAGAAATCCTATTTGTTTTCCCCGTTATTTCAACACCCCACAGGCGAAGCAAACCCTTGGGATTTAATTGAATTAACCATTGTATAAACTTGTTGAATAAAGTTTAGGGAGACGGAAGTTTTCCCGCCTTTGGAAAGCAAGGCGTGGTTTTATGGACTGAAGCTTGAGCTCTGCATCCACGTGGCACGTGCACGCTCAGTCGCGCACGCGACCGTCAAGCTGTGCATGAAACTGCGCATGTGTAGATCGGTTCAGCGACGCCATCTTAAGTCTAGGTAGAGTTCCCTGTAGCCGCCATTTTGAGTAGAGATCCTTGACTCCTTGCGACGTCATTGGGTTTCCTCTTCTGGAAGTGCAGACGAAAACTGCCTCCATCTTGTGGTGAAACATAGGGACTACAATTTTATTTAAACTTATAATCTTTAAAGACGATTTATAACCAAATTAAGTCTTCAAAGTAACTTCAAAGCCGTTCATATTATTCGGAATAAACTAAATTTAACACTAATCCAAACTTTTATGCCAAGAATAAAAGGAAAAGGACCTGTTGGCTTCTGAAAGTTTTTTTTCTCAGTGGTGAAACCCCACTAACTGCATAGACACCTATAGCAGGAACATATACAAACACCTCTATTGTATTTAATCACTTATATAACCACATATTATAATCTTTTAAGCTAAAAGCAAACATATTTACACACTTTTAAGCAAAAGTTACAAACTTTGAAGCTATATGTGTGCTTATTTTGCTGTTTTTAAATGTGATATGGTGTGATTCCCTTCTCACAGAAACCCAGTTTTAGCTTAAGGATTCTAATGCTGATGTCTACTCAAGAGTAACATTAAAGTAGGATTAGTCCTGTGCATTTTGACAAATTTACAGACTTATTGAATATTTATAATTTTTCCTCTTTCTCAAATTTAGGAAACCACATCAAGCAATTAACACTTAAGAGAAGCTCTAGGTGTTATTTAAACTCCTTGTGTCATTTCTGATTCATGTTTTCTCTACAGGAAAAGCGAAAACATTTAACCAACCAGCATAATTTTCAAATTTTTCCCAGGATTTAAAAGAAAAATCAAAAAGGTGCAAACATTGATTATTCTGTAAATAAGAAATTTATAGATCACAATCAAGAAAGATCACTATTGGCTTCAATCCTAAGAAATCCTAGGACACCAAATATTCAAACAACACTTGTTTCTAATTTGTAAATATTTTAAACATTTAATGCTTCAAAGGAAAATAGGCCTTAACAAATAAAACCAAAGGAAAGCCTTAACTTTAAAAGAAAGTGGAAACTTATAATCTTAAATCTTTAAAGCATTTAGCCTCTTTTGCTTTTGGATTTCTTTTGTAAATAAAATCCTCACTTTCAAAGTGACATTTTGCAAAATCCCAAAGCTAGTTATTGATGACAAATTCCAATACTAGACTTGAAAATCAAAGGAAAGAAGTCAATCCACACCATTGAAATTTCAGTTTTGTTTAGCGAAACAAATTCAAACCGATTTCAATTTAACTTTATTTAACAACATAGTTTCAACGAACGAATTATTTGAAGCATCACTACATTTCTAAATAATTTCAAAATTCTATTTCCCATCCTGCAAGCCTACAAGTTGAAACAAATTCTAAAGGAACTTTCAACTATCACAGTTGTAAAATAAAACATTCAAGGTTAAACCTTGTTGAACAAATTTAAGAATAATCAACAAGTTGAATTTTTTTTTAGAAGCTAAATAACAACAACGGTCAAACATGATGAGTCAACAGACAACCAACCAATTTACCAAACTGGATGACCTTCAAACAACATTGGAAGCATGGACTTCTAATTTAATTTCTAGCTTCACAACACGGGTCAAAGAAACGCAGCCCGAAGAATTGGAGCAACTCACTGAAGAACTTTTGAATGAACACACTGAAAAACCACCGGAAGGCAAGGACCTCACCAGTGTGTTAGGTAAGTTTGCGCTAACATTAGTCGCAAGATTAAAGGTAGCCGAGAACGAGCTAGCAAATCAACAAACAACGATCCTATCTCTCCAAGAAGAGAACGAGACCCTGAAAGGAAATTTGGAACAATCTCAAGAGGAGAATGACAAAACTCAAAACCAACTGGATGAAGCATTACAAGATTTGGACCGTGCAGAGTCACAAAAGGAACGGTTGATGCATAACAATGACGTGCTTCACCAAGACAACAATGAACTTGAAGATGCCCTTCAAGACACAAAGAAGGAACTCAGAAGAGTTGAAGGTCAACTTGAAAATGTGAAGAAGGATTACAAGGAATGTCAACTGCTCCTAAAGGAAAGACATGAACACCGGGACACCCACCGCGCTCCCTTGCCCGATTCCCGTTTCGAATACGGACGACCGCGTGGACAGCGTGCGTGTGCCCCTTCAGACCGCGACCTTGACAAGATCGCGCGAAATATCACCAAATTTGATCCAGGACCTACGGGTTCACCTGATGCCAAAGTCTATTTACAGGACATTGATTACTACCTGCGTAAGTATCCTGATGCTACGACAGACGATCGCATCTATCTGATCAAACTAACATCTAACAGGTCAGTGTCAAAATTCATAGACAGACAGCCGACAAACATCAAAGCAGATTACATGCTGCTCCGCGAAGCCATCGAAAAGGAGTTCTCTGACGACTGCCTACAAGCAGGGCTAACCGCAGCCCTAGCCGTAAAGCAAGGACGCTCAGAGCCAACACAAGCCTACTACCAGAGACTCCTACTTGCATATTTTGGATCTCAGAATACACCAGGGATGGAAGAAGACCACAATTTCAAGACCCTCTTCATCCAAAACCTCCATCCCACTGTGAGTCATTACCTGGGAGTTACAGCTAACCCAAGGTCAAACTCAATAAGTCAGCTGAGAGAGTTTGCACACTATGCGTTCCAAAAACAGCAACAAAGTCGCAACAAGCACGCTGAGCCTGCCACAGTGCTAGCTATTAGCGATGCATCTAATACCTTGAAGTTGGAAGGAGCTCCTCGCTCTACTCCACCTCCTACACCGCGAGTACACCAACAGCCGAAGCATTTTCCCAAGCGACCTCAGCAAGGTCAAAACCAAACTAGGTCCTCTGGATACCACTTTGGACCAACTTTGCGAAAACCCGACTACCGTCGTAGACCATATCCGAGGGATAGGTCACGAGAACACGATACGGACTACCATGATGACAGATACCGATACGAAGACACGCGTAACCGCGACAAATGGTCTCCATCCCATCACAGAAGCTCAGAAGCAGAGACCTATCACAAACCTTGGAAGGAAGAAGAAACTCCTACATTCAGTCGAGAAGCTATTGAAATTGTCCAACACCTCCTAGCAGAGATTCAAAGCAACAAAGAGAATAAAACTGCTAACATTCTAGCCATATCAGCTGTGCCAACTCAAAACAAGCGTTCCAAACAAAGGAAACGCAAGAAGAAAATCCCTCATGCAAATGAGGAAGGACTAAAGGACTCAACGCAGTCCAGTGCTGTTATGGCAGCCCAACCACAGGTCACAGACCACTCCTCTAATGACATTTCGCAACTCTGTGTCGAACCACCGGTTCCACAATTCCTATGCGATTTAAACGAGAGGGGGGTGGCACGGAAATTCTACCTCCCACTGACCCTTGAAGACATGGTGTGTCAGGACGCTGTTTTAGACACCGCTGCTGACATCACTCTCATGTCACACACCCTTTTTGACAAACTACGTGTAGCCGCGAACCGCGCTAACAAACATTTGAAACTGGAACCCTGTTCATTAGCTGTGCGACCATATGCGCTCACTAAAACAACCCTGTTGGGCGTATCGCTACTAAACATGTCCATTGGACCCATGACCTTGACACATCCGGTCTACGTGTCCAAACTTGACGCCATTCCATTACTTGTTGGCAAAGACCTACTGAACCGTTTTGAGCCACTGATTGATTTCAAGAACCTCAAACTATGGGCTCAAACGCAACACCCTCACCCATTTGACCCAACAAGAACAACTGAATCACAGTGCTTTGTTCTAAACACTTTGGACACCCCAAGTCTCACACAACTAGCACTGTTGGAACAACTGCAACCGAGTGAAAGTGACCGCCAAGACCAAGGTGAGTACTGTCCACGAGAAGTCAAAAGTCACCTTCAAATACAAGGTCAAGCCAAACACTCAAATGATCTTGAAAACTCAATGGCCGAGCAGAAAACCCCAAACGGCCCTCTTAAAACCCTTGATACCCATGATTCAATGGTGGTGTCACATTTTGAAACCCTCCCACCCGCCCATGAGGCCTGCATGGTCACAAGAGCCGCACCAACCGGCTCTCTAGACCCTCTGAAATCTCAAGTTTTTGCAACAACGAACCCAACTTTTGCAAACGCAAGGCGCACAGTCACTCAACCGTGCAACCAAATGATCCATGAAACCGTCAAACACCGGTCAGTTAAAACGGTACATGCGCTACCCGCATCTAAACCCTATGACATACCAAAACGGAAACCAATTCATGCGACACAATCTTCTCTGCAGCTATGCAATGGCACTCCTGATCATGCTTCCGACGAACCATCATCGCCACTGCTCAAAGTTCCTCAAAACCAGAGGGGGGTGATGACTGCCAATGCCCATAACACTCCAGCTGCAGAACACAAAAGCGTCAAAACGACATACGAAGCTCCCAAGGCTGTATTTCAAAACCATTCGGACCGAGTCGCTGAACGACACAAAGCGTACAACGATCAAAAACTCTTGCATGACAAACTGCGAAGGGGGGACAAGATCTTTCACCCCACATTTGTACCACAGACACCTGAAATAAATTTACAGGAAAGGAAAATCACTCCTAAATTCCTGCCCGAGTGGATGAATCCACACATTGTCACCAACAAACTTTGGCCACTCAAGAGCCAAACCCAGGACCCCATTTTCAAATGGGCTCACCAAAATCAGAGTAACCTTTACCAAAACCCCATGGGACTTGTCGGGTACAACACTGTCAAAGTAAGTCCATAAATAAGATTAAAACCAAACCTACGTCTGAGAAATAACTGTAGCTAACTACTAGCCTCAGGTACACTCAGTCAAATTTCTCCAATCAGTTAACTGCATCAAAACCTCCAGAAAGGAAAGGGTATATTAAAACCAAATTAGCCCTTAAACAAATTTCAAAGACCTCTGTAAAATCTAATAAACTTCAATCAACTTACTATTACCAAATAGTATACACAAGACATTCAACACCATTAGCTTGAGCTAACAATCTTAAAACTCCCATCAAAGGTGAAAAACAAGCACAAGGTTTAGAGTTCAATCTCTTAAGCTCTATTCTGTAATTTCCCAGTTTTGGGATCAATAAAGTACATCCATCTAAAAGAAATCATTCCACCTCTAAGAGGAATTTTCATTTGCCAACCAGGTATCTAAAGAAAGATCAACAAGAAGATTAAGATCCAAAACCACTCACTTTTGTTTGCCAAGATGATGGCCCTCCTGTTTATCAGTTTAGCCATCTGCCTAGCAATCACACCCACTGTTACCCAGTCAGAATTGGGCCAAGCCAAAACAAAAGGTCAAAGATCCTCGGATGGATTCTTAATAACAGCCTCATCGTTAGAGCCTCTAGTTAACCTTAGCATGCCCACTGTTAACTCGGTCAACACCGCTAAACCGAAACGCCAGGTTGTCAAACCACAAATGGTTACCAAAATCTTACAAGACACTGTGTTGGTTTTGAATGCTTGCTCCGAAGCTTCAATCAAACTCAACAAGGTCTTGAACTCTTTGCTCTTTGTGTTAAAGGTTGACTATACTCACACACAGCCAATGTCTATGTTACCCTCAGAAGTAGCTAGAAACATTAGCTTTTCAGTTAACGCTTTAGCAATGAATATGCTTTCTCATCATATCCTTTTTGCAGTAAATCCAAATTTACTTCTCATTGCCTTCCAAAGAATGATAACGACATGCTATGCCCACTCAGTTTTTCTGAACAAAAGCCTCAAACACCCTATGATTTGGACATCTATGGAACCATGGTTTAGTCTAACTAAACAAATTCAATTTGAACCTCCTTGAGTCACCTCAATATTGATTAGTCTGAATCTACCTCAAATATGAAAGAATTTTATTTTTGCTTTTGACTAAGATTTTTGGATACATGCATGTGTATATACAAATAATCCTTTATACTTTATTTAGATTTTATGCACATTTAAACTGTTTTTGAAATTTTTACTAGATATTTTTTTCAGCAAACCCAAAACATTTATATCAAGTATGTCAAAACCCACATACTTCTAGTTCACTTTTTTTTTTTTTGTACCCAGAATTTTTAAGTCTTTACAGGCTTATACAGAACTTTAGTATATCCTAGACAATTATGCAATGTTTATATTTGGTCACGCCAAAATTATTTTTTCGAAATTTCCAGAAGTTTTTCAGAAAACCAAATTTAAGGACCTACACTTTGGAATAGATACTGTTTACAAGCTTAAGACTTACCGACATCAGAACTTTAGTTCAGCATTTGGATCAAGCCTCGCCAAATTGGGATTTGATGCCTAGGATTGCTATCAACACTGAATCAACGTCACCATTGATACCAGAGGGGGGACTGTAGCATCATCTCACTTTGGCTCAGCAACAATTATTTTTCTGCTTAAAGACATTTTTGTTTCATCCAGGAATAATGCAAAGAAATGGATTTTCTTCCCCCAGGCCACAGCTGAAATCCCCTTTTGTTAAAACCAGCCTAAGGAATTTCCCCAATGTCCGGCTGCACTTTTATTGCCCCCATAAAACCTACACAGATCCACGACTCAGTTAATTTCCTTAAACTGTGGACATGCTGGATTTAAACAACTTTAAAGTACATTATTACAAACTCAATTCTAAACCTTCATTCTTTTCAGAACTATGAAAATGCAGATGGACTCTGATGTGTTTGATGTGGAAAATCAATAATATGTGTGAAATGCATTAATCTGTGATTTTATATATATATATGCATGTTGATGTTAAATGAATGTTTATTCCTGCATGTTGATTTAGAAGCACTGCTTATAAGATACACTAAGGTTAGTTTAGTTATACATAAGTTTGTAACAGTACATTCCAATGCATTTAAAACTGTGTATTCCTGTGGACTGATATCATGTGTCACCAGTCTTCATAGAACCCCAGCTTCTTCATCCTATTGGTCTCTCACAGACAAGGCCTGTTATTGGACTAAAGGTTCATCGAGCCCGCCCACGAAGGACGCTCATTGGCTGAGGTTCCGGTCAGGCCAGAATCCCGCGAAACTCAACAGAGCTTATAAAAGGGAGAGAGAGACTCTGTTTCAGCCCTTTTTGCTTTTTTCGTCAGACACCACTCTCTTTCTGCTCCGGATTCTCTTTTCGCCTGCTCCCTTCTTTCTGATCTCCTCCATTGTCTACACACAGCAAGGGAGAACAAAGGACCACATGGCGCTTTTCTGAACACAGCAGATAATTTATTTATGTAACTTTGTATTTTCTTCTTCTCTTAAATGCCTAGGAATTCCTTTTTCTTTGAGCTCAATTCTTAATCGGAGTCAAACTCCAATTCTTAATTTATCACTTTTTGTTAAACTTTCTGTAAACCGCCGTTTGTTTAATTTTAAGGTAAACTTTAATCTTGACTTTATTTTTATAATATTTTTCTTGACCAAGCACCTCTCAAAACTATTTTTATCTAAAGTCCGAAAGTTTCTTTTCCAATTTGAAATCGGATTAGATATCTTTTAATTATTATCGAAGACCTCTTGAAGAAAGACGCAGCCTTCCACGTCACGTGCAGCTGTAGGATCAACACACAGCTGTCCCACATCACTCTGAAGAGACGTCGGCACCATCTGGCTAAGACCCGTTTCAACTGTGGGTCATGCAGCCCAGAATCCAGCCTCCTTCGACCGCTTGAATCTAAAGGTCGAGCTGTGAACCCTTGAAGTATCTGCTGGCAGATATTTCCCTCACATCCACAAAGTCTTGGGCTGAAAAAGGACGACAGAACTGCCATCACTGAGGATCACGTGAGCTGAAAAAACTTTAATTCATCTGCTGAATTAAACTTGAGGTTCGGTACTAATTTATATATCTAATCAGATGCAAATTAAGAAGCCCTTAACATAACTCTCCTTTTCATTAAAATTCCGTTTTTATTTTCTTAAGATTAATTTAGGACTTTTTCACAATTAGCAAACTTTCTCCATAATTTTGCGTTGTTTTTGATAATCTGTTAACTCAAACTGATAGAAATTCGTTTCTCAGTTTAACCCTGGTTCCGAAAATATTGACATTGTTAATCTATCATTTACAAGATTGATTTTATGATTAATGAAATTATTTCGATGTCTATTAATCATTTCGTTTAATAAATATTTAAAAATGAGAAGTTGTTGGGAATTTATTTCATTCTGAGTCTGTTTCAAGCCCAGGTATCGAATTCATGGAAAATTTTTGAGACTGATTATTGATTAATTTATTGAGTGATCAAACGGGTATAAAGTGAAATTAAAGATCAAATTGCTTCTTAAAGATAGAAGCTGGTGCCCCTTACGAGTGTTATTAACTTTTCTGATGTATATGAAATGAGATTTGAGCTCAGATTCCAATACATCAATATAAATTAAATAATTCATACCTGATCATATTTATTATTTATTAATATCCATTTTTACGTTACACGATAAAATCTCTCCCCTCCCAAAAAAGGGTTATTGTCTGGATGAACTAAAAGTAAAACATTTAATTAGAATCTATGTGGACATCTTTCTATCTTTCTGATAGAAATTTTTCTGTGGCAATCAGCCCTATATGTCTGATTATGCTACTTTGATGTGTGGGGTGCCCCAGGGTTCTGTACTGGGTCTGCTTTTGTTTCCTTCACATATGCTTCTTCTTGGCTCAAATTATTACCAGTTTTAAATTTGTCATCACTTTTTTGCTGATCATATCTAGTTGTATTTTTTTGTTCAAACCAGACCATATTGACAATTTTAAAATCCTTCAAGATTAAAATGTTACATTTCTTTATTTGCAGAATAGTCTTGCATTTTTATTCTTTATTATAGAAGTTTTTGTTTTCTTCTTTCATCTGCATATTATAAAACTTAAGATTTTCTTGGGCAACTTTTTATGTATTCAGTTTTGTAGATGCATGCAATAAAGGTTTTGGAAAAATGAAATGGAAACTGAAGATACAGTATGTTCTGCATAATGAGTTGTTTTATTTGTATTTTTACATTATTATCTACATTAGAACCACACACTGTGCAATAGATCATCATATGCCTTTTTGTGAATAAAAACAAAACCAATATGGCTGTTTATTGATTTTTGCTATGCAAGCAATTTTTTTTTTTTTTTTTTAGAAAAAAAGCATTTGTGAAATTTTGGAAATAGTATGATTATAATAGCTTGAAATATTATTTGCAATTTATTTCTGTCTGGAAAAAAAACCCAATAAATAATATTGCACAATAATTTAAAAATAAGCAATTAGGATTTTTAATACGTTTTATCTTTTTCTTTAATTACCAGTTTTGGACATTCTTGGTTTCCATTAGATAGTGACCATATGGAACTTGGCCAAATCAATGACAAGACTGAAGAAAATTAATAATCAACAATTATTTTTTAATGAAATATGGCAAATTATCAAACTTACAGATGAAGGCACAAACTTAAAAAAACTCAACTCTTCTCATGCAAAAAGAAAATGACACAAATAAAATGCAATCCCTAAATAAATGAATGAAGATGTACTAAAAATGAACCAAATATGATTTAAAATATAGAACAGTTTCAATAGAAATGTACAATATCAGAGAACGAAATGCAACATTTTTCAAAAAGATACAACTGTCATGGACCAGGTTGGACATGTCTAACTTCGTTCCATGATTTGTGGCTGTAGTTGTCGTGATTATTGTTTTCCTAAGTGTTAACTGGCAGTCGCTTGGAGCCCTTGGGTCTGGGCTTCCTGCCAGCCTATAGTCACGCCTCCCTCTGCCTGCCAGGCATCCACCAGCTGATTAGCATTATCATTTGTCTTGCACTTTCACCTACTCACACACACACACACACACACACACACATGCACGCACCCACACATACATGCCTTATTCAGTACACATATACATGCATGCATGCAGTCACACACTCATCCTTCACTCACTTAAACACATACTCATACACGTACACATGCATTTGCCACACCTGGATTCATCAGCCCCATTCACACTCATTCAAGCACGTACACACGCGCACACACACACACACACACACACACACACACACACACACACACACACACCTGTCTGCACTCATGCACACTAGAAATTACTGGGCTCATTATGTTTGACATTATTTATTCTCTGTTGGTTCTCCTGTCACTCGCCGGTTCACTGGGTGTCATGCCCACTCCAGAGTTGGCCACTCTGTCGAGTCTCCTAATTGTAAAAACTTTGCTCACCATTCCACTGGGGGCTCATTTCTTTATTATTACTGCCCTTTCTCTCCAGTGCCCAGTTCTACCTGGGAGCGCGTGGGGCCAGCCTTTTTTCCTCCTCCTCACTCCAGTGAACCGGAGAGTACAGTTGAGTAATCCTGTGTGTTTCTCTGTGTGCTTGTTGGAGCTAATCAATCCACTTTTTATCTGTTGAGCCTAATAAATTCACATACACGGCACCTTCCTGCATTGAGTTTTCACTTCCTTTCCCACATGTGCCACGTTTTACGCACGCATATGACAACAGGTGAGTGCTTGACTTAAAATATGAGAGCTGGTGTAATGAGTGCATAAAAAGAAAAAAAAGTTTTGTTAATAGAGACACTAATCCTCTAAGAATTTTCTAACCATGGCCATTTCTAGCTGAGGGGCCTTATTTTTGCAGGAGGAACTGGAAGTCTTTATTGTCATTTTACAAGCTGTAAAAGTCAATCAGTGAGTAAAAGTTTATTTATACAGAACTTTTCAAAACAGTCATTACAAAGTGCTTCACATTATAAAACATAACAGAGGTACTGTAATTCACTATAGTATAACATTCATACCAACAAATAAAAAATGTTTAGCAAATTCCATTAGGTTAAAAGTGCATTGGAAAAATGATGTTAAAAGTTTTACTTCCAACAAGATCCAAAATTCAAAATCCAACAAGAATTTAAAATAAACAAATAAAGGAGGAAGAATTTAAAGGTGAAAGAGACAACATTCTGACCTCCTGGCCAGTAGGCGTCGCACTTACTCTTTCACCAACTGGTTGATAGCGACGCGCAACAGCAACCCAGTTATGCTATTGGTGCGGTCGGGGCTACGTCACTTCCTGTTAGTTACACATCGCCGCCATCTTAACTCGGTGAAAACAAACCTGTTACCAAGCCTTGTCTAGTGCAGTGTTTTGACTTTTTGTCATGGCCTGTGACTACACAGAAAAGCTTGATGAGTCAGCCAGGCTACGTTATCAGGAGAAACTGACAGCAAGTGGACTGACAGATTGCCCATACAAGCTACCAGCCGGAAAATGGGTTAATGACCCGACCAGGTGGCCAGATGTGCAGTGGCCGGACGTGTACAGCTACTTGATCAACACCCCTGGTAAGCATATTTGCTTCGACCCATATTAACATGATTAACCCTCTTACATGTTTTGAATGTTTTTAAGGAAAGGCCCCTATGGGTAACATGACCAATCCATTAAATATCAGGGCAGCACAGGAGTAATTCTTAAAAGAAATAATTAAATGATCCAGGGATCTTGAAAATCATGAAAATATGGTATATTCTCAAGACCCTGAGTTTCAAGTATTCAACTATTGTTGTCAAATGCAAAGTTGGCCCAACAGGTCTTGTTAAGTAATTGAACAATTAAGGCCACGTGGTTGCCTTTGTCACCTCTTTCATTAATGGCCTGCCCCTTTGTTGCACTATTTACTACAGTCTACAGTTAAATTAGTCAGGCTGACTGCACATAGAGAGGTCTGTATTGTTGGGTGAAAACGGAATCAGTCATGCATTTCCATAGACGAAATGTCCGTCTCTGTTTACAATACAGAGAGGCTTGTGTCGGCGGCTAGCATTTTCAAAACGTGACCCATCAAATGGCAACTAATTAAACTAACACAATATCACTCAATTACCTGATATAGGACGTGATGAGCTGAATATAATGCACTACGATGGGCTGGACAAGCTTGACTGGGTCACGGCAGCTGCCTGGGACTAGGTCACCACTGAATTGTTTTCACCGAGTACGGCGTTGCTATGTGGGTTGCTAACCGGAAGTAGGCCAAATGCCCGGATGCCCGACCGCGCCCATTATTGTCCAGCTGCGGGGAATACTGAACTGAGTCTGGTCATTGCTCTCCTGTCATGCTGCCATTGCTCACCGCACCATCAACATCCCCAGCGCTACAGTCACGCACCGTGCTGAGCTCCTTGGCTGGCTCGCCATCTCTGGTAACCAGCGGCTCAGGTCTCCCATGGATACCCAGCTGGTAGCTTGTAGCTTTATTTCGGTGCGCACCTAGCATCGTGGTTAACCTTCCCATTGCCACATACTGAGCCTTTAGCTCCTCCGAGCTAACTAACTTAGCTCCTCTTGGTGCCAACAGCCTCACTACCCACAGCCCCAGCTTCTTGTCCCTTGGACGTTCAAAATCTCCAGCCAGCCGCCCGACAGCATCCGAATAAAGCTCCATCTCTCCCAACATGCCAAGAATTCTCCGACCCTCTGCGCCAAGACGACCGACCACAAGGGCCCGTCCTCGGTCTCCATCGAGTCTACCCAGGCCAAGCCCAGAGATCTATTCCCCAAGCATGGCCATCCAGTCCGGCCACAGGATCACTGGCTCCCCCAGAAAACTCCAGAAACAACGGCAGAGGTGGAGGTAGCCCATAAGCCTCCATGGTTTTTCTCTTGTCGCCAAAATGTTATGTCTGTAATAAGGGGTCAGAGACGATCTTATGTGATGCAGCAAACTCCCTTTATTGAACACACCCAGGACTATATACACCACGGCCGCAGCCTGCCTGACGTCATCCCGCAGACGGGTACGGCAAGCCCATAGGGCCACACACACACAACATTCACTACACATCTCGCACACCACTGAAGAGAGAGAAATGACATTTCAATTCTCTTGTATGTCCTGTATGTATAGTAGTACTGACAAACAAAATCTTTTAATCTTGAATCGTGAATCCTTGAATATTCTCTAAGAGATCACACAAATAAAATCACAGGACAAAATAAAAACAGATTCCAGACAAAACTACACATGAAATCAGAAACAAACAGGTCTTTATTGACAAAGGATAAAAGAAAGACTGATTCTGAATGTTCAAGCCTGTACATGTTTCAGGGTCTTTAAAGGTTTTTGCGCAACTTCTTAAAATAAAATCCCAGTTCTGTTTTAAATTATTGCATTCTCTCAGTTTTGCCCATCTATTTTTAAAATTGTAATATTTTATTATTGAAATAAAGGGGATCAAATTATGTCTTCTTTCATTTTCAGAGTTACCATTTTAATACAAATATTGTTTCAACCTATTCATTTTAACCATACATTAATTTGTATGACATGAAAATGTGACCAGCTATTGTGGGTCTCAGACTTTATTTCAGACTTTCTATTTTCTTCAGTAATGAACTGAATTATAGTAAATGTGCTGCAGCCTGTACAGATGACTTAATTGATTGCAACTGCAAATCAACTTTATTTCAAACTGCATAATTAACCCAAAATTCAATTAAATTGCTTAAATGGTGTGTAATGCAGAGTAAACACCAAGTCTTTATGTCATATTTTTTATTCTGGCAAAGATCTTAAATTCGTGTCAAGGCAGTTTTTTTTTTTTTTTTTGTTATGGAGTAGAGCAGGGGTGGTCAGTGATTAACAGGTGACCAATCAGGAGCTTTTTTTTTTTTTTTTTGAGAAACCCTGGCATGGCGCTCTGAACTATGAGTAATTCCCTTAGAGAAAGGGCTTATTTAAGGGCTCAAAAAGTCAGCGAGTGATCAGTCAGCCACTTCCTGATTTCAGATTGGGACGGCCCTAAACCCTCAGCCACTTAACGTGAATGTGCCTAAAGTCAACGAGTCTGCAAGGAGAATGGCATTCAGCCCAAGAAGCTATGTCAAGCCTGTTGTGTCCATAATGCTGGGAATGACGAGTCAAGTTTGAACTCAGTAAACAGGGTTTATTCAGGATATTAACTATTTACAATAAAGACTTACGGCACACTCATGCTAGCCAGGTGGCTTCACGACGAAAGGGGCAGTGCCTCTTCCGCCCACTTTTTTATACCATGGGTGGCGTCACTACCGGAAACCGGTAGTAGCCACCCCAGTCTGTCCCATGACCAACCCGGCTGCCATCTTACTCATACCAGGCTAAACACAGACATAACATCCTCCCCCTCAAAAAAAAAAAAAATGCCAGGCATACAAATAACCCACCCAAATTTGTCACCCGACACACGCACTAATCACAAAAATATATTTACAGAAATAAATAAAATACCTATCCACACACACAACTAAGGCTGGGGAGCCAGGTAGACTACAAGCACCCCAACATGGCTGAGCAGGTTATTCTGCCGCTGAAAGGGAACTTATGAACTAAAATTACAAAAGCCGTGTTTCTAACGATAAAACAATCCCATATCAACACTAAACACACATATACAAAATCACAAGACTAATACTATTGGCGGCCCCCACCCCAACTCCCACCCCACATTGGGTACATATAGTAATACAGCGTTGGGATACTCAATTAAAATAATCGAAATAAATCAGGCAGGCCCAAATTTACCAATATAATGAAAACACACAGAGCCGCCTCAATTTTAACCATAAAATTTAGCACTCCAACACTAGTCAATTAAAATACTTTCAAATATAGGGAAAATAGGCACTACACCACACAGGCTACCAAAACTATCATGCAAACACTGTTAAATCAAATTCGCAACTACACAACACATTTTCCCTATTGCACTCACACTCCCTTTTCTCTCTCTCCTTTTTTTTTTCAAATAATTTACCGGGGCACCAAATAGAAACTAATAAATACCGGACTGAAGAAGACACAACAAACATGCAAAATAAAACCCTCAGTCCTTGGATGGATCTCTCTCAAGGCGTCTCCGTCTCTTCACCTCAGGGCTCCTGCCGTCTCCTCTCCACCACTGGCAGCCGCGGATCCCTCTGGTGTCTCCAGACCTGAATGGACCTCCGCCCATCTGCCTCCATCTGACTGGGCTCCAACTGGAACTGCCTCTGGTCATCCCGCTGTTCGCGGGGACTGTGATCCTTACATACTCGAGCCTCAACCTTGGTCTTTGAGGGACCCCTCTTCCTTTTATCCAGATCACCAATCCTGTGACAGGCCTCCATCACCAATCGTTCTGGCTTGCGGGCTCCTCTTGGCAGGCCGTCACTGGAAGTGCTTTGCGATAACCACGCTCCACGGTCTAGCCCCATTTTCTCCCGGAGCTGGCACCTCGTCCTGATGAGCCTCATCGGGGGTTCCGTCGTGCCGTCTGACACCCTTGTCCAGGGCAGCCTGTGTGACAGCATCGGGTCCATCCTGAGATGGCGCCGCGTGATGCAGTGTGTGCACTCCCAAAGTTACATTGTCCATCCAGTCCGAATCCCACACCTCAACACTCTCCATGGCAGGAACAGGTTAGCCCCACAATCCACATCCGGACCATTCTTCACCCAAAACGTTCGCAATGGAGAACCCAAGACTGTAAAATAGGTTACAACCCATAACGTTAACACTGGATGCAAAATCGTTAATGCAAACACTGGGCACAACATTGTTCTTATACCAGGCCTCTATTTTCACATAGCCCAAAATAGCCAACCTATTACGTCCATAGCCATAAAACTCTTCCTGTTGCCTCCTTATCTGTCAGTGGGGAAACAGTCTCTCCATGGTTTCCAGATTCAGGACGGAAATCACCACTCCAGTGTCCACCAAGAGCGGGATCTCAACGCCATCTAGCGTGACGGTGCAGCCGATCCTCCCTGTCATCTCTGGGGAGATGGTATGCACAACCGTTGGAGTCTTCTGTGCAGCACCTGGTTCTCTCCCATGGCTCCTATGTGGGAAGTTGTCGCACACCCTGGCAAAATGGTTCAAAACACCGCACTTGCCACAACGCTTTCCTTTCACTGGGCACACTCTGGACTTATAGTGGTGCTCAGTGGACCCACATCCAAAACATTTTGGCATACCAGGAGCAGACCTGATCCTGACCACAGAGGAAAAATCATCCTCTCTGCACTCGCCATCACAAGGGTCCAGGATCAGTGCCTTAGAGCAAGACTCATTCTTCTCCAGAGAGACCCCTTCAGTAAGGCCCCCCTTCAGTAAGGCCCCTCGCAATGGTCTCTGCTGCCTCAAACTGTTGGGTAAGCTCGACAGCCTCAGCTAACGTCATCTTCCCTGGGTGTGTCAACAACCTGGACCGGGCTGCTAGGCAGCAGATGTGCCCTGCCAGCTGGTCCCGAATCATCTCGTCCTCCAGGGCTCCAAACCTGCATTCCCTCGCCAGCTCACGGAGGTCCGCCACGAATCTTCGCACTGGCTCTCCCGACTGCTGGCGGCGCTGTCGAAATTGAATGCGTCTCACGGTGATGTTTTCCGGCACCCTAAAATACCGCGCCAATAGCTGCACCACTTCGTCAAAGCTGGCAGTACCTCCAAAGTTCTCTTAAATCCTCTGCCCTTCCATTCTCAGATTATGCACCAACACAGCTCGCGCTCGGAGCTTCTCCATCTCACCCAGGTTTAAGACAACGAGATAGTTGGTGAAAGCAGCAACCAATGAGGCCATGGCACAAGGGGCTCTCCCGGGGCCTAGAGAAATGGCCGAATGCTGGCAACAGAGTGCTCCATTACCGCTTTTACGTCATTGCCAAATGTTGTGTCCATAATGCTGGGAATGACGAGTCAAGTTTGAACTCAGTAAACAGGGTTTATTCAGGATAATAACTATTTACAAGAAAGGCTTACGGCACACTCCTGCTGGCCAGGTGGCTTCACGACGAAAGAGGCAGAGCCTCTTCCACCCACTCTTTTACACCATGGGCGGCATCACCACCGGAAACCGTTAGTAGCTACCCAGGTCTGTCCCATGACAAACCCGGCCGCCATCTTACTCATACCAGGCTATACACAGACATAACAAAGCCAAATGTAGATAGTTGGGATAAGTGCATGTTCAAGGCAAATTTAAACAGACCACACGATCAATCACAGAATCACTGATCATATTGCAGATAAGACAGTAAACAAACATGAGCAGCATATTTCTAATCAGCAGAATAGCAACTTCTGATGGGAACCTATGAAGAGGTGAAGCATATAATATCAACGAAAGGAAAAGTGGCTGCTGTAAATAAAAAAAGAGAGAGAAATATTGTACATTCTGGGGGAATGCAACCGCAAAGGCTGATGGGAAATATTTAATATCCATAAGTGAGCATGTTCTCTCTAAGCAAATTGTGGAAAAAAAGTTAAATGGCAATTGCTGTGCTAAAGTTTCTTAGTTGAGATGTTTTTTGTTTCAGATTTTATGTCGGCACCATCAATGTGAGCGCGGAGGGGTATTGCATAAAACCAAGAAAGGGATTCTTAGTTTATACTTGACTTGGTTGCATAAAGGTAGCATAAATGACACCCAGCTAAACTGCTATGGAGGTTTATTCTCTGGAGCTAGCCTGGTCCAGATCAGGCTAAGAATAATCCTAGTGACTTATTTGTCACTGCAGGGGTGAATCCTAAGAGAAAGCAATGCTTTTAGACGCTCACGGTAATTCAAAATTTTGTATGTCTGTTATCATTATTATTATGTTGGTTTTGTGACAGAGCCTTTCTCCTTCCTCCAGATGCTCCCCACCAGCTGCACACTGTCTGCCTTCTGCCACCACAGCTGTGGGTAGTTGTAATTAGGTCACCTTCCCGTTTGGGGGCACACACCTGCAGCTCGTTATTCTCCATGTATTTAAGTTCTGCCTTTTCACTGTGTTGTTGCGGCTATTTTGAATTGTCCTCTGATCACTCAGCTGCTCCAGCCTCTGAAGTTTTTCTTCTCCTGAGCACTCCCTGCTCAGAGGCTTTGCTTGCAAGTTATTTCTGTTTGCATTTTTGTATCGTCAGCACAGTTTTTCCACTGTTATGTTCTTTTTGTTAATAAATGACACAGACACAATCCAGCGCCTGGGTCTGTGCACAGCTGCAGATCATGGCCACTGGGAAGTAGATGTGTCTTGGTGCAGCTCCGACAAAATATTATTTAAATATTTTTTACCTGTGAACCCTTGCTTATATATGGTCCTGTATGGGTAACCCCCACAACAGCCACGGACAAGCAGAGCGCTCAGCGGGAGCAATTAACACAGCAGTGTGATCTATGGACTGATAACAATATGTAGATGTGCCTTGTAACCCCTTTTGTCCTACAGCTCCGGAGCAGAGGCGAATTCCGGCCAGTAATCTCCCTATTGTTATGTGTGACACTCAAATTGTGTCCATATCCATATCAATGGCATAGCTGTTGAATGTGTCCCCAGCTTCAAATTCCTGGGGACCCACATCTCGGAGGACCTGTCCTGGTCAGTTAACACCACCAGCCTGATCAAGAAGGCCCATCAGCGCCTCTTCTTCTTGAGGACACTGAAGAAGAACCTTCTGTCAACTGACATCCTGGGCAACTTCTACCGCTGCGTGATAGAGAGCACCCTGACCAACTGTATCACAGTCTGGTATGGGAGCTGCTCTGTCGCTGACCGCAAGGCGCTGCAGGGGGTGGTGAAAACCGCCCAACGCATCACAGGGACTCCACTTCCAGTTATAGAGGACGTCTACAGGAAAAGATGTCTGCGCCGGGCACGCAGCATTCTTAGGGACTCCAACCATCCTGCTCATGGACTGTTCCAGCTTCTCCCCTCCAGAAGACGTTTCAGAAGCCTTCGGACTAGAACCAGCAGGTTTAGGAACAGTTTCTTTCCAACAGCTGTCACGTTATTGAACTTAGTTCCCCGCTGACTCTCTTACCATCATCTCTTACCATCCTCACCTGTACATAACTGCATAACTACATAACTACATCTAACTTATTGCACATTATTTGCACATAACAGTACTCTTAACTTTCTGCACTGCTGCATATATTTGCATATATTTGCTTAAATTGCACATACTGTTAATTACCGTATACAGTATACTGCACTGCTGTCCTTTGCACTTCTGATTGGATGCTAAACTGTGTTTCGTTACCTTGTATGGAGTTTTTGCGTAGGCTCGTAAAATTCACGTGACTCGCTGGGGTAAACATAAACACGCCGTAGGTGCCGCCATCTTGGATGGCAAGAGCAGCAGTTGCACTGTGACAACCCAGGCATAACTTGTACTGTTTAGCGATCAGAATGAGTGAGGAGAACACACAGTCACAATCTGACATAATAACATCCTATCATCCTCTTCAACAACTGACACTATGGCCTCTGAAACTGTGTCTGCGATGTCTGTCACATTCAGTGGAGTCATTGTCAGCAGTCATAACAGCAGACAAGTGTTTTTAATCTTGCTCCCGTGCGCTCCTCTGGTGTGCTGAAATGCCTCAGTTGAACGGAGGTGACGGGTGTGGGGTAACAGCTGGAGCAATTAGCAGAACAATGACTGCCAGTAATCTGCTCAGCAGGGATGATTTGGGGGCAAACGATGAGATGATATCTTTCAAAGACGAAGGGGAGCAGGAGGAAAAAATATCGGAAAACATGTCAGCGGAAAGGGATGTGGATGATGTGAAGTCTTGGCTGGTGAACGAGTCGGAAAACAACAGCAGCTCCTCACTCAGAGGTGAGTGAAGCGCGCTGCATGTTTTTTTTTTTTTTTTTTTTAAAGGCTCTCCACGGCGCGCCGCGTTAAAACGTACCTGATTTTATGCACATGTACAATAGTTTTCTCCCCTTTCATGTGTGCATCGTAGCAAGCAGAGAGGCGCCCCCAAACCACAAAGTTGTTTTTTTTTTGTTACTTATTTGTACCCGTAGGTAGATTTGGTTTGCAGTCTGGTGACAAGCCACCGGCCGCTGCGTGCGCGAGCGCCCTAAACCCACGGTCTCATGATCCCCGCGATCCCCCGGCCGAGGGTAAAACTGTGCTGCCACAGTGCAAAACCACTGCGCCACCGTGCAGCCCACGGTGGCAGCACAGTTTTACCCTCGGCCGGGGGATCGCGGGGATCATGAGATCGTGGGTTCGATCCCAGCCCCCGACCAACAGTGAGCTGTGTGGAGTTTGCATGTTCTCCCCGTGTTGCGTGGGTTTACTCCGGGATTTCTCCGGTTTCCTCCCGCATACCAAAAATATGTAGGTTTAGGGCGCTCGCGCACGCAGCGACCGGCAGCCGGTGGCTTGTCACCAGACTGCAAACCAAGTCTACCTACGGGTACAAATAAGTAACAAAAAAAAAAAATTGATTTTGTACGGGTCTCAGCCGTGGCGCACAAGGGAATTCAGCCATCAGCTGTCCCCGAGGACTTTAGGACTGCGTGCGCACCTAAAGTCAACACGCCAAGTCCCTCACTTCTGCAGCTCCTTTTTTTCTTCATGGCCGCGAGAGGAGTCAGAGACTAATTTTTCTTCTTACAGCTGCTGTGGACCTCCGCACGTTCAACGGGACAGCCCCTCAACATTGCGGATCCACAGGCAATTTTTGCGCGGCCCAGACAATTTCGCCTCCCGGGCCAGCACTCGCTAGCCCCACCCCCTCCCTCCCCCGCCGCCTGCAGCGAGCTTCCCCCGCAGCTCGCTCCCAAAGCCGGACTATCGAGGCCTCAGCTTCCCGCTGAGCCCTCTGGGGGGGAGTGTATGGGTAACCCCCACAACAGCCACGGACAAGCAGAGTGCTCAGCGGGAGCAATTAACACAGCAGTGTGATCTATGGACTGATAACAATATGTAAATGTGCCTTGTAACCTCTTTTGTCCTACAGCTCCGGAGCAGAGGCGAATTCCGGCCAGTAATCTCCCTATTGTTATGTGTGACACTCAAATGCAAACGTTCATGCTTCCTGCTCTGACTGTGATGCAAATGTCCCATGCCTTTCATGTATTGTCTGTAACTGGGTATAAAAACTGCATGTGCTCTGTAACTCACTCTCTCTTTGACCACTGCTTCTGACTACACGCATTGCCTGTATCTGCTGAGGAGAGCCTCCGGGCTCGTTCCGGCGCGCATGCACGGCTCCGGAGTGAGTTCTCATGAAGGCGGTATGATTAATAAAATCCCTCAAAAACTCTCAGTTCGCCGCCGCTTATTATTTCATGCCACCACACCTGAACATTTAACAATTTTATTACAACTCTTCAGTGTCATTTATTCCATCTACTCTGACAAAAAAATGTTGAATTCCCGAGTTAAACAGGAATCCTCGAGAGGAGGCCACAAAGCACTGTTACCTGCTGAGCCAGTCACACTTGCTCCTGTCTCACAGATATCACCTTATTCTGATGAGACCACCCTAGACACTGCGCTGTTTCAAGCCACGATTGACGCTCTTAAAAATTATATATGTGGTAAAATTGATGCTCTGTGTACGAGTCTGCACTCTGTGTCACCAAGGGTTGAGATGCCGTCTCGGCACTCAGCCCATGTTTTCCCTCATCCCTGCTTCCCACTGAGCAGCATCTCAGCTGGCCCCCAGCTGGCAGCATTATGGACAGCTGGGGCCAATTAGTCTTCATCAGCTGGGGCGCTGCCAATGAGGATAAATAGGAGCAGCCTCGATGACTCGGGGCTGCGACATAAACACATTGCTAAGCTGAAGTCCCTTCGTCTGGTGTCAGCTTATACTCCTCTTGCAGCATTCCTGTGTTTGTATCCCGCTGTGAGGATGTACGTCTTGTTACCCCCACGTCCGGTACGAGCTGCTTACCTCTGCGCTGTGCAACCTGTGAGTGTACGTCTGCATGAGTATCTGTGCTCTCCTCATCCCTTCCCCTTTACCCTGAATAAAATATCACGACTCACTGGCTTGTCCCTGGCTCTGATTGCCCGGCTCCCTAGAGCCGGATATGACAGTATGTCGCAGCCAGAAGAGTTGCCGGCGGCCGTGAGTCGCTGTGGAAATGTACCTTTCTGTCCGAGTGTCAGCGCTGCTAGCATGCCGTTTCCCAGGAGTCACTTCCGGCGCCAGGGCGACGAGCTAAGGTCCATCTCGGAGGCTGTCGACGGGACATTCTTCACCCTGCACGACGCCTCCAACGCGAGACGCTGGCATCCGGGCCGTGCTGAGGAACTCCTGGACTGTCACCCTCACTCTCTGTACCATCTGGAGGACAGTGCCAGGATAGACGCTGCAGGTACACAGCGAGAGAAGCTCCACGGGGTGGATGGAAATCCCGGCAGGGAGTCGAAGTGGGCGACGTCTTTCCCCGCTTCGGAGTCCCGTTCCTGCCGCCATTCCAGTCCGGGAGTTCGCGCCAACCAGAGGACTTCCCCCGACCTGCGCCACGTCACTCGGGATTCCCTTCTAGGAGCCGCAGCTGACAGCAGTTATGTCCGGGGTCGAGTGGCTGTCGCGAGCTCTACTGTGTTTCCTGTCACCACCTTAAGGCATGTGGCGGCGGCAGTGAGATTGATGGTGAGGACTTCAGGGCTACGAAGCTTTCCCGTGCTCGACGCCTTCCTCGTCTCGATCTCCGATCTGGAGCGGCGAATCCTGGGTTTCCCCCTCGCTTCGTCCCCTGGGAGTAGTCGTCATCACATCGCCGAGTCACCTCTGCACGAACCTCGTCCGGATCCAGTTCTGGGTCATCGTCAGGACCGTTCCTCCCACGCAGCTGTCATCCCTTCGCCTCGTCAGTGTGGAGATTCTACAGCCTCGTCCCCTGAGCCTCGTTCCCCCGCTGTCATTCCTGGACATTCGGGCTGGCTCACCCCGGCTGTTTCCCCCTCCTCCTCGACGCGCTTCCTGACCGCTGTGTGTGCCTGGAATCCCGGCCTGGTGAGCTCTCTGCTGGAGACAACGCGAGCGACCCTCAGACGAATTCCCGGGGGGTCCTCCGTTATCGCCGGGCGGGGAGAGGAAGAAGCAGATTCCACTACAGCAGGCGATACTCAACCTCCAGGGGGCAGGCAAGTCATTGTTTTTTCACACCTGCTTAATGATTTGCTCTGTCACATCCCTGGAGGAGAAGTTCAGGGTTCGCAGCTCCCTGAACTCTCCCCACCTGCTGTAACTTGTATGCCTAATCCCGCATCCTCTGTGTCTCTCTCCGCCGAGCGGTCCCCGGCTCCGGGTCAACGTGGTGGGATATGGAGAGGGCCTGTGGTTCCGCAGCTACATTGCGGACGGAGGAGGGGGACTGACTGCTGCGTGGAGTCTACGCCGACGACTGAGCGTCCCCGGGTCTCCACGGAGGAGCGGTTCGGTCCGGCGGGACGAGATTCTTCTGGCTTCACGCCGAGTGGATCGTCAGCGGGGTCACCTGAGCTGGAGGAATCTCAAGCTGCGCTGACCATCGTGCTGGCTGCGGGGCCCGACGCGGCTAGATGGGAGCCTGACAACGACCTCCTGACGACGGATCCTGGATCTTCGCAGTCCTGGACGGCGTCAGAACCCGAGATCAGGCGAGTGCTCTCCTTTCTTTTCTCTCTTTTTATCCCCGAGCACTTCAGCCTATCTCCAGGGGAGACGAGCCGGGTGCAGCCGTCCGCTGCGTCTGAGCTCGTCTCGCCGGGTTCTGGCGCTGCCGGTGATCCTGATCCCGGTTCTGTTTTCTCTTCTGAGCCTTCTTCCAGGGTCACCGGCAAGGAGTTGCTGTTCCTCGTGGTGCTGGAGGGTCCGGGTTCAACGTTGGAGGTCGGTTCTGGTGCAGTATTCAACGTGGGTTCGCCCGAGACCCAGTCGGGGTCCAACGTGGGTTCGCTTGAGGCCCGATCGGGGTCCGACGTGGGTGCTGCCCCAGTATTGTCCAGGTCCGGTGAGGAGGTGGCCATTTTCCTGCGGCCTGACGCCCGCCGCCCTCGTCATCGGCTCTCCCCTGAGCCTCTTCCACCGGGATCCGCTCTGATCCTTCGCCCGTCTCAACGGTCCTGGTGGTTGAGTGATGCGGGTCGACGACCCGACCCACAGAACTTTCGGTTCGGTGATCTGGTTCCCCCCACTGGTCTGTGTTTCCCTCTGGGCAGCCTGGTTCGGCTGCCGGTGGACTGGATTCCTGGGATCTGGGTCCAGAGTTCGCCGTCCGAACACTTCTCTTCCCCTGATTCGCCAGCTGGACAATGGGCGGGGAGATCTCCGGAGCCATCTCGGCCATTTTTGGACTCTGCCTGCCATTCACCTCGGGTGTCACTTTTTCTTTTGTTATTAAGGTCACTCGGGTGTAATGTTTTGTCCTGTTGGTGGATTCATTTTTATAGTGCTGTGTTTTCCATCGATCATGCTCAGCATTTTTACTTGTTGTACTATGTTTTTAGTCCCGTTTTTGCATTGTAGAGTTATGTTTTGTTTTCCGTAACACCATGCTCTGCAGTTATCCATTTATTCCAGTCACTTTCATTTCTTTAGGTGACTGGGTATTTATATATTCGTGTGTGGGTTTTTCTTTGCCTGCACTCAGTATTTCTCTTTTATGTCCTGTTTGTTCATTATAGAGTCATGTGCCTTGTTTTTTGTAACACCATGCTCTGTAATTGTCTATTTGTTCCAGTCACCCTCACTTTTCTTGGTGACTGTGTGTGTATGTACTTAAATTAGCGCTGTGTATAGGTTCCCCTTTATTTAACCGTACTCAGCATTTTTGTCCTGTACCTTTTTGGTGGTTCTTTTTTCCTTGCTCTGGGTCACGCATGGTTGGTGCTCTCTGGGTAGTATGTAACCGGCGTGCTGACCCAGTTCTTCTCCCCATCTGTACCTGGGTTAATTATTCTGTTTTGTCAGTATTGTATTTGGGTTTTTCTTTCCCGCTACCCTACATTGCCCCATTGGTGTGGTCCTTCCCTTGGCTTCTTCCCCTCCGGTCCGCCTCCCTTCCTCCCACCCTAGGTGGGGGGGGGGGGGGGGCTGGGATGTTCCTGGTCGTTCAGGAGCCCGACCTTGAGGGGGGGCTCTGTCACCATGGGTTGAGATGCCGTCTCGGCACTCAGCCCATGTTTTCCCTCATCCCTGCTTCCCACTGAGCAGCATCTCAGCTGGCCCCCAGCTGGCAGCATTATGGACAGCTGGGGCCAATTAGTCTTCATCAGCTGGGGCGCTGCCAATGAGGATAAATAGGAGCAGCCTCGATGACTCGGGGCTGCGACATAAACACATTGCTAAGCTGAAGTCCCTTCGTCTGGTGTCAGCTTATACTCCTCTTGCAGCATTCCTGTGTTTGTATCCCGCTGTGAGGATGTACGTCTTGTTACCCCCACGTCCGGTACGAGCTGCTTACCTCTGCGCTGTGCAACCTGTGAGTGTACGTCTGCATGAGTATCTGTGCTCTCCTCATCCCTTCCCCTTTACCCTGAATAAAATATCACGACTCACTGGCTTGTCCCTGGCTCTGATTGCCCGGCTCCCTAGAGCCGGATATGACACTCTGAAACTATATCTGTGTGACAATAACTGAAGAATTAAATTGAACCACCTGAACGCAGGCTTGAGGCAACTGAGTCGCTAGTGGGAGAGTTGGAGTGAGCGTCCACGGATAACGGCACTCGGGTAAGCGAGCTAGAAGCTACAGTTTGGTTGCTAACAACACGTCAAGCAATTGGATGAATGGTGTGAAGATCTGGAAGCCAGATCTCGAATAAATAATGTATGTGTGCTTGGCGTTCCGGAAGGACTGGAGGGACCCGGACCGACTGACTTTGTTGCCCAATTACTTCAATATCTGCTTGGCTTGGAGGAGAAACCCTTGCTAGATCGTACACATCGGGCCCTGCAGGAAAAGCCCAGGGATGGAGACCCACCTCATCCTGTTATTGCAAGAGTGCATTATTTCGACGTCCAAAGTCTACTGCTGCAGCGGGCTGCGGGGAACTCCCCTCTCCAGTACAAAGGCAAGAGAATTTCCATATTCCCTGACTACACGTTCTCTGTCGCCAAGAAGCGGGCCTTATTCAACACGGTGAAATGGACTCTTCACTCCTACCCAGGGCTGAAATATGGTCTCCTCTATCCGGCAATTTTGAGAGTGACGATACCAGATGGAATGACACACAGGTTTGATGATCCTGCGATTGCTACAGATTTCATAAACAAAGTATCTTAGTGAGTAACTTTCTGAACAAACCTATCCTGTTTTCTGGAACGACTGAATGAGAGAACTTGTACTGAAGAGTTTTTTTTTTCTTTTTCTTTTTTTTTTTACCTTTTTATTTCATATTATAAGACTAGAAAAGCACTCGGAGAGCGCAGACCTCCGCCAAGCGATACAGTTCCCCCCATACAGTGTTTGTGTGTACGTTTTCAGATTCCTTGACCATGAAAACATATGACTAGCAATTGGATTCACAATGATAGGATTAGTGGTTCAGTAGTTATTGACGAAAATGGCATTTTCCGTAATGGCGGTTTAGCGCCACAGTTCCCCCCATACAGTGTTTGTGTGTACATTTTCAGATTCCTTGACCATGAAAACATATGACAAGCAATTGGATTGACAATGATAGGATTAGTGGTTTAGTAGTTATTCACGAAAATGGCATTTTGCGTAATGGCGGTTTTCTTGTGGACGGTGATCCGGATCACCACCAAAATATAATCATCTGTAGGATAACCCATTTCTGACAATCTGTGAAAATTTCATGAAAATCTGTCCATTACTTTTTGAGTTATCTTGCTAACAAACAAACAGACAAACAAACAGACAAACAGACAGACAAACCAAAGCCGATGATCACATAACCTCCTTGGCGGAGGTAATAAGATAAGATAAGCCTTTATTAGTCCCACAGTGGGGAAATTCCAGGATTGCAACAGCACAGGGATAGCAACACTCAGAGCAACAATGAGAAGGCAAGAGAAAAACAAGAGCAGCAAGTATACATATGTACACATATATATATATATATATATATATATATATATATATATATATATATATATATATAGAGAGAGAGAGAGAGAGAGAGAGAGAGAGAGAGAGACTTTTGACTTTTAAAAAATGGCTTTATTGCACATTTCAAAATTGCAGAAAGACCAATATCAGTTGTCCAAGTGTGTCACATCTCAAAAGTGCAAACATAACTCATCCCCCTGACCCACTGAACACAAAACATTCCCTACAGTCCATCTATTGATGAACGCCTCCAGATTGTCCACCATTTGACAGTAAGAGAACTCCACCCGGAGTCTGACTTTCAACAAGACCTTGAAAGCGGACACAGGATCCACATTGCCAGCATTGCTTGCCCGATTTTTCCTCGTCAGCCAGATGGCAAGCTTAGCAGTCCCAGATAGGAAGTTCATCAAAGTGTGGGCAGCCTTCCTTGCCACTTTATACTTCGGACCGTAAATGAACAGACCAAAAGAGAATCGTTCACCCAAAGCCCGAAACCACTCGCGCAAAATCTCAAAGAGTCCAGATAAACGAAAACAATAGACAAACAAATGGTCGAGGGTCTCATCTTGGGAGCAAAACAAACATCCCCCCCCCATCCAGGGGTCTCCCCAAAGGGCAGACCCCTGGCCCCAAACAACCCGCCCACCTCGACTCCGTGACATCCTTCAGAGAGCGCAGATTCAGAACCTTCACACAGCTGTGATACACCGCCCTTGTCCCGACAAACTGGAACTTGCCCAGGCGAAGAATCTTGAAGGTCAGTAGGTGATCCTCTCCTCCCTGCCACTCCCCCACATCTGGAGTTATTAAAATTGCAGGAAAGGTGGACGCAGTGTCGTCATCCCATTGACTGGAAAGAGTGCGGTTCGTCGCAAACGCTCGAAGCGCCTGCGGCAGGGCGGCGCACACGTCCTCCACCACCCTTTGCAGCAGTCTGACAGATGTAATTTTTGCACTCCGCCTCAGTGTATCCATCGATGTGGTCGACATCCTCATAAGATGACCCAGCTTGGTACAACGTGCCTCCCGCAAACAACTCCGCAGACTGGCAGACTGCAGCACCTCTGCTGCGATGAATCGATTGAAAAACAGTGGTTCTTCGAACAGCCACATGCCCGGCGCCTCGTCACGGAAGCGGGCCACATTGAAGACTCGCCATGCATGCAAAACGGACGTGTAAAAAGCAGATAGTCCAGTAAGGTCCACCTCCCCAGATGTCATGAGGAAGAGCTGCTTATCATAGCCCAAGCGACCAACTCTCCTCAAAAGCAGCTTAGCAGTGTCCATCCAGCAGGGTCCACATCCGTAAAGGAGTCGTTGTGCAGTTCGAAGCCTGAAGCTGGCGATCTTGGAATATATGTCCACCAGGCCCTGTCCCCCCTTGGCCACAGGCAGGTAGAGAACTGGCGCGCATACCCAGTGGCGACCAGACCAAAAGAAGTCCACGATTGTCTTCTGAATCTCCTCCACGAGGCTCCTTGGCGGTGTCAAAACCACCAGCCTATGCCAGAGAGCCAAGGCAACCAGATTATTCACGACCAGAACCCTGCCCCTATATGACAGCTGTGGCAGCAACCATTTCCATTTAGAAATGCGAGCACACACCTTGTCCTTAACACCCTCCCAGTTCTTGCGTTCAAAAGCCTCCGTACCCAGAAAAACACCCAACACTTTGAGACCGGCCGTCCCCCACTGAAGGCCGCCGGGCAGGCGAGGGACGGCTTGACGCGACCAGTGGCCCACCAATAGACCCTCACTTTTGGCCCAATTAACCCGTGCAGAAGATGCCCTTTCATAAACTGTCAAAGTGTCCACCAGACGCTGCACATCCCCGTTGGAGGTGATGAAAACGCTGACGTTATCCGCATAAGCAGACAAGACAATCGGGCGGCCACAGCTTGATGGCCCCGGCAGAACCAGACCACCCAGCCGAGAGTGCAACCTGCACAGCAAAGGCTCAATAGCCAAGCTGTACAGCTGACCCGAGAGTGGACACCCCTGGCGTATTCCCCGGTGTACAGGGATTGGCCGACCCAGTCCCGCCCCCACCTTCACCAAACACTAAGCTCCAGTGTATAGCAGATTGACCCACCTCAAAAACATATTCCCAAACCCAAACCCCCTCAGGGTAGAAAACGAATAGGAATGGTCAACCCTATCAAAGGCCTTTTCCTGGTCCAAAGACACAATTCCAAACTGTAAGTCATGACATTTACTGAGCTGGAGAACGTCACGTATGAGGAAAACATTGTCCATAATGTTCCGGTCAGGAATACAATATGTTTGATCCCGATCCACAATCAAACCCAAGACAGTGTTCAGTCTGTTTGCCAGGGCCCTGGAAAGCACCTTGTAGTCCGTGCAAAGAAGAGCCACAGGCCTCCAGTTTTTCAGCAGGGCCAAGTCCCCCTGCTTTGGCAACAGAGACAGCACTGCACGGCGGCATGAGACAGGTAACGTTCCTTCCCTGTAACAGGCCATCAGAACGTTATAGAAGTCTGGTCCAACAACATTCCAAAAATGCTTAAAAAATTCTAAAGAAAGGCCATCAAGTCCAGGCGCGCGTCCCAGCGCCAGCTGATTCACAGCCACAGTCAACTCATCCAAAGTCAGGGCACAGTCCAGAGCGGCCCTGTCGTCCTGGCCGAGCACCGCAAGGGCCTCGAAAAGCTGATTTTGAGATTCTTTGCAACACGTTCCCGCAGCAAACAGGGCCCTGTAGTAATCCACTGCATGGCGGCGCATCTCGGACGGGTCTGTAGTCAGGCGGCCATCTGGGAGTGTCAAGCAAGCCATCAGCTTCTTTGTCACAGTAGACGTCTCCAAATTGAAGAAGAAGGACGTTGGTGCAGCCATGTCCTGCAGGCGAGTGAAGCGCGACCTCACTAGCGCCCCCTCCACTCTGCCCTGCAAGAATGTGCGCAGGGCCGATCTCTTCTCCTGCAGCAAAGGGCCAGCGGTAGAATCCTGACCCGTAACCAAGATGGCCTCCAGCCTCTTTACAGCGTCCTCTAGTTCACTGACCTTGGCGTTGATGATGGCAGTTGAGTACGCAGCGTACCGTTGACAAAAAAGGCGAATTTGCACTTTGCCAACGTCCCACCACTGTTCGAGGGAACCAAAACGAGCTTTCGTGGTCCTCCAGTGTTCCCAGAAGCACACAAAATACTGACAAAAGGCATTGTCCTGTAGGAGCTTGTTATTGAAGTGCCAATATGACTTTGCCCGTTTCCCTGGTGAGTTCAGTAACACCGCAGTAGCCAGGTGATGATCCGTGAAACCGACGGGACTTATGTTACTGTGAAGGAGGCCGGGGCTACAGGTTCTAGAAACATATATCCTGTCTAATCTAGCAGCACTGACAACCCCGTCAGTGACCCTGTCCCAGGTATACCGTCTCGCATTGGTATTTTTCAACCTCCACGTGTCCACTAAGTCTAACTGCACAGGGAAATTTTCCAAGCATCTACAAGACTGCAGATGAGGTTCTGCATTAGTGCGATCTACAGTGAAGTCCAAGGTACAGTTGAAATCACCAGCCACAACAAGTTGGTCTTGGTGATAGCGCTGCAATTCAGTCGTCATTGTATTGAAAAAGGCAACCCTTTCCGCGCCGTGGTTTGGCGCGTAAACATTAACCAGGCAAAACACGGAATCCCCCACTTGCGCCCTAACTAGAAGCAGCCTGCCCCTCACTATCTCCACCACCGATAAAATTTGTGCATTTGCTGATTCCCCAAACAAAATGGCCACTCCCGCGCTTAGATTGGTGCCGTGACTGAGTGAAAATGGGCCTTTCCACCACAAGCCCCAGTCGACTTCATCCGCCGAAGTGGTATGAGTTTCCTGCAAAAGCAAAATGTTGAGACCCTTCCGTTTGAACAGGTCACTAACGAATCCCCTTTTATGATTACCCCCTGCCACCATTTATGTTTAAGGTCCCCAATTGTATTTTCTGCATTATGGCGATATTTGTGAGGAGCACCGTACTTTGCCATGGAAATCATTCCATCTTTGCGCGCTTGGCCTTTTGTCCCCCTGCTGATTTACGCAGGGCTGCGAGGTGCTTCTTCAGGCAGTAGCGTTTTCTTTCATCCAGGAGGTCAACACCAACCTCCTTCCTCAGTACATTAACAGACCAAATAAATTTGTCAGTGTCACTGAAGTAATCTGCGACGTTAACGGCCCTGTTATTATAGGTCCCATCCAGGAAAGCATTTATTTCGTCTAGAGAATACAAATGCGCATTGGCATCGCCATTAGCCCCAATAAACTCATTTTTAGCAGACTCTGCATCAGTTCCACAATCCATTCCCTCGTCAGCACAACTCTGCTGACTGTCAGATTCAGCTGGCACGTCAGCTGTTGCAGCTGATCCTTCATCAGTCACGTGGTCCGGGGCAGCGCCTATATCAGGCGACCGGCGTTTTTCCGCCTGCTGCTGTGAAGTTGCAGCAGGCTGCGGAAGCACAGCCGCTGATGTCACACAGCGCAATGCTGAGTCCACGTCATGGACCGCTTGAGCGCCATCGCCAGTCATGCCCCCAGCTGCAGGCCGCGCCGCGGGTGCCACAGGCCAACTGTCCACAGGCACAGCGGCAGGCCCCGGAGCACGAGCGGCGGAAGGCCCCGCAACGCCGTCCACAGTCGTGGCAGGCGCCGCGGAGGCCTCGCCGGCAGGCTGTGTACCCTCGCCAGACTCCCCCGCAACGCCGTCAGCAGCAGCGCCACGAGCGGAAGGTGCACCGGCCGCCGCAGCCGCGGCCCCACCAGAGCCCCCCGCCGGGCGCCTGTGCGGGCAGGCGAAACGTTTATGGCCCACATCGCCACACTCAAAACACTTCATTTGTACCGCGCTCGCATACACCATATAGTAGCCGTCCCCGTGTTTGACCCGGAAGGACACTTCCAGAGTCTGAGTGGGTGAGTCTAGAAACATGAACACCTGTCGCCTGAGTGATCTCACATGGTCTAAGTCGGCTTCCCTGATTCCCAAACTGACGTGTTTAAACGGGCCCGCAAACTTCCCGAATCTGCGGAGCTCCGCCGCCAACTGCTCGTCAGTAATGAAAGGTGGACCACCCGAGACGGTGATAAGCGTTGATGGTACTGATAAGGGGGACACCTGCACATACACGTCCCCGATTACAATACCGCTCGCAACCAGAGCGTGGACATCCTCCTCAGTAGCCAGAAACACAACTACAGCCCTATTCATCCTGGACGCATAGCGGATCGCAGCAGGGCCCACCTGGGCCCGCACAGCCAAAAGGACCCCCTTCACAGTAACAGTGTTGTCCGGGGAAACGATCCGCACCCCCTGGCGGATAGATGGAGGTGGCATTTCCAAGGTCGCCATCCTCCTCCCCCAAAAACAAGAATTTATTATGCGGGCAGCGATGGAAAAATGAAAAAAAAGTCCAATAGACCACGGAGTTCCCTATTTCCTCCCTCCTCCTTGAGAGAGAGAGAGAGAGACACACACACAGTGCGGAGCATTGTGGCTAGATGGAATAAATATATAAATATATAAACACAGTGCAGAGCATTGTAGCTAGATGGAATAAATATATGAGTATATAAACACAGTGCGGAGTATTGTAGCTAGATGGAATGAATATGTAAATATATAAACACACACAGTGCGGAACATTGTAGCTAGATAGAATAAATATGTAAATATATAAACACACACAGTGTGGAGCATTGTTGCTAGATGGAATAAATATACAAATATATAAACACACACAGTGCAGAGCATTGTAGCTAGATGGAATGAAACATCACAACCGTCTACTTAGTTATCCTACATGGTATGATTATGTACCCATTCTCACCCTCCATAGCGACCGGTATTTTCCTAGTTGTATACCGGAGGGGACCATTGTGTAAGTCTATTGCGTCTTTTGCATTCAATACTATTAGGTTGTCACGTCTTTTTGCTATCTCTGTGAGCAGCCCTGCTCAGGTTGTACAGTCTGACAGCCGTAGGTAGGAAGGACCTGCGAAACCTCTCAGTTGTGCACCTAGGATGATGTAGTCTGCTGCTAAATTAGCTCCTCAGTGCATTCAGTGTGTCCTGCATAGGGTGGGACTCGGACTCCAGCAGAGATGACAGTTTAGCCACCATCTTTCTCTCTCCTATCTCCTCCACTGGGTCAAGGCGCTGCCCCAGGACAGAGCTAGCTTTCTTGATCATTTTGTTCAGTCTCTTCCTATGGGCTGCTGTAATGCCACTGCCCCAGCAGACCACTCCAAAAGTGATGGCTGATGCCACCACCGTGTCATAGAATGACTTCAGCAGTGCCCCTTGTACACCAAAAGACCTGAGTCTCCTCAGTTCTTTTGGTGTACAAGAACCATATATAGAACCATTTGTACAGGTGCCTTTGTCAGTCCTACTGACTGTGATTTTTTTTTCTGTTTTGTTTATATATTTCAACCTTAGGTTTCTCTTTTATACTGTAGCTACAGTATTATTTAAGATTCACAGTAAGTTACTTTTGGGAGTTCTATTAAGCTTTGTTGTCTGAGATAATTTTTTGAGCTTGAATGCTTTGTTTTTCATAAATTAACTTAATTATAGTAACATTATAATTAATATTTGTTATCGTTATCGTTATCGGCCTCCGTCGGTCTATGATGACCATGGAAGAGACTCCTAGATGTCTCCTCTGCTGGAACAGCACCGCCTGTGGCTGAACAGGCCGATGCGCGAATGGCAGTCCCTGTCACACAGGTCACACTTGTAGATGGTCTCCGTGCTGCTGGGTCTGTGGCGGTTCTTCCTGCGGGTCCTTTTTTCATCTGCTGCAGAAGTCAGTTTCTCTTCACCCGCCTTGAGCTGTCTGGTCAGGGTGCCTCTCCATTTGGAGCGGTCCGTTGCGAGGTCCTCCCAGCGCTCTGTGTTGATCTCCAGGGCCTTCATATCTCTCTTGCAGATGTCTCTGAAGCGCAGCTGTGGGCGGCCAGTGTCTCTCCTGCCAGTCGCCAGTTCTCCGTAGAGGACGTCTTTGGGGATTCTGCCATCCTCCATACGGTGAACATAGCCTAGCCAGCGGAGCCTGCACTGCCTGAGTAGAGTAAACATGGAGGGAAGGCCGGCGAGGGACAGGACTTCTGTGTTGGACACTTTGTCCTGCCAGGATATGTCCAGGATGCAGCAAATGCAGTGCAAGTGGAAGGAATTCAGTCTCTTTTCCTGCCAGGCGTATGTTGTCCACGTCTCACTCCCATAGAGCAATGTGCTGATGACGCAGGCGTTGTACACTGCCATCTTCGTCTTGACAGAGAGTTTGGGATTCTCCCACACTCGTGTGGTGAGGCGAGCGGGTGTGGAGGTTGATTTTCCAATCCTCTTGTCGATCTCTGTATCAAGGGAGAGGTTGCTGCTGATCGTGGACCCCAGGTACATGAACTGATTCACGACCTCCAGCTCGTAGTTGTCGATGGTGGTGGTTGGTGGTGCTTCCGTGCCTTGCACCAAGACGTTAGTCTTCTTCAGAATCAGAATCAGAATCAGAATCAGAATCAGCTTTATTGGCCAAGTATGCACAACACATACAAGGAATTTGACTTTGGCTAAAAAACTTGCTCTCGTTGTTCAGGTGAAGGATTTAAATAAGGATTCAATGACAACCAGAGTATGTACAGTAAATTACAGTCTGTCCACGTTTCTATAAAAGGATGCAAATACATACAGGAATATATGCAGTTATTTACTCGGACTAACCACACTTTGCAGAATATATGAAAAAATATACAATCACACAGTATTTCAATGTGGACTCAGATTCAGTGATATAATGTGAATGAAGTAAAAAGCAGTGTGAGAGTTATGTGCAATGTAATAATGGATGAAAAGTCATGAGTACAGCAAACAGGTAGGACTAGGTGAATGTTAGGAGTTCATCAGAGTGATGGCTTGAGGAAAGAAACTGTTCCTGTGACGGGTGGTTTTGACCTTCAGTGATCTGTAACGACGACCAGAAGATAGAAGTTCAAACAGTTTGTGGCCGGGGTGTGATGGGTCAGCACAGATGTTTCCCGCCCGTTTCCTGGTTATGGACCGATATAAGTTCTCAATGGAGGGTAGGTCGGTACCAATGATCCTCTCCGCAGACTTAATGATCCGCTGCAGTCTGGTCTTGTCCTGTTTAGTGGCAGATCCAAACCAGACAGTGATGGAAAAGCAGAGGACAGATTGGATGATGGCGGTGTAGAAGACAACCAGCAGGTCCTGAGGCAAATCAAACTTCTTGAGCTGACGCAGAAAAAACAACCTCTGCTGGGCCTTTTTCCGGACAGTGTCAATATGGGAGGACCACTTCAGGTTCCGGGAGATTGTGGTACCCAGAAACTTGAAGGAGTCCACAGTGGACACTGTGCTGTTGAGGATGGTGAGTGGGGGGAATGAAGGGGGGTGTCGCCTGAAATCCACAGTCATCTCCACCGTTTTGGCTGGGTTAAGTTCAAGATGGTTCTGGCTGCACCAGAGGATCAGCTGCTCCACCTCCCGCCTGTATGCAGACTCATCATCATCCCGGATCAAACCGATGACTGTGGTGTCGTCCGCAAACTTCAGGAGCTTCACCGAAGGGTCCTCTGAGGTGCAGTCGTTGGAGTAGAGGGAGAAGAGCAGTGGGGAAAGGACACATCCTTGGGGGGCGCCAGTACTAATTTTTCGGGAGCTGGATGTAAATCTCCCTAGCTTCACCTGTTGCCACCTGTCAGTCAGAAAGCTGGAGATCCACTGGCAGGTGGAGGGGGGCACCTTGAGCTGGAGGAGTTTCTGATGAAGAATGCCTGGGATGATGGTGTTGAACGCTGAGCTGAAGTCGACAAACAGGATCCTGGCGTACGTCCCTGGGAAGTCGAGGTGTTGCAGGATGTAATGTAGTCCCATATTCACTGCATCATCCACTGACCTGTTTGACCGGAAGGCAAACTGCAGTGGGTCCATCAGGGGGCCTGTGATGACCTTCAGGTGGTTCAGCACCAATCTCTCCAAGGATTTCATGACCACAGAGGTCAGGGCAACAGGTCTGTAGTCGTTTAATCCTGTAATAGAGGGTTTCTTGGGAACTGGAATGATGATGGAGCGTTTGAAGCAGGAAGGCACTTCACGCAGCTCCAGTGATCTGTTAAAGATCCGGGTGAAGATGGGGGCCAACTCGTTGGAGCAGACTCTCAGGCAGGACGGAGACACACCATCAGGTCCTGCAGCCTTCTTGATCTTTTGTCTCTGAAAGACCCGGCGCACCTCCTCTTCACAGATCATTAGTGCTGGTGGGAGGTCAGAGTGGAGGAGGGATGGAGTTCCTGGGGCTGCAGATAATCCTTTTGTGTGGGTGGGAGGTGAGAACTGTAGGTTCTTTTCAAACCTGCAGTAAAAGCTGTTTAGGTCATTAGCCAGCTGGAGGTTTTCCGCAGGGTGGGGGGATGGTCTCCTGTAGTTGGTGATATTCCGTAGGCCTCTCCAGACAGAAGCAGAGTTGTTGGCTGAGAAGTTTTTTTGTAACTTCACACTGTAGCTCCTCTTAGCAAGCCTGGTCTCCTTCGTCAGCATGTTTCTGGCCCGCTTGTACAGAGTCCAGTCACCAGTCCTGTAGGCCTCCTCCTTGGTCTGACGTAGCTGCTTCAGTTTAGGAATGAACCAGGGTTTATTGTTGTTGTATATGCAGAAGGTCTTGGTCTGCACACACATGTCCTCGCAGAAACAGGTGTATGACGTCACAGTGTCAGTGAGTTCATTTAGGTTAATGGCTGCAGCTTCAAAAACACTCCAATCTGTGCAGTCAAAGCAGGCTTGTAACTTCAGCTTTGATTCCTCTTCAGGCTGATGGTAAGCCCGAAGTCCATGCATGCCTGGGAGAAGCGGTCCATCAGGGTCTGAAGCTCCTGCTGTGTGTGGGTCGCGACTGCAGCGTCGTCTGCGAACAGCATATCTCTGATTAGAGCCTCACATACTGTGGCTCTGGCTTTCAGGCGGGCGAGGTAGAAAAGCCTGCCGTCAGCTCTTGTATGCGGATAGATTCCCTCTGTTGCTGTGCTGAAGGCATGCCTCAGGAGCATAGCAAAGAAAATTCCAAAGAGGGTTGGCGCAAGTACACAGCCCTGTTTCACTCCACTGTGTATATTGAATGGCTCTGAGACATTGTCGCCGTACTGCACCATCCCCTGCATGTTGGTGTGAAACAATTCGATGAGGCTTTGCAACTTTGGTGGACACCCTATCTTTGGCAGGATCTTGAAAAGGCCTTCTCTGCTGACCAGATTGAATGCTTTGGTGAGGTCGATGAAGGCGACGTACAGGGGCATGTTCTGTTCTCTGCACTTCTCCTGGAGTTGGCGAATGGAGAATATCATGTCCACCGTCGATCGCCCAGCGCAGAAGCCACACTGAGACTCGGGGTAGACACGTTCGGAAAGCTTCTGTAGACGAACGAGGACAACTCATGCGTAGACTTTGCCAACAATGCTGAGGAGGAAGATGCCCCTGTAGTTTTTGCAGTCGCTTCTCTCCCCTTTGTTTTTGTAGAGGGTGATGATCTTGGTGTCCCTCATGTCCTGTGGTACGGCACCTTCCTTCCAGCACTGACAGAGGACATCATGCAATGGCAGCAGTAGGGCAGTCTTGCAGTGCTTGATTAGGTCGGGGGATATGCCGTCGTTGCCGGGTGCCTTGCCAGCGGCCAAGCTATCAATTGGCTTGCTGAGTTCGTTGATGGTTGGCTTGGCGTCAAGTTCATCCATGGATGGCAGGCAATCGATGGCATCAAGGGCTGACGGTGTCACGGTGTTCTGTCTGGAGTAGAGGTCAGAGTTCCCGCCCTGAAATGCTTGTTAAAAGCTACATAAGATAAGATAAGATAAGACAAGATTAGATAAGATAAGCCTTTATTAGTCCCACAATGGGGAAATTCCAGGATTGCAACAGCACAGGGATGGCAACACTCAGAGCAACAATCAGAAGGCAAGAGAAAAAACAAGAGCAGCAAGGATACATATGTACATATAAATATATCTATCTATCTATCTATCTATCTATCTATATATATATATATATATATATATATATATATATATATATATATATACAGTATATAGACACACAGTGTGGAGCATTGTAGCTAGATGGGATAGATATATAAATATATAAACACAGTGCGGAGCATTGTAGCTGGATGGAATAAATATATGAGTATATAAACACACAGTGCGGAGTATTGTAGCTAGATGGAATGAATATGTGAATATATAAACACACAGCGCGGAGCATTGTAGCTAGATGGAATAAATATGTAGATATATAAACACACACAGTACGGAGCATTGTTGCTAGAGTAAATATATAAATATATATATAAACACACAATGTGGAGCATTGTAGCTAGATGGAATAAATATGTAAATATATAAACACACACAGTGCGGAGCATTGTAGCTAGATGGAATGAAACAGCATAACCGTCTACTTAGTTATCCTACATGGTATGATGATGTACCCATACATATTCTCACCCCCCATAGCGACCGGTATTTTCCTAGTTGTATACCGGAGGGGACCATTGTGTAAGTCTATTGAGTCATTTGCATTCAAAACTATTAGGTTGTCACGTTTTTTTGCTATCTCTGCAAGTAGCCCTGCTTAGGTTGTACAGTCTGACAGCCGTAGGTAGGAAGGACCTGTGAAACCTCTCGGTTGTGCACCTAGGATGATGTAGTCTGCTGCTAAATGAGCTCCTCAGTGCATTCAGTATGTCCTTCATAGGGTGGAACTCCGACTCCAGCAGAGATGACAGTTTAGCCACCATCCTTCTCTCTCCTATCTCCTCCACTGGGTCAAGGCGCTGCCCCAGGACAGAGCTAGCTTTCTTGATCAGTTTGTTCGTCTCTTCCTATCGGCTGCTGTAATGCCACTGCCCCAGCAGACCACTCCAAAAGTGATGGCTGATGCCACCACCGTGTCATAGAATGTCTTCAGCAGTGCCCCTTGTACACCAAAAGACCTGAGTCTCCTCAGTAGGAACAACCTGCGCTGTCCCTTCTTGTAGAGTGCGTCAGTATTGTGTGACCAGTCTAGTTTATTGTTAAGATGAACACCCAGGTACTTATAGGATGCCACCATCTCGATGTCTGTTCCCTGTGTATTTACTGGTGCTGTGAGGGTTTGTCCTTGCCTGCAGCAGTCCACCACCAGCTCCTTAGTTTTCCTCGCGTTGATCTGGAGGCAGTTCCGATGGCACCAGTCCACGAAGTCCTGGATAAGCCCTCTGTACTCAGCTTCATCTCCGTTGGAGATGAGGCCAGCAATCACAGAGTCATCAGAGAACTTCTGTAGATGGCAGTGTGTTGTGTTGTGTGAGAAGTCTGCAGTATAAAGGGTGAACAGGAAGGGAGCCAAAACCATTCCCTGGGGAGCCCCCGTGCTACCGATGATTGTGTTGGACACACAGTCCTGGGTTCTCACAAACTGAGGCCGGTCTGTGAGGTAGTCCAGGATCCATGATGACAGGTGCTGGTCCACCCCTGCGCACAGCAGCTTGTCCTTCAGGATCATCGGTTGGATGGTGTTGAAAGCACTGGAGAAGTCAAAGAACATGATCCTCACCGCATTCCCGGGCTTCTCCAGGTGGGACAGAGAATGGTGAAGGAGGAAGATCACCGCATCCTCCACCCCAATGCCATGCTGGTAGGCGAACTGGAGTGGATCCATCGCTGGTCCCACCAGGGGGTGGAGGTGAGCAAGGAGCAGTCTCTCCAGGGTCTTCATCATGTGGGACATCAAGGCCACTGGTCTGTAGCTATTCAGATCTTTGGGGTGGGAAGTCTTTGGTACAGGTACCACACAAGATGTTTTCCACAGCTGTGGTACCCTCCCCAGCTTCAGGCTCAGATTGAAGATGTACTCCACAATCCCACACAGCTGGTCTGCACAGGACTTGAGGAGCTTTGCGCTGATGCCGTCCGGTCCCAAGGCCTTCCTCGCCTTGATCTTCCTCAGCTCCGTCCTCACCTGGGCCTTAGTGAGGGTCAGGTTGGGTGGCTGTGTGTTGGGAGTGGGGGGGGTGTTGGTGGAGTGGAGAGTGGGCAGCAGGACTTGATGTCTTTAGAGGCAGCAGTGGTTGTTGTGCAGTCAGGGGGGAGGGCGGTTGGTCAAACCTATTGAAAAACAGATTCAGATTGTTTGCCCACTCCCTGCCCCCCGTGGCCTGGGGGGAGGTATTCTGGAGCCCAGAGATGGTTTTAAGGTTTCTCCAGACCCCGCTGATGTCGCTCTGTTGCAGTTTGTCCTCCATCTTCTTCCTGAAGCTGTCCTTGCCTTCTCTTATCTTTCTCCTCAGCTACCTCTGTACGGACTTCAGCATCTCCCTGTTCCCCGACCTGAAGATCCTCTTCTTCTCTCTCAGAAGTGTTTTTATCTCAGGGTTGATCCAGGGTTTGTTGTTTGAGCAACACCATATGGTCTTGGTGGAAACGGTGTTGTCCACACAGAAGCTGATGTAGTCCGTGATGGTGTGTGAGGCCATCAATGTCCTCACCATGTGGATCGCAGAGCTGTTCCCAGGTGGTGGTTTGAAAACAGCCCTTTAGAGTGTCCATTGCCTCCTCAGACCATAACTTCACTGTGCGCATGGCCGGAGGTTGTCTGTGCACTCGGGGTTTGTACTCCGGCCGGAGATGAACCAAGTTGTGATCCGATCTCCCGAGTGGGGGAAGTTGTGATGAGGTGTACGCCTCCTTAGTGTTTGTGTAGAATAAGTCCAGTGTTTTATTGTCTCTAGTGTGGCATGTGACATACTGGGTAAACGTGGGTAGAATGGGAGACAGTGAAACATGGTTGAAATCGCCTGAGATGAGGAGAAGAGCATCTGGGTGTTCTGTCTGCAGCCTGCCAGTTACTGAATGGATGACGTCACGCGCTGTCCCAGCGTTCGCCGTCGGATTTGCATAAACAACAATGCAGATCACGTGTGAGTATTCCCTCGGGAGATATGTAGGCCGCATGCTAACAGCTAGCAACTCAATGTCTTTGCTGCAGTGTCGTTGTTTAACAGTGATATGTCCCGGTCTGCACCAGTTGTTGTTAACATACATTATCACTCCACCGCCCCTTGCTTTGCCACTGTCTGATGTTCGGTCTGCCCGTATTGCGTGGAAACCCTCCAGTTCAATGTTAGCATCTGCTGCTAATTCGGTTAGCCAAGTCTCTGTGTATAGAAACAGGCTACACTCCCGGTATATGCTATCGTAGCGGGAGATAGCCGCTAGCTCATCAACCTTTCCCAGTAACGATCGTGTTACATGTTAATCGTGACATGGTGATCGTGTTACATGTTAATCTTGTAAGTAAATGGATTACATCCTTTGATGCTTTGCTTAATTTACCTGATTATTTTTTTTTCCTTTTTTTTTTTCACCGCACCACAAATCGCTTTTATCCAAGTATATAATTATTATGTACGTAAAAGCTAAGTGTAAATAAGTCATAGGCATCTGGTAAAATCACACTTCATTTATAGGGTCATATTAATCTTGCGTAGCTGTAGTTAGGTGTTTTGTGTTTTGTTTTGGGTTTTTTTTTGGCATTTTTAAGACTCTTATGAAAATTCCTGGACTTCAAGAATTTTAGGTTTTTTGCACACATCTCGTTTGGGGAGATGCTAGTGCAGGGATTGATGATGGGGATTGTACTTTTTCTTCTTTTTTCTTTTATTATGTTAGATTTGGGAGTTCTGTATTGTTTTGCTCTGCTAGTGTTTGTATTATGTCTGCCTGCCCAAGTCATATTCACTTCGATATCCTTGGCATTAAATCTAAATGGCCCAATTTGGATTGAACCAACACCAGAGGGGAAATTTACTTAAGTTCGTAAGTTGGAACTGTAAAGGTCTTAGTTCCCCAATAAAACACAGTAAGGTCCTACATCACCTTCAACGGCTAAAACCTCATGTGATTTACTTACAAGAAACACACCTGAAATCCTCTATAACTCTTAGGACAAAGTGTGGATTGATTGGGCTGGATTATTATTCTTCATTCTATAAAAATCCAGAAGGGTCGCAATTTTGATTCATAAATCTCTCTCGTTTAGATGCAGTGATATGCTTTCAGATCCTAATGGTAGATACTTAGTCATCACTGGTATAATGTGTGCTACTCCTGTTATCCTGATGAATGTGTATGCTCCTCACTGGGATAATGCAGATTTTTTTTAAACATTTATTTTCAAAGCTTCCTGATGTGTCTTATAATTCCTTTATCTTAGGGGGGACTTTAGCTGCTGGTTAAACCCAGAACTGGATTGATCCTCTACAAAATCTGCTTCCTCCTCACAATCAGCCAGGATAATTAAAGCTTTTATGAATGAGTTCTCAGTTTCAGACCCTTGGCGTGCTCATAATCTGATGGGTAAGGCTTACTCCTTTTTTTCACAGGTGCATCATACATATACGCACATTGATTACTTCTTAGTTGATAGCAGAATTTTCTCCTCTGTGGAATCATGCTTTTATGAGTTGATTGTAATCTCTGACCATGCACCTGTCTTAATAAGCATACAGATGGATCGTCCTCTCAACTTACACACCCACTGGCGTTTTGATACACGTCTCCTCTCAGACATTAAATTTTTGGAAATATTAGTAATCAAACTTGACATATTCTTGAACATTAACAGGGCTCCTGATGTTTCAGTATCTACCCTCTAGGAAACACTTAAAGCTTATCTACAAGGGCAGATCATAGCTTATGTAAGTTTTCAGAAAAAATGTGGAAGAGAGAGATTGAATTAATTAACGGCTCGTATTGCTCATTTGGATCACCTGCATGCTACTTCACCAACTCCAGAAATGTATAAAGAATGTCTTTTAATACAACTGGAGATCAATGTACTAACAGCAGATCATGCTGCAGAACTTCTCGCTAAATTGAGAAGTACCTACTATGAATATGGTGACAAGGTTGGCAGATTACTGGCTCATCAACTTCGACAAACCTCTTCCTCTCATCAGATATCACAAATACAAACATCTTCAGGTATCACTATGGATCCTAAGGAAATTAATAAAGAATTTCAGCACTTTTACTCTGTTATATACCTCAGAAAATTCTTCAATCATTCAAGAAATAAATAATTTCTTTGATACACTCGAAATTCCCATTGTAGGATCAGAAATAGTTGAGGAACTGGAGAAGCCACTGACAGTTACTGAAATATTAACAGCTATTTCTTCAACACAGAGTGGCTAATGTCCAGGCCCAGACGACTACTCTATTGAGTTCTACAGGAAATTTCCACACAAATTAGCCCCTCTTTTGCTGGATATGTTCAATGAATACATTAAGCTAAGAAACTTACTTGAAAGATAAGGACCCTCTTAGCTGCTTTTCCTACTGCCCAATTAGCTTATTAAATGTGGATGTTAAATTATTGTCTAAAATATTGGCCTTACGTCTGGAGACTGTATTACCATTAATTATTTCCCCCGACTAATCAGGATTCATTAAAAATAGGCATTCCTGTTTTTTAATTTAAGATGACTGTTTAACATTATTTATCACCCTTCCCAAACATCCAATCCACAGCCTTTAATCTCTCTGGATGCAGAAAAGGCCTTCGACCATGTGGAATGGCAATATCTTTTCTACATGCTGAAGAAGTTTGGGTGTGGTAAAAATTTTATTTCATTGATTAAAATACCAGGGCAGCGCGGTGGTGGAGTGACTAGCACTGCGGCAGCACAGCAACTCACCCTTGGCCGGGGGATCCTGAGTTCGATCCCAGCCCCCGACAAACAGTGATCTGTGTGGAGGTTGCATGTTCTCCCCGTGTCTGTGTGGGTTTACTTCGGGATTTCTCCGGTTTCCTCCCACATTCCAAAAAACATGCAAGTTAGGTTAATTGGCATCAAACTGGAGATTCTAAATTGTCCTTAGGTATGAATGTGAGAGTGAATGGTTGTCTGTCTCTCTGTGTTGGCCCTGTGATGGACTGGCGATCTGTCCAGGGTGTACCCTGCCTCTCGCCCAAAAATGCTGGGATAGGCTCCAGCCCCCCCGCGACCCAAAAAGGATTAAGCAGAAGAAGATGGATGGATGGATGGATGATTAAAATACCATACGCATCCCCACAAGCTGCAGTTAGAACCAATAATAATAATTCATTATATTTCCCTCTTCACCGCTCCACTCGGCAGGGTTGCCCTTTAAGTCCGCTCCTATTTGCAATCGCCATTGAACCACTTTCCATTGCACTTTGTAACAATCCCTTTATTATGGGGATTCTTAGATATGGAATGGAGCATTGAATATCTCTGTATGCAGATGACCTTCTGTTGGACATCTCTGATTTTTCAACTTCTATTCCTAGAGCTCTTTTTATCCTGAACTCCTTTGGTGCTATTTCTGGCTATAAACTAAATTTTAATAAAAGCAAACTCGGACTTCCGGTCATGGCCGCCACGTAGGAGGACATGCTTCACTCTACTCTGCTCTTAAAAATTAAAAAAATCGGCAAATAACCCTCTCAATTGGAACGAAACCTATCCCAGCATTTGGGCGAGGACATGCCGGTAAAGCCTAAGGCTGGGAAATCAGGTGGAGGAAAAACTGAACCGCCGAAACAGTCCAAGTTAACGAACTTTCACGTCCGTGACGAAGCAGAAAAATCCCCAGACATGGCGGAGCAAGCTAGTGGAGGAGCGGTGACTACTGGCGACAGTACAGGTGCGGTGCTCGCTGCCATTAGCTGAATGAGAGCAGACTTCTCTACTAAGTTTGATGGGATTATAGCAGCGATAGAAGGAATGAGAAAGGAGATAAGCGACTGTATGGAACAAGTAACGCAGGTGGAGCTCCGAATTTCCAGCGCTGAGGATGATGTCACCAGCCTACCATTATAGGTGCGCGCATTGGAATTAAACAATAAACGTCTGGAAGATAATGTCCTGGATTTAGAATCCCGGTCGAGACGGAACAATCTGAGGCTGGTGGGTCTCCCGGAGGGTACGGAGGGGCGGGACTCATGTTCCTTTTTGGAAAAGTGGATTCCAGAAGCGCTGAACAACGCGGAACTGCAGTCATCGGTCTTTCTGGAAAGCGCCCACCGAATTGGCCCACTGAGAGATAATAAGGCATCACCGAGGACGCTGATTATGAAGTTCCTCAGCTACAGAGACAAGATGATGATCTCCAACGCGGTGCGAGCCAAAAGAGAAATTAAATACCAGGATCAACAGGTGCGGTTCTACCCAGATTTGGCCACAGGAATCCAACAATTAAGGAAACAGTTTGACCCCGCCCGTAAAGAGCTGCGCAACCTTGGGATTCGTCATGGAGTGATTTATCCTGCAAGACTGATGGTCACGTATAAGGGCAGAACACACACCTTCAAGATCCCAGAGGAGGCGCAGGAGCTCATCAAGAAGATCCAAGAAGAGGCTGGTGGGAGCTAAGCATGAAGCATGAATAAGATATAAGGTAGAATATTTAAGCATTTGCACAGGCATCTGACTGATCTGTAGCAAATAGCAAGTTCACAAAATACAGATTGTGTTGTATAAAAAAAACCAAACAAAAACCCTATGATGTACAAAGTTGCTATAAAATTTTGGAGTTAAGTTGGAAAACTACAGAAGAGAGTTAATGTTATGTCATTAAAAGCAGTAGAGTCAGGGTGATTGAGAGGAGAAAGAAACAGTGGTTTTGTCTGATCCTTGTGAGTGAGGAGCAGTCAATGGCTATAGCGGGAGACGGAATTTTTTTTTTTTTTTGATTTTGGGGGGATTACCACAAATGTGGGAAGGCGGAATTTGTTTGTGTATAGTTTGTAGGATGAATGTTCAACCACTCATGTTTTTGCTTCTCTGTATGAGCATGTTTACATTGCGAGGTAATCCCAAACTCCTTATTGATCATAGACCAAAGCGTTAATCTTAATTTAACTTCATGGAATTGCAGAGGTCTACAAAATTTAAAAAAACTTAAACAAGTTATGAGTAAAATAAAAGACATAGGTTCAAAAATTGTGTTTTTACAAGAAACTCATCTAATAGAGGAGGATGTAAAAAAAAATTAAAAAAAGATGGCAGGGAAGTGTATTCACCTCATCATTTTCATCTCGAGCCAGGGGAGTTATGACTCTCATACACAAAACAGTCCCATTTCAAGTGAAAAATGTAATTGGAGACAAATTAGGAAGATACCTAATCATTCAAGGATCTTTGTTATTAGAAAATATAAATCTGGTGAACTTATACGGTCCCAATATAGATGATCAAAACTTCTTTGCTAATTTATTTCTTATTTTATCATCACTTACAGGGAAACATATAATAGCAGGGGATTTTAATTGTACATTGAATCCCAGTATAGATAGATCAACAGGACTGGACTGTACGCATAATGGATGCAGGATGATCATTAATCATTTTATGAAAGAATTGAGATTGCTAGATATATGGAGAGAAATGAAACCGCAAGTTAAAGCCTACTCTTGTTATTCTAATACCTACAAGACATTCTCACGTATTGACTATTTTTTGATCTCCACAGAATTAAGGTCCAAGATTCAAAACTGTTTCTATGATAACATTGTGATCTCTGATCATGCACCCTGCTGTTTAATATATCCATCCATCCATCCATCTTCTACCGCTTTTCCGGAGGTCCGGGTCGCGGAGGTAGCAGTTCAAGCAGAGAAGCCCAGACTTCCCTCTCCCCAGCCACCTGCTCCAGCTCTTCAGAGGGGATACCAAGGCGTTCCCAGACCAGCTGGGAGACATAGTCTCTCCACCGAGTCCTGGGTCTGCCCCGGGGTCTCCTCCCAGTGGGACATGCCTGAAACACCTCAAGTGGGAGGCGTCCAGGAGGCATCCTAATCAGATGCCCATACCACCTCAACTGACTCCTTTCAATGTGGAGGAGCAGCGGTTCTACTCTGAGCCTCTCCCGGATGACTGAGCTCCTCACCCTATCTCTGAGGGTGAGTCCAGCAATCCTACGGAGAAAGCTCATTTCAGCCGCTTGTATCCGCGATCTCGTTCTTTCGGTCATTACCCAAAGCTCGTGACCATAGGTGAGAGTAGGAACGTAGATTGACTGGTAAATCGACAGCTTTGCCTTAGAACTAAGCTCCCTCTTCACGACAACAGACCGGTACAACGTCCGCATCACTGCAGATGCTGCTCCAATCCGTCTGTCGATCTCTCGCTCCATTTTCCCCTCACTCGTGAACAAGACCCCAAGATACTTAAACTCCTCCACTTGGGGCAGGAGCCTGTCCCCAACCCGGAGAGGACAATCCACCTTTTTCCGGCTGAGGACCATGGACTCGGACTTGGAGGTGCTGATTCTCATCCCAGCCGCTTCACACTCAGCGGCAAACCGTCCCAGCAAGAGCTGTAGGTCATTGCTGGATGAAGCCAACAGGACAACATCATCTGCAAACAACAGAGATGAGATCCTGTGGTCACCAAGCATGACACCCTCCATTCCCTGGCTGCGCCTAGAAATCCTGTCCATAAAAATTATGAACAGGATCGGTGACAAAGGGCAGCCCTGGCGGAGTCCAACTGTCACTGGGAATGACTCCGACCGAGTGTTGGCAATACGAACTAAACTCTCACAACGGTCGTACAGAGACCGAATAGCTCGTAACAACAAGCCTGTTACCCCATACTCCCGAAGCACCCCCCACAAAAATCCACGAGGGATGCGGTCAAATGCCTTCTCCAAGTCCACAAAACACATGTAAACTGGTTGGGCAAACTCCCACAAACCCTCAAGAATTCTCGAGAGGGTAAAGAGCTGGTCCGATGTGGCACGGCCAGGACGAAAACCACATTGCTCCTCCTGAATCCGAGGTTCGACCAACAGCCGGACTCTCCTCTCCAGTACCTTGGCATAGACCTTCCCAGGGAGGCTGAGGAGTGTGGTCCCTCTAAAGTTGGAGCACACCCTCCGGTCCCCTTTTTTGAAGAGAGGAACCACCACCCCGGTTTGCCATGCCAAAGGCACTGCTCCCGACCTCCACGCAATGTTGCAGAGGCGTGTCAACCATGACAACCCAACAACATCCAGGGCCTTGAGGTACTCGGGGTGAATCTCGTCCACCCCCGGGGCCCGGCCACCAAGGAGATTTTTAACCACCTTGGCGACCTCAGCCCCTGTGATAGGCGAGTCATCCCCCTCGTCCACAAACCCTGCTTCCTCTGTGGAAGGCGTATCAGTGGGATTGAGGAGATCCTCGAAGTATTCCTTCCACCGCCTGACGATATCCCCAGTTGAAGTCAACAGTGTCCCATCCGCACCATACACAGTGTGGACGGGGAGCTGCTTTCCCCTCCTGAGCCGCCAAACAGTTTGCCAGAATCTCTTTGAAGCCGACCGAAAGTCTTGTTCCATGGCCTCACCGAACTCCTCCCATACCCGGGTTTTTGCTTCAGCAACCACCCGAGCTGCACTCCGCTTGGCCTGCCGGTACACCTCAGCTGCTTCGGGAGTCCCACAAGCCAACCAAGCTTGATAGGACTCCTTCTTCAGCTTAATGGCCCCCCTCACCACTGGTGTCCACCACTTGGTTCGGGGGTTGCCACCACGAGATGCACTGACCACCTTGCGGCCGCAGCTCTGGGCCGCCGCTTCAACAGCAGAGGTGGAGAACATGGCCCATTCAGACTCCATGTCTCCAGACTCCCTCAGAATGTGGTTGAAGTTCTTCCGGAGGTGGGAGTTGAAGACCTCCCGGACAGGGGCCTCAGCCAGACGCTCCCAGCACACCCTCACTATACGTTTGGGTCTACCAGGTCTGAATGGCTTCCTCCCCTGCCATCGGATCCAACTCACCACCAGGTGGTGATCTGTTGACAGCTCTGCACCTCTCTTTACTCGGGTGTCCAAGACATACGGTCGCAGGTCTGATGATACGATAACAAAATCGATCATCGACCTGCGACCTAGGGTGTCCTGGTGCCAGGTGGACATATGGACACCCTTATGCTTGAACATGGTGTTCGTTATGGACAGACTGTGGTTAGCACAGAAGTCCAATAACTGAACACCACTCGGGTTCACATGGGGCAGGCCGTTCCTCCCAATCACCCCCCTCCATGTTTCACTGTCGTTGCCCACGTGCGCATTGAAGTCCCCCAGTAGGACAATGGAATCTCCAGGAGGAGCACCCTCCAGCACCCCAGTCACAGACTCCAAAAAGGGTGGGTACTCTGAAACATCATTTGGTACATAGGCACAAATGATGGTCAGGACCCGTTTCCCAACCCGAAGGCGCAGGGAAGCAACCCTTTCGTCCACCGGGGAAAACTCCAATATAGAGGCAGCAAGGTGGGGCGATACAAGAATACCCATCCCTGCTCGTCGCCTCTCGCCCGGGGCAACTCCAGAAAAGGCCAAGCTCCAGCCCCTCTCCAGGAGACTGGTTCCGGAACCGGAGCTGTGTGTTGAGGTGAGGCCGACTATATCTAGCCAGTATCGCTCAACCTCGTACACCAGCTCAGGCTCCTTCCCCACCAGAGAGGTGACATTCCACGTACCAAAAGCCAGTTTAGAAAGCTTGGGATCAGTCCGCCAAGGTCTCCACCTTTGACCGCCACCTAATCCACATAGCACCGGACCCCCATGATCCCTCCTGCAGGTGGTGAACCCACTGGAGGGCGGACCCATGTAACTCTTTCGGGCTGAGCCCGGCCGGGTCCCATGGGTGGAAACCCGGCCACCAGACGCTAGCCTTCGAGCCCCTCCCCCAGGCCTGGCTCCAGGGTGGGGCCCCGGTAACCCCATACCGGGCGGGGTACACTGAATCCTTGATATACAATTTATCATGAGAGTCTGTTGGATCGTTCTTAGTCTGGCCCTTCACCCAGGACCAGTTTGTTTAATATAGGTAGATAAGAAATTGACAAAGGAACCAGGTAGGTGGCAATTTCAGCATAAATGGCTTCAGGAGGAGGAATTTGTTAAGTACATAGAAAAACAGATAGATGAGTTCTTTGATATCAATACTACACAAACATCTAACTAACTAACTAACCTGCACTTATATAGCGCTTTTCTAGTCACAAAGATCACTCAAAGCGCTTTCATTAATACTAACCCTCTATTCTAAGGGCCTATAGGAAACAGATATCTAGGGACAATTTAGAACAGCCAATTAACCTAACATGCATGTTTTTGGCATGTGGGAGGAAACCGGAGAAATCCCGGAGTAAACCCACGCAACACGGGGAGAACATGCAAACTCCACACAGATCACTGTTGGTCGGGGGCTGGGATCGAACCCACGATCCCACGATCCCCACAATCCCCCGGCCAAGGGTAAACTGTGCTGCCGCAGTGCTAACCACTGCGCCACCGTGCAGCCCGGTGGCGGGCTGCACAGTACATACATGTATATACATGTATATACATGCTTTATACATCAGCATGTATAAAGTGGGAGGCTTTCAAAGCTTTTATTAGGGGGCATATTATTAGTTATACAGGTTCAAAATCTAAGAAGACTCGAGAGGAGAGAGTCCAATTGGAACATAAAATAAAAATTCTCCAAGAAAAAGTGTATGCAGGAAGTGACCCAAAGTTAGAGAACGAATTACTGATTCTGAGAGCTGAATATGACAAAAAATCAGTGAATAGAGCTGCCTCGAGTTTTCTAAGATTGAAGCAATCTTTTTATGAACAAGGTGAAAAATCAGGGAAATTATTGGCATGACAGATTAAACAATTAGAATTTAAAACACCAATTACCAGTATTATAAGTAACGGACAGGCAGTTGTAGATCCTTTAGAAATTAACAGTGCCTTTAGAGATTATTATGAAAAACTATATGACACAAAAAATGAAACTGACTTAACAAAACTAAATGGGTTTTTGGACGGATTATCTATACCGTGTATTCCAAATGAAAACAGGGAGATACTGGAGTCTAAAATTAGTCAAGAAGAAGTTGGGCTAGCCATTGATGATATGAAATCAGGAAAAAGTGCAGGACCAGATGGTCTTCCAGTTGACCTCTATAAAAAATTTAAGAATAAATTAATAAAACCATTTTTGGAAATGGTTTTAGAAGCATTTCAAAATAGTAATTTACCACTATACATGAATAATGCCTTAATTATACTGTTGCCAAAACCAGGTAAACCCTCTAATAAATGTGAACATACGAGACCAATAAGCCTATTAAATGCTGACCTTAAGATAATCTGTAAAATTTTAGCAAGACGACTACAAGAAATATTACCAAATATTATTAACCGGGATCAGAATGGCTTTATAAAGGGAAGACAAGGCTTCCATAATGTAAGAAGAGTATTTAATATTATCTGTTCTAATAAAGAAGCACCGGATACAGCTCTCCTATCACTGGACGCTGAAAAGGCCTTTGATAGGGTCGAATGGCCCTTTCATTTTGAAGTCCTACAAAGGTTTGGATTTGGAAATAATTTCATAAAATGGGTTCAGATAATATACAATAATGCTACAGCAGAAATCCTAACAAACAGCAATATCTCAAAATCAATAAAAATCAATAGAGGATGTCGACAAGGCTGTCCACTTTCACCTTTACCGTTTACTATGGCAATTGAACCTTTAGCGATGGCAGTACGTTTACATCCACAAATATATGGAATTAAAATAGGACCAACAGAACATAAAATCTCCCTGTATGCCGATGACATAATTTTGTTCATGTCGAATCTTAAAAAATCAATTCCGACTTTGTTTAATTTAATAAAGAATTTTGGGGAAATATCAGGATATAAAATAAATAAAACTAAATCTTCAATATTAATGCTAAATGAGACCCAGAGAAATCACCCAGGTCCTGAGGTAAATCAATTCAAAGTTGTAAATCAGTTTAAATATTTAGGAATTCAAATTTTGCCTAAGCTAGAATTAGTCGCCAGTGCCAACTATGAAGCCTTAATGACAGACATTAATGAGTGACTTCAGAGATGGATGTCACTACCAATGTCGATGATTGGAAGAATTAATATACTAATATCTTACCTAAAATGCTTTATTTATTTCAAAACATTCCTTTACCACCACCTTCAGATCTATTCTCAAGAATTAAAAAAAAGTTAGTGGAATTTATATGGAACAATAGGAAGGCTAGATTACGTCTGTCCTTACTATATTTACCATTTGATCGTGGAGGTCTGAAATGTCCAAACTTTATGTTGTATTACTGGTCAGCACAACTGAGGTCTATGACATATTATTTTTCATCAAATGATCTCCCTCACTGGACTGAAATGGAATCATACAATTTACCTTTACCTCTTCCCATATTCATATACTCAGACTCGTCAAAAAAATTACAGAAACAAGTTAAAAATCCATTTGTAAAGCATATGATCAAAATATGGTGTGAAACCAAAAAATATCTAAAAGAACCACACTTATTGTCACAATTTAGCCCAATATGGGGTAATCAATATTTTAAACCAGGGAGAGCGGATGCTGTATTTAAAGTATGGAATTTAAAAGGGATTCAAAAGATTCGAGACTTATATTTGTCAGGTTCAGATAACATAATGTCTTTTGAAGAACTGGGGATCAAATTTAATCTTAATAGAACACATTTTTTTAAATATCTTCAGCTTAGGAACTTTATTCGATCAAATCAAAATAATGCTCTCATCCGACCTACTTATTCATCCTTGGAAAAAATCTTGACGAAAGATAGTAAGAGAAAGGGTATTATTTCAGAGTTTTATAACTCATTGACATTATCCTCAAGTGAAAATTCACAGAAAATATTGAATTATTGGAAAGAAGACCTGCAAACTGAAATTTCAGAGGAACAATGGGAATTGGCTTGTGCAGAAGCTCAAACCAAATCAATAAATGTACGTCTTAAATTGATACATTTTAAATGGTTAATGCGGATGTATGTTACACCGGTGGAGTTAAATAGATATAACAAAAACATACCAGATACGTGCACAAAATGTATGGAAAGTAAAGGAACCCTATTTCATTGTTTATGGGAATGTAGAAAAATTAGAATGTTTTGGGAAGAGGTGAGGGTAACAATTGAAAAAATAATTTCAAAACAAATCATATTGAATCCTAAACTGTTTTTGTTTGGTCTTTATCCAGAAAAGCATAACTTTAACAAGAGTGAGAGAGCATTCATAGACCTCAGTTTGCTTAACGCCAAAAAATGTATTGCACTATTGTGGACAAAGACTCATAGACCAGATGTGACTCAGTGGTTAAGACAGATGTTAACAAACCTTCCACTAGAAAGAATAACATACATATTGAAATCAAAAGAAATTGTGTTTGAGAATATATGGAGACCTTTCATTGATTATGTAAAGAATTTAAACATAACTTTTGAAGAAGAAGGTGAATGATGTGTGTGGACCTTGTAAATTCCAAACTGGTGAATGTATAGTATGTATACTTACGTAATGGATTGCCTAGACTAAATAGAGGAGCATTGTTGAAGACCTACTTTTGTTTGTGGTTGTTGGTGTTTTTAGTACTTTTTTTAAAAAATTATTTTAGTGTTAGTGTTTGAATGTTTGTGTTATGTTTGTAAAAAGGTTCAATAAAAATATTGTGGAAAAAAAAAATAAAAGCAAACTCTTTCCTTTAAATAAAGCAGCAGAAGAATATCCATTGCACACTCTACCCTTCAAGATAGCACAACAAAGATTTACTTATTTAGGGGTGGAGGTAACTCATAAATTCAACGAATTATATAAAGCAAATCTGGCTCCCCTCCTCACCTGTATACAAGAAGAGTTTGATCATTGGTAAGTGCTGAATTTCTCTTTAGCCAGCCATATCAACGCGGTTAAAATGAATACTTTGCCTAAACTCTTATATATATTTCAATCTATACCAATCTTTCTTCCTCTAAGCTTTTTTTTTTTTTATATAAAATTGACACTACTATTAAGGAATTTATTTGGAGTAAAAAAAACTTCAAGGATTAGACAACAATTCTTACAGAGACCTAAAGAAAGTGGAGGCATAGGCTTACCAAATATAAAATTTTATTATTTGGCGGCTAATTTAAGAATCATTCAATTCTGGTTGCACCCTGAACTTTTCCAACCCAGTATCTCTGTCAGCTTTGGCTCACTCCATTAAAACTTCCTCTCCTGATTATAAAAGAAATATCATTGTTAAGACCTCACTGAGAATCTGGAATCAATTTAAACGTAGTTTCCATCTTCAAACATATTCGATCTCTGCTCCTATAACCGCTAACCATCTGTCTCCTCAATCCTTAGTGGACGACTCATTTAAAACCTGGTTCAACCTTGGCATTAAATCATTTAAAGATCTATATATTGATAATTTATGTGCCTCCTTTGGCCAATTGTCTAATAAATTTGAATAGCCTAAGCATCATTTCTTTAGATATTTACAAATCTGTAGCTTTGTGACCAAAACATTCCCTTATTTCCCATGTCCAACTGATAATTCCCCTCTGGATATCTTGCTAGAGCCTATTAGTGAATTAAAGGAATGATTTCTCATATTTATTCCCTGATTCATTCCCTTTGTTTGGTCTCTCTTAATTCTGTCAAAACTTCATGAGAAGCAGAGTTAGGTGATAATGCTCCAGATGATCTTTGGAGAAATATTATTTATAGAGTACATAAATCATCTATTTGTGCAAAGCATGGATTAATTCAGTTTAAAATTGTACACCATCTTCACTTCACTAAGGTTAAATTATCTAAAATTTACAAAGACAGACCTGATCTGTGACAGGTGTCGCCTAGCTCCAGCAAACCATGTCCACATGGTTTGCTGCCCTGCCTTGTAATCTTTCTGGGCAGAATTTTTCAAACCCCTATCAAGTAGTTTGGAAAACATATTAAGCCTAATGTTTTGATGGATTTGTTAGAGAATCAAATTTTATTGCTTTTGTTACTTTGCTGGCTGTCACGGTCTGAGTGCTGATTCTGTCCGCACTCGGGCTGTCCGGTATTTTCCGCGTTCAGTATTGTCATATGGCCTTCCTGGGTTTTTGTTGTGACAGCGTCATGGCGGGACTTCCGGCTGTCAGAGCCAGCTGCGCCGTGACAGCTGAGTCATATTCCAGTGATTACTTTTTCCTTTGCTGATTAGTCCTCTGGCCTTATTTAAGGAAGCAGCTGAGGTTACTCCGGGCTGCGACCTCACATAACGTTGGTTCCTCACAACGTTCGGCTGGAGTCCCTAACCCCGGCTCCAGTCACTCTTTGATTCCTCAGCCTCAGTAAGTGTTTTCGCTCAGAGTCTGTTGCTTTTGTGTCTTAGCCTTTGCTATACTGTATATGCAAACTCATCGGTTGGCCTATAGCGTCTCATTAATGGCCCACGAGGGTCACCCATGACAGTAGGTTGCAGCCAAAATGAGACGCCGGTCACCATGTGTTTGTTTTTTGGGCTTGTAGTTTTTCTCCTGTTTTTCCGTGTACCAGCGTGTTGGGGAAATGGCATCGCCAGGGAAGGGCTATGCCATGAGCTTGGGCTATGAGCTGGTTATGGCCCTCATCGAGATAGATGATATCCTCTCCAGCGCTCGCCGCAGCATCATCCCCAGTAGCTTACACTGGTACTTGGCTGTGGCTCGTTCTGCCTCCCATCCAACTCACATTATGAAGCACGTGACGGCGGCAGTCAGACTGATGGAGGTCAGTCCTGAACTCTATGACTATCTTGAGTACGCTGATCTGCTAGCCTCTGTCTCCGCGCAGGAGCAGCATTTCCCAGACTTATCCTTTGCCTCGCCTTCTGCTGGTAAACATCGTCACACTGCTCATAATAAGCCTCAGCGAGATCCCCGTCCAGATCCAGTTCCAGGTTGCCGAAAGAACTCTGCCTCCCAGCCAGCTGTTGCCCCTGCGTCACTACGAAAGGGAAAGACAGCAGCCTCCGCCTCCGGGTCATCTGTTTCCGCTGTTCCGTCAGCTCCTCATCCCCGGACTGTCATGGCTGCTCCTCCCTCCTCCTTGACGGTCTCTCCAGCTGCTGTGAGCTCCATGAGTCCTGCTCCGACTGTGTCCGTCATGGATTCCGTGCGAGCGGCTCGACTTCGTCTTCCCGGGGGGCCCTCTGTCACAATCCAGGGGGGAAAGGAGAGAACCAAGCCCACTGCAGCAGTTTCCATCTGCCCTCAACTGAGCAGGCAAGTGCTATTTCATTCTCTTCCGTTATATTGTGAATTGCCTTGTCCGTCTCCTGGGGGTTGAGTCTGGGCCTCACAGTCCCCTGAGCTTCCTCCACCTGCTGCAGTTATTAATTGTGAACCTGCATCCTCTGTGTCTCCTTCCCCTGAGTGTCCCCTGGTGCCAGGAATATACCCCGGGACGAAGAAGGAGCCTGTGGCCCTGGAGAGCCTGGTACCAGCCCCACAGCCATGTTACGGGCAGAGGAGGAGGGTGGACTGCCAATTGGAACCTGCGCCGACTATTAAGCGTCCCCGGGTCTCCATGGAGGAGTGGTTCAACCCAGCGGGCCATGGATCCCCTGCCACCATGCCGTGCAGGCCTTCAGCGTGGACTTCTGTGCCAGGGAATCCCCAGACTGTGAGAACCATCATGCCAGCTGCGGAGCCGCAGTTGAGTGGGAACCAGGAGTGGACCTCCAGCTCGTGGAACCTGGATCGTCGAAGTCCTGGATAGCGGTAGAACCCGAGATCAGGAAAGTGCTCTATTTTGTCTTTCTCTTTTCTATTCTAGAGCATTATTGCCTTTCTCTTGGGGAGATGAGCCAGGTGCAGCAGACCACTGCATCCGAACTTGTCTCACCGGGCTCTGCCTCTGCCAGTGATGCTGATCTCGGTTTTTTTTTGTTCTTCTGAGCCTTCTTCCAGGGTCACCGGTGACGAGTCAGTTCCGGGCACTGTCTTGGAAGTTCCAGGTTCGTGTTTGGAGGTCATCCCTGGTGCTGTGCCGGCCCAGTCGGGGTCCGTCGTGGGTGCTGTTCCGGCCCAGTCGGAGTCTGTCGTGGGTGCTGTTCCGGCCCAGTTGATGTCCGTCATGGGTGCAGCTCTGGCCCAATCGGGGTCCGTCATGGGAGCTGTTCCGGCCCAGTCGGGGTCCGTCGTGGGTGCAGCACTATCCCGATCGGGGTCCAGCGAGAGCACAGTGCCGGTTTGGTTGAAGTTCGGAGAAGGAGCTGCAGATCCTCCACCGTTTGACGCCGGACTGGTCCCTCATCTTTCCCCCTGTGCTTCTCCGCCAGGTGCTGCTGGGTTTTCCCGGATTCTGCTCGGTTTCCCCTTGCTATCCCTCTCAGTAGGGAGGCTGCCTCCGAGTTCTCCCCTTCAGTCCTGGTGGCCTAATGATGCAGGTCGGTCGCCCGGGAAACTGCTTCACAGATTCAGCGTTCTGGGTCGGCCACCTGATGGACTGCCTTTGTTCGGCGACCTGGTCCGGCCGCCAGAGGTACTGTTTCTCCGGATCTGGGACTTGGGTAGGCTGTTTCTTTTCCCCCTGCCAGCGATCTGGAAGCTGAATGTGGGTAGACCTCCCAAACTGTTTGTTTTTTTGTCTCTCTGTGCTCTGCCTGCCGACATCCCTGTAAGTGTTTTTTTTTTCTTTCTTTCCCCCTCTGTAGTTTAGGGATGCACTTTTGTCTTTGTCTATTGACACTATTGAACTGTGTTTGTATATCACTGCTCTGTAGGGGGGCAATGGATCAGCGTTCTCGTCGCGCCCTCCGCCAGTACCCGGGCTCGCCTGGGGAAGCTAATGATCCTACCAGCAGACTAAATTCGAAGAGACAACGCCTCTGTGCCAAGTCAAAGAAGAATCCTAGTCACAGTCCTAAAGCCGAAAGCAAACAGCCCCAAGAACACTTTGTGGTAGGATCTGCCCTTCGCATATTACAACTAAACATTGAAGGCCTATCTGCAGCCAAGCGAAGCCTTATCGAAGTCCTCGCCTTCCAACATTCGATTGATGTAATCTGCCTCCAAGAGACTCATATTGGCACAGAGGAAGCTGGCCGCTTCACCATCAAAGGCTTTGACCTCCTGTGCTATGTTCTACATGCTAAACATGGACGTGCCACCTATGTGCGTTCTGACATAGTTGAAGCAAATCACCTGATAACAACACATTTCTCAGACACCATAATCATTGGTGGCTTCCATATTGTCAATGTGTACAAGCCCCCTAATGCCAACTGGGATCTGCAGGTCTTACCCACCCTACCCCACCCTGCCATCTATGTGGGGGACTTTAACAGCCATCACCCTGACTGGGGGTACCCAGCAGTGGACAGTGATGGGGAGGCACTTTCAGACTGGGCATCCAGAAATGACCTCGCTTTGATATACGACCCCAAACAAAGAGGAACCTTCCACTCTGCTAGGTGGAAGAAGGACTATTCTCCTGACCTGTGTTGGGCCAGCTCTTTGAATGGGGAGCCATATCCTACACAGATCCTCATTCTTGATGATTTTCCACACAGCCAACACCGGCCCCTGCTTGTACACATTGGCCTACAACTTCCAGTCATATACAGCCCAAGGAAGATGCGCTGGAACTTCCGCAAAGCCAACTGGAAGAAATTCAGTGAAACTCTGGACCGGAGCGTTGTTACCATCCCACTCCACACCATCACTGTAGATGAAGCATACAACCGCTTCTGCAGCGCAATCTTCAAGGCTGCCCATACTGCAATCCCACGAGGCTACCGACCCCTCTATGTCCCATGTTTGGACGGAGAAAGTGCTGCCCTCCTACAATCCTATCAAACATCAGGGGACCCAGAGATAGCAGACCATCTCATTGAATCGCTAAATACAGCCTGGCGAAAGAAATGGGAGGAGACAGTTGCTGACCGGAGCTTTACCCACTCTAGCAGGATATGTTGGAGCCTCATCCGTCGCCTAGGAGCTGCACAGAAGCCCCCTAGCCAAAGCCGAGCATCCGTCACACCCAACCAAGTTGCATCCCACCTACTGACTATCGCCAAAGCACCCCAAGACAAAGACACCAGAAGAGCAGTTACAACTGAGCTAAAAAAACACCAAAAAATGCCTGTAGAGGAAACGAACCCTGAACCCTTCGAGGCTGCTGAACTGGAGAAAGTCCTACAGGGCCTGAAATGTGGAAAGGCAGCAGGATACGATAACATCTTCCCAGAATTCATGAAAAATCTTGGCCCCCGAGCCCTAACCTGGTTGACACAATTCTACACAAGGATCACACAAACAAACTCGATCCCAAAGAAATAGCGGACAGCAAAGGTCATTGCCATCCCAAAACCTGGCAAAGACCACAAACTACCAGCAAGCTACCGCCCAATCTCCCTACTCAGCGTTCCTTACAAAATCATGGAGCGCCTAATACTGCAACGCATTTCCCCAGAAATAGAGGATATTCTAAGTGTGGATCAAGCAGGTTTCCGCAAGGACCGCAGTACAGGAGAACAAGTACTGGCCCTAACCACCTTCATCGAAAATGGCTTCGAGAGCAGACTGAAGACAGGGGCTGTGTTTCTCGATCTTACAGCCGCCTATGATACGGTCTGGCACAAAGGCCTCCTCCTGAAACTTATAAAGGTGATCCCTGCTTGGGCAACAGCAATTATAAAAACCCTGCTGACCAACCGAAGGTTCAGAGTCCACCTCAGTCAGAACACAAGTGCATGGAGAATGCAGAAAAACGGACTCCCACAAGGCTCAGTTCTAGCTCCAACTCTGTTCAACCTCTACATAAACGACCTGCCTACTACAAAATCCCGCAAATTCATCTATGCAGACGACATCTGTTTGGCATTCCAAGCACCAGACTTTGAACCACTGGAACGGGTGCTCACGGAAGATCTTGCCAAACTGGACCAGTTCTGCAAAATCTGGCGCCTAAAACCAAGCCCAGCAAAAACCGTCTCCAGTGTATTCCATCTCCACAATGCAAAAGCTGCCAGAGAACTAAACATCCACCTGAGCGGACTCAAGCTTAAGCATGCCCCAAATCCAACTTATCTTGGAGTGACCCTTGATAGGACCTTATCCTTCAAGGAACATCTAAAGGGGACGGCTGCTAAGGTGAAGGTACGAAACAACCTGCTGTGCAAGCTCGCTGGTGCAAAATGGGGGGCGGCAGTCTCCACCCTGCGCACCTCAGCACTGGCCCTTTCATACTCTGTAGCAGAATATTGTGCCCCTGTCTGGTCCAGGTCATCTTACACACACCATGTAGACACCCAGCTCAACTCAACCATGAGAACTATAATTGGAACAATCCGCTCAACACCACTCCCCTGGCTCTCTGTACTGTCAAACATAGCCCCTCCACACATCCGGCGAGCAGCATTAACTCAAAGGATGCTCCAAAAAGTTAAAGATTCTCCTCACTTACCAATCCATGCAGATATCTACACCCCACCCACTGCCCGACTTTCATCCAGACGGCCGATTTGGAAAAACCCTCCCCCAGCTGACTTTACCATCCAGACAGCTTGGCAAGAGGAATGGGAGACCAAGGAGGTCCCAAACAAACAGCTGGTGATAAACCCCAACCAACAGGTCCCGGGCACCAACCTTCCAAGGAGACAGTGGTCTACACTCAATCGCTTCAGGACTGGACATGGCCCCTGCTTGGCCAGCCTTCACAGATGGGGCAGTAGCCCTAGCCCACTGTGCGCATGTGGAGAGGAGCAAACAATGGAACACATCATAGAGGCTTGCCCGCTCCAAAGACTGGAAGGAGGATTACACACCCTCCATACAGCAAACCAGGAGGCAACTGCTTGGCTTAAGGACTTTGCATTCGCTAAATAAATAAATAAACTGCTCTGTAGCATGTAGAGTTATTTTCCTGGTATTATGGGGTACTGTGTGTTTTTATTATGCGTCTGTATTTCAGTTTTTCTTGTTGCCTCTGTGGTTTGAGAGATGCTCTTTTTTTTTTTTTTTTTCTTTTGCCTATTATACCATTGGACTGTCTTCATAGTGTGCTGTTCTGCTGGTAGCCTATTATATGTTTTGGACTGTTTCATAGTGTACTGTTCTGCTGGTAGCTGTTTGAGTTTTGTTTTTTTTTAATTTTTTTTGTACAGTGTGTTGTATGTACCTGTGTTTTAGTTTTCTTGTGTATTTCTACCATGCTCTTTGATTGTTGTAGCATGTTGTTATTTTTCTATGTTTGAGCCTCGTCATTTTTTCTTTAGTGCCCTCCTTTGTGAGTGTGTGTGTGTGTGTTTTTTTTTTCTCCCTGTTTGTGTTTCTCCATTTCTTTTGGTGGTTCTCACCCTCCTGGCCTGTTTCCCCCTACGCCCTCCCTGGGTCGGCCGTAGTGGCCTTTTGGTTGGGGGGGGGCAGTTTGGAAGTTACTTTTGCACCTGGAATGCGGCTTTTGAGCGGGGAGTACTGTCATGGTCTGAGCGCAGATTCTGCCCGAGCACGGACAGAATCCTTCCTGGGTTTTTGTTGTGACAGCGTCACGGCGGGACTTCCGGCTGTCAGATCTAGCTGCGCCGTGACAGCTGAGTCACATTCCAGTGATTGCTTTTTCCTTTGCTGATTAGTCCTCTGGCCTTATTTAAGGGAGCAGCTGAGGTTTCTCCGGGCTGCGACCTCGCATAACGTTGGTTCCTCACAACGTTCGACTGGAGTCCCTAACGCTGGCTCCAGTCACCCTTTGATTTCTCAGCCTCAGTAAGTGTTTTCGCTCAGAGTCTGTTGTTTTTGAGTTTTAACAGGTACTAGAAAGAGAGATCATATCTCTCCGGTTCTGGCCTCCCTTCATTGGCTTCCCACAGAGTTTAGAATTAAGTTTAAAATCCTTCTTCTTACTTCTTCTTACTTACAACGCTCTAAACAATCAGGCTCCTTTTTATTTAAAAGATCTGATATTACCGTATTATCTTAAGAGAGCACAACGCTCCCAAAATGCAGGATTACTTGTAATACCTAGAATCTCCAAAAGTACAATGGGAGGCAGAGCCTTCAGTTATCAAGTTCCTCTCCTGTGGAACCAGCTGCCAATCTGGATTTAGGAGTCATACTCGATCTCTGTTTTTAAGAATAGGGTTAAAACCTTCCTTTTTGATATAGCCTACAATTAGGGAGGGATCATGCGTTTCTGAACCCTCCCTTAGTTATGCTGCTAATAGCTTTAGTCAGCAGGGGGACCTCCAATAATGCACTGGGCCTCACTCCTTTCTTCACTCTCAATGAAATGTTTTTTTTTTTTGTTTTGTTTTTTTTTTTGCTGGTCATTAACATCACACATATCCTCACCCCACACAGAAGAAATTTAATAGTTAACTCCACCACTGAACAGTGGCATAAACTACAATAATTATAATGATGAATGAAAAACTCAATCCCCACAGTGCAAGATACAACATTATTATGAACATAAATCATCTGTGGATTTGCGTGCAGCAGCATCCACCATCCACAGGCAGGCTGGTGGATGCTGCTGCACACGCCCCAGTGAGTGTTTCCCACAGCTGGAGAATGAGGACTCGCCCCGAAGAATGAATGGTTAATGGAGATTTCAGCCACGACTGGAGGAGGAGGAAAAACAGAGGAGGAGGCGGAGAAGGACTGAGGAGAACCTTGGTGGATCATCAATGTTACTGATGGACGTACAGACAGCCGCCACCAGGGCCTCACCTCTGTGGCCCAGCGGGACTCGAGTGAAGTGAGTGTAGGAGTGAAGTGAGTGAAGGAGCGGATTGCCAAACTTCTGCTTCCTCCATCGGCTATCTGTGGGGCCCGGGGCTCCTGTCACCAGCCCTGTGGATGAGGAAGTGAGCCCACGTCCGATAAGCCCCGGTTTTTTGCTATCCACCAGTAACCAGAAGAAGAAGAAGATATGCCTCTGTTGTACAGGAAAATTGGTAGCAGCTACCTACCTACCACCAGAACACCTTGAGGCTCCAGCAGCTAGCTACCTACCTCCAGACCAGCTTTCGGCTCCAGTTGCTCCCCTCAAACTTTTTTTTCAGTTTGTGATTTTTTTCTTGTAAACTGAAAAAAAAAAAAAAATGCCACCAAAACAAAAAGCTGAAACTTCTGCTTTGTTACTTCAGCAACAAAAGGACATGTTTTCAGCACTTATGCAACAGCAGGAAACTTTTAAGAGCATTGTCAAAGTCATTATGGAGTCCACAAACTCCAGGATTGACATGCCAACAAGGGAATTGCAAGATATAAAAACAAGTCTCCAATTCACACAAAAAGATGTGGCTGACAAAAACTGAAGTTGCAAAACAAAATTATTGCAGTAATTCATTACAATCAGACTTTTTCAAAGTGTGTGATAGCCTTCTGACTGTCACAGATAAAATGGAATATCTTGAGGCTCAATCAGGATGGAACAACTTGGTGATTGAAGGAATTTTGGAGTCACCTGGACAGACCTGGGCTGAAACTGAGGAAAACATAAAGATTTTCTCAGAAAAGCTTCATTTGCCACAGGTGATTGAGGTGGAGAGAGCTCATCGCACAGGGAAGCCTAGCAGTGAAAGACCAAGGCCCATAGTGGTGAAGCTTCTGTGGAACAAAGAGCGGAGATTCTCTAATGGGCTAAAGCTCTCAAAAGAACTAAAATATACATTAATGATGCTTACACTGATGCTGTAAAGAGAAAAAAGGAAAGAGTTAATACCAGATTAGAAAGCTGCAAGAGCAAAAGGGGACATTGCATATTTACTCAATCAAATCAAATCAAATCAAATCAAATCAACCTTTATTGTCATATTGCTGTACATACAACTGTAGTGCAGGCAAGATGAAATTGCGTTTCTCTTGGCATTCATATAAGTAAAAGAACATGATTTAAGACACACTCACACATATCCTCACCCCCCACCCCACCACAGCCATTCATACATCCCTGAGACATACTTGAAAAAACTAACCAGAACTATAATATACAAATAATATACATAATGTCCGTAGGTGCAGTAGTATGTATGAGACTGTTCAACTGTTCAGCATCCTAACAGCTTGTGGAAGGAAGCTGTTAATCAGTCTGGTGGTTCTGCCTCTGATGCTCCGGAATCGTTTGCCAGATGGCAGAAATTCAGAGTGTTTATGCAGAAGGTGAGAATGGACCTTGACAATGTTCAGTGCCCTGCTCCTACAACGGTTCTGAAAAAGTTCTTGGACAGAGGGGAGGGAGACTCCAATTACCCTCTCAGCTCCCTTAACGATCCTCTGCAGGGCTTTTTTGTCTGACACGCTGCAGCTGGAGTACCATGTTGCAATGCAGTACGTCAGAACACTCTCCACCACACCTCTGTAGAAGGTCCTGAGGATGCAGATGGGGAGGGAGGCCTGTTTGAGTTTCCTCAAGAAGTGCAGTCTCTGCTGGGCCCACTTCCTGATCCCCAAGGAATTCTTGCTCCAGGTCAGGTCCTGCGAGATCTGCACTCCGAGGAACTTGATGTTTTCCACTCTCTCCACTAAACGGCCGCCGATGCTGAGGGGGACGTGTTCAGGCTGTGACCGCCGGAAGTCGATAATCATCTCCTTCGTTTTGTCCACGTTGAGCACCAGATTGTTCTCCCTGCACCAGCTCTATGATAAATTGATCATTCATCCATGTCACCCTTGCAGCAGTATGCCCAAACTAACATAGGGATTTAACCATCAAGCAAGTATGAAAACTTCTTCATGACAGCTAACAAATCTAATATTCATCCATCATTTAATGGTATTCTTCAAAGGCAAAATGTCCAGGAACTAAGTACTTTTCAGTATACTGACCACCATCAACAGGATTTACAATATGAAATTGACCCTGAAAATAATTTTTTCTTTAATATTAAAAATAACTTCCTTTATTACACTGAGGAACAATTTAACAACATCAATACAGAAAAAAAAAAAAAAACTTTCAATAATTCACTTTAACAGCAGAAGCCAAAATGGTAACTTTGAGAATATCAGAAATTACCTTAGTCAGTTATCATAACCTTTCAATATAATAACGGTTTGTGAAACTTGGTTCAGCACTGATAAAGGTGTGAATTTTGGTATAGAAGGTTCTGAACTGGTATATAAGAACAGAAAAAAATAAAGCCCGGGTGGTGGTGTACTGTTTGTTGATAATAAACTTAACTTTAAGGTGGTGGAGATGTCAGCTGTAGTGGAAAATTTGTTGGAGTGTGTTATAACTTAAATTCTTGTGGAAAAAAAAAAAAGAATGTCATAATAATCTGTATATATAGAACACCAGGTTCTAGTATTGATGAATTTACTTGTTGGATGGAAGAAAACTTCACAAGAAAGAATCATAAGATATTGTTTATCTGTGGTGATTTCAATATTGATTTGTTGAATCCAAATAAGCACAAATTGACAGATTACTTTATCAATACAATGTATAGCCTGAACCTATTTCCTCAAATCATTCAGCCCACCCAAAATGCATTGCATTGTGCAACTTTGATTGATAATATATTTTCCAATAGTTTAAAGAACAACATGGTAAGTGGGTTGCTGATAAATGATATCAGTGATAAATGATATCAGTGACCACCTGCCAGTATTTTTAATTTATGATGATAAATATAAAAAAAAATAAAATTCTTTGGTCAAGGATAATATTTATAAATGAGTTAAAACAGAATGAACAATGGATGTACTAAAAAATGATTTATTACAACAGGACTGGAAAACTATTTATAAAGAAAGAAATGTTGATAAAGCATATAATGAATTTCTTGAGATATTCAGCTCATTGAAAAAAAAAAAGGAAACTGTCCAATTAAACAATTTCGTAAACACAAATACCAAAACAAACCATGGATGTCAAAAGCATTGCAAAATGCATGTAAAAAGAAAAAAAATGTTATACAGAGAATTTATAAAATATCAAACAAAACAAGCTGAAAATAGGTATAAGAAATTTAAAAATAAGTTGGCAAGTATTATGAGAATTTGTAAAAAACAATATTACAGTAAACTGATAGAAGACAGAAAAATAATATTAAAGGTATATGGCATATATTGAATAGCATTGGGTGGTGTGGTGGCACAGTGGTTAGCACTGCGGCAGCGCAGCAATTCACCCTTGGCCATGGGATCCCTGGTTCGATCGTTAGGTTAATTGGAGACTCTAAAGTGGCCCTAGGTGTGAATGTGTGTGTGAATGGTAAAGAGATAGCACTGTACCGTGGCTGCTTCATCCATCCACGGCTGCACGGTGGCGCAGTGGTTTAGCACTGTGGCAGCACAGTTTTACCCTCGGCCGGGGGATCGCGGGGATCATGAGATCGTGGGTTCGATTCCAGCCCCCGACCAACAGTGAGCTGTGTGGAGTTTGCATGTTCTCCCCGTGTTGCGCGGGTTTACTCCGGGATTTCTCCGGTTTCCTCCAAAAACATGTAGGTTTAGGGCGCTCGCGCACGCAGCGACCAGCAGCCGGTGGCTTGTCACCAGACTGCAAACCAAGACTACCTACAAGTACAAATAAGTAACAAAAAAAAAAAAAAAAAAAAATCCATGTGGATGCCCTCAATTTCCCCTCTGGGGATCAATAAAGTATACAAAATCAAAAAAATCAAATCAAATAATTCACAATAATTCTGACATAGTGATTATCGTCCACATTTTACTGATGATAAGCATATCAGTGATATGAATGATATTATGAGCAAGATTAATGTTTTGTAAATGTTGGACTTTCTTTAGCGGAGAAAATTCCAGATACTTTGACATCCATATATCATAATGTGAGCTACACTGCAAGAAATCCTCATTCTATTTTCATCAGCACTGTTGAAGAAAGAGAACTATAGATATCGTTAATAAATGTAAGGGTAAAGCCTCTATTGATTGTAATGATATTGATATGAAGACTGTAAAATGGGTTATTTAAGGTGTTTCCAAACCACTGACTTACATCTTCAATTTATCTTTTCAAACTGGAACATTTCCTAATAAAATGAAAATAGCAAAGGTTATTCCATTATTCAAAACTGGAAACAAACACCACTTCACACATTATAGGCCTCTTTCTCTTTTACCACAATTCTCAAAAATTCTGGAAAAACTCTTCATTTTATAGTAATATGTACATATGTATATTAGCTGCTCTTGCTTGCTTGTTTTTTTTTTTTTTTTTTTTTTTTTTTTTCTTGCCTTCTGATTGTTGCTCTGAGTGTTGCTATCCCTGTGCTGTTGCAATCCTGGAATTTCCCCGTTGTGGGACTAATAAAGGCTTATCTTATCTTATCTTATCTTATCTTATCTTATTGCTAGACTTGACAAATTAAGATAAGATAAGATAAGATAAGCCTTTATTAGTCCCACAATGGGGAAATTCCAGGATTGCAACAGCACAGGGATAGCAACACTCAGAGCAACAATCAGAAGGCAAGAAAAAACAACATCTAGTAAACATATGTCCATATTACTATAAATGTATATATATAGACACACAGTGCAGAGCATTATGGTTGGTTGGTGAATGTGCAGCAGAAAGTCTAAGCTCTCTCTCCGCGGATGCGGCGGGCCAGCTGGAAGTCTTTGGGCATGATGGTGATTCATTGATTCATTGATAAATTGATAATTTATGATAAATTTTATAATTTATCAATGATAAATTCATTGATAAATATCAGCCGCTTTCTGATAGTCAGTATTGATTCAGAACTAACCAGTTGACAACATCAGCACTGATGGATCTCAATGAAGAAGTGACAAATTCTATGGATTAGAAAAAAAAATATGAATGAATGAATGGATGAATGAATCTTTATCTTTATTTCGGATAGAAATTAAGATATTAGAAAAAATATTAGGTTATTTTTAGATCTTAAAAAGCATTTGACACAATTGATCATAAAATATTACTAAACAAATTGGAGAAATCAGGAATATGGGGAGTTGTGCTGGATTGAGAAAAAAGCTATTTAACAAACAAGAAACATCTTTGTGAAGATGAGTGAGTTTAAATCTGAATGTTTGGGCATTGTATGTGGTGTGCCACAGGGGTCAGTGTTGGGGCCAAAGCTATTCATTATGCAGATAAATGATCTCAGCAACTATCAGATTCCATAAAATTTGTTTTATTTGCAGATGACACAAATATTTTATGCACTGGGGAGAATTTACAGCAACTTTTGAGCCATATCACTGCCAAAATTAACCAAATTAAAAAATGGTTTGAAATAAATAAATTGTCACTAAATTTGAGCAAAACAAAAATTTATGGTGTTTGGTAATATTAAAATGGAAAAGAAATTACAAATTGAAGGTGTAAATATTGAAAGAGTACATGAAATTAAATTTTTGAAGTGATAACAGATGATAAAATTTGCTGGAAATCTCACATTAAATAAATTTAAATAATTTGTGTAAAATATTTTCATTTTATCTAAAGCAAAATATGTAATTTATCAGAAATCACTTTTCATTTTATATTGTTTTTTGGTGTTACCATATGTGAGTTACTTTGTTGAGGTCTGGGGAAATACTTCTAAAACTGCATTAGAGCCATTGTATATACTGCAAAAATGAGCTTTAAGGATTATACATCGGGTTTGTTTTTGTGAACACACCAATGTCTCTTTTTAACAGTCAAGAACACCAAATTTTTTTGATCTTGTGGAATTTAAAACTGTTTCATTAATATACAGTGTTAGAAATCATGTGTTGCCTGAAAATATTCAAAACTTATTTTGTGAAATAGATAAGGGGTTCATAAAATTTTAAGTTGCATAATTTTAGAACATTTTTAGAATGACCATAAAAGTTTTTCTGTTTCAATATGTGGTTTCAAGTTCTGGAATCAATTAAGCGAGTTGTTGAGTCTAACATTCCTTAAACCCCAGTTCTTTGATACGACGGCCAAATAACCAGGCTGAGAGATGAAGTATATTTTCCTTTTTTTACCGAAAGTGAGATATGGTTACAAGCAGCGCTGGGACACACCTCTTTAGGCAATTCCTCGAGAGAGTGTGCCACCCCAAAATGGAGCCCTATGGTTTTTATAGCCTAACCACCCCCTCATGCAAGAGGGAGGGGTTTTACGTCATTGTATCTGTAACACATTTTAAGCTTACGTGGCAGCTCAGCTTCGTGCAGAGCTGATTCTAACTGATTTCAACGAATGGATTATGAGGTGTAAATTAAACTCTGCAGTGTAGCGTGTAAAGCAAGCAGTTAAAGTAGTGTGAGAGAGAGAGACAGAGAAATCAAGTCAATTTATCAACAGTCATTAAACAATGTCCAAACATTGCCCAGTTCAAAAGGAAATACAAAGAAATTGTTTTTACAAGGTATAAGAAAAATTAAAGTTGTTAATTACATCGGTCTGTGGTGTGTATCTACTTTTCTGCATTCTTGTATCTGATATATTGACAGTTCTTTTTTGTTTGAGAATTATATAAGGTAAGGGGTAGGATTAAATAAGTGTTGACTTCATCCTACTCCTTTTCAAGCATGTACTTTGTGTAGCATTTGCATATCTGGAGAAAGTTTTATGTCTGCTATCTGATTCTTTAAAATTTCCTTTCTCTTTAGTACTATTCTGATTTCATATTTACATATTCAAAATAAAAAATAAATAATTAAAATAAATTAACAAGACATTATATTTATAATCTCTTATATAGTAAATGACATAGGCATTCATTTCCCAGCACAATTATCTTCAATGGGTATTTTTCTTTCTGGCTGTAAGTGTTCACAAATGCTGTTATGATCTTAGCACGGGGGATTCCGCCGTGCTCAGTCTCATGTTTTTGTTTTTTCTCATATTTGTTGTATTTGTTGTATTTTGTGTTCTTCGGTTCCTGTCTTTTTATTCCATGATCGATTTTCATATATCTTGTATTGTTTCTTATTCTTCTTGTTCCCCTCGTTTATATCATCATAGTTTTGCTCCTTCTTTATTGGGTATATGTTTGTATTTATCCCTCAGTCCTTATTTGTTGTCATTTAGTTCTTTATATTGTACTGTTGTGTTTTTTCTCTCTCCCTCCCTCTCTGGGGCTGCAACTGTCAGTGGCACTTCCGGGTTTTTTTGCTCTGTTGTGGGCGGTGCTCCTGTCAGCTGTCAGTCCCGTCTTCTCTCTTCATTACTCCCAGCTGACCCCAGTTGTAATCATTGTCACCTCCTGCCCGCTCATGTGATCCACACTTGCTATCACTTGTATCATTTGTTGCTGGCCCTATTTAAGGGCTGTTGTTTCTCTTCCTGTTTGCTGGAGTCTAAGCTACTCATCTCCACCAGAACCCTTCCCCTGTTCTGGGGAGCTCTGTATCCTCAACTTATTCCTTCACTCGCAGGTTTGCTTTGTTTTCACTTTGGACTTTTGTGCTGGTGCACTATTTGTACTTGCTGTTTTTCTCGTCAATAAAAATCACAAAACTACACTTCGGTGCTTGAGTCTCTGTTCCTGCCTCGAGAGGCAATTCATGACAGTAGACTCCGGCCAGTAAGAGACCCAGCTGCTGTAGTCTGTGTGTTTTGTTTCTCCCACCTGTTTTTCTGGAGTGGTCAACATGTTGCCAGCTTCCATGGACTCTGCAGGTTTGGCGCTGGTAGTGGGAGCCTGCGGTAGGAGTCCTTCAAAACCCTTATGGAAATGGATAGATTAATCTCCGCTGCTCGCATCAGTCCTGCCCCAAACAACGCGTTGTGGTACCTGGATCTAATGGAAGCAGCTGCTTGCCGATGTCCTCAGCTTAAGGAGCATACTGAGGGAGTGGAGAGGATTTCTCTGGTGGTGGATCTGCAATGTGAGAATGGAGAGATGGTGAGGAATTCCCCGAAAAAGCCAGGGCCCGTGCCGAAGGGGAGGCGTTCCCAAGCCTCTTCATTATTTGCTTCTCACCAGTCTCTGGCACCCATTCCTGCTCTCACTCCATCTACTCCATGCCACTGCTGTCCAGAGAAATCTCACTGGAAGAACACCTCCACCTCCTTGTCGGCCGTCCCTCCTTCGCCGAGGCCGGAAACAGCAGTCCCTTTACTTGCTTTTTCTTCTCCGGCTGTCCCGTCAGCCTCCTCCTCCACTGCTGCTGCCTCTCCATCCTCTGTGGCAATTCCTCCTGCGGCTGACGGACTGGTCGCTTCCTTCACGGCTCCGCCCTTCACCACGTCTGCTGGGACCTTGGAGAGGTCCGCAAATGCGGCAGCCACGGAGATGGTGGATTCTACACCTTCTGCAGCAGAAAACATCATGCCTGAGAACACAGGCAAGTGTCTCTTTATTCTCTATTACCAACACATAATTTATCTTGCCTTATGCCCAGTGGTGATGCTCAGCCTACACAGTCCCCTGAGCTCTCAACCACCTGCTGCAGCTAAAGACTTTTACCTGCTCTCTCCATGTCTCCTTCTCTTCCCCCTTAGTGTTTGCCAGCCTCAGGATTGAGCTGCCAGACAATGGAGGACCTTGTGGTCCTGGAGGACTCGGTTCTCTCTGTGGGTGCTGTGTCCTAGTTGAGGACCGTCGTGGGTGATATGCCTAGCCTCTGTCCAGACAGAGGGAGAGCGCTGAGACCAAGCTGAAGCCTGTGCAGATGAAGGAACATCCGCTGGCCTCAGCAGTGCAGGATCCAGTGCCAGCAGAAAACTAACCTCCTGTGTTCACGTCAGGTGAGCCACCTGTGTGGACACTTCGCCTTGGGACTGTATCCACCACCATGCCTGCTGTAGGGGCCACTGCAGCAGGGCAAAAGTTGGACCTCCAGAGGACCGGGGCCGAAACATCGCTGCCTTGACTGACGGAGTCCTGGACGGTGGTGGAGCTTGAGCTTAGGCAAGTGCTCTCTTTTGTTTTCATTGTTTCTATGTTGGAAAGATCTTGCCTGGCTCTTGGTGGGGACAGACAAGTGCAGTCGTCACCTGCACCTGAGCTCACCTCACCGGCCTCCACTGCCACCAGTGACCCTGACCCCGTGCCTCTGTTCCCTTTGTCTGAGCCTTTCCCCAGGGTAACTGAGGGTTGTCCAGCTTTGTAAGATGTCTCCGTGGGTTCAGTCTCAGCACCAGAAATCTTCGTGGGACAAGCTCCTCCTGCTGAAGTTGTCGTGGGTACTTCGTCCCAGCGCGGGGCCTCCATGGGTGCTGCTCCCTCTTCAGCTGAGGACATCGCAGGTGTTCCGTCCCAGCCCGGGGCCTCCAACGGTGCTGCTTCACCTTCAGCTGAAGTCATCACGGGTGCTCCATTCCAGCCCAGGACCTCTGTGGGTGCTGCTCCCACTCCGGATGTGGTCTTTGCGGGTGATCCGTCCCAGCCCGGGGACTCTGAGGGTGCTGCTTCCCAGTCAGATGAGGTCGTCAGGGGTGTTCTGTCCCAGCCCAGGACCTCCGTGGGTGCAACTCCTCCTCAGTCCGGGTCTCTGTGGGTGCTGTGTCCTAGTCGAGGACCATCGTGGGTGATATGTCCAGCCTGAAACAAACATGGGTGCTGCGCTCCAGTGTGGGCCCACCGTGGGCATTACGCTCCAGCCCGGGAACCACCGTTGGTGCAGCTCTGGCCCGGTCTGGGTCCACCGAGGGTGAAGCTCTGACCCAGTCAGGGTCCATTGAGGGTGCAGCTGTACTCCAGCCCAGAGCCACTGCGGGTACTGCCTTGTTCCAGCCAGGAGCCCCCGCGAGTGCTGACTTGCTCCAGCTCAGAGCCACTGCACGTGCTGCTCTGCTCCAGCCTGGGGCCACTGCGGGTGCTGCGATATCCCAGTGCAGGACCACCGAGGGTGTTGCAGAGTTGCCAGATGCCGTCGTGGTCCTCTCTCTCCTGCCCAAGGTCGTCGTTATTACCTCACTTCCGTCTGAGGCCATCGTGGTTCCCTTTCCTCCACCTCACATCATTGTGTTTTCCCCAACTCCAACTCCTCTGTCCCCTTCTTTGTTGGGCTTCCACGTGGGGAAGCCACCTCCTGGGCCACCCCTTCTGTTTAGGTGGCTAAAGAACTCTGGCAGACCGCCGGACAGACTGTGTCGCTGGGTTGGGTGACCCACATTCTAAGGCAGGCAACCCATTTCGTTCCATCACGCCATCTGCCAAGTCAGGGTTTTTGTTTTGTTCCCTCCTAGCCTGTTGCTCCACCACCCACCCGGGGTGATTTATTGTTATGCTCCTTTTTTTTGGGGGGGGGGGGGGTGAGGGGGTCTTCTTCTGTTTTGATATTACTCTGGATGTCTGGTATCCACCCCTTGAGAGGGGAGCTCTGTTATAATCTGAGCACAGGGGATTCTGCCATGCTCAGTCTCATGTTTGTTTGTTTGTTTTTTCTCATATTTATATATATGGCCCTATTTAAGGGCTGTTGTTTCCCTTCCTGTTTGCTGGAGTCTAAGCTACTCATCTCCACCAGAACCTTTCCCCTGTTCTGGGGAGCTCTGTATCCTCAACTTATTCCTTCACTCGTAAGTTTACTTTGTTTTCACTTTGGACTTTTGTGCTGGTGCACTATTTGTACTTGTTGTTTTTCTCGTCGATAAAAATCACAAATTAACAGTTCAATGGTTGGGTCTCCGTTCCTGCCTCAAGGGGCAATAAATGACATTTGTTTCTGTGGATAAATGAAATGTGGCATGGCTGCTGTTACATAGCATCTATATACACACAATGCACTTTCAAAGACAGCCTACATTTGGGCATATAGGCTAATGGGCTACCTGTTTCAAACAGGAATATTTGCTTTCTACAGGCAATGCACTAGTATAACAAATCTGAATCCAAATTTATACAGTATAATTCAATTCAATTCAACTTTATTTATATAGCGCCATTTCACAACAACAGTCATCTCATAGCACTATCAACTGTAGGGGGGACCCCCACAGTTGCAGAAAGACCCCAGCAATCAGGCGATCCCCTGTGAGCAAGCACTTGGCGACGGTGGAGAGGAAAAACTCCCTTTTAACAGGAAGAAACCTCCAGCAGAACCAGGCTCAGGGAGGGGCAGTCATCTGCTGCGACTGGCTGGGGGGTGAGGGGATAGAGAAGAAGAAAAGAACAGACATGTAGAGAGCAAACAGCACGATGGGGACTCAATCTATGGGAGAGAACAAACAAATGTTAATGACCAGCAAAAAAAAAAAAAAATATTTCATAGAGAGTGAGGAAAGGAGTGAGGCCCAGTGCATTACTGGAGGTCCCCCGGCTGACTAAACCTATTAGCAGCATAACTAAGGGAGGGTTCAGAAACACATGATCCCTCCCTAATTGTAGGCTATATCAAAAAGGTAGGTTTTAGCCCTATTCTTAAAAACAGACATCGAGTCTGACTCCCGAATCCAGATTGGCAGCTGATTCCACAGGAGAGGAGCTTGATAACTGAAGGCTCTGCCTCCCATTGTACTTTTAGAGATTCTAGGTATTACAAGTAATCCTGCATTTTGGGAGTGTAGTGCTCTGTTAGGATGATACGGTAGTATCAGATCTTTTAAATAAAAAGGAGCCTGATTGTTTAGAGCTTTGTAAGTAAGAAGAAGGATTTTAAACTTAATTCTAAACTCTATGGGAAGCCAATGAAGGGAGGCCAGAACCGGAGAGATATGATCTCTCTTTCTAGTACCTGTTAAAACTCTTGCTGCAGCATTTTGGATCAGCTGAAGACTTTTTAAAGATGTTTTAGGACAGCCTGATAATAAAGAATTACAATAATCTAATCTCGAGCTAACAAAAGCGTGGATCAGCTTCTCAGCATCACTCTGAGACAAGATGCTCCTAATCTTGGCAATATTACGCAAATGATAGAAGGCAGTCTTAGAAACAAATTTAATATGTGAATTGAAGGACAAATCCTGATCAAAAATAACTCCAAGGTTCCTCACAGAGCTATTAAGAGAAAGAGTAGCTGCATCCAAACTGAAAGTTTGATTTGGAAAGGAATTTCTAAGGTTTTTTGGACCAACAAGAATGACTTCAGTCTTATCTGAATTTAATAGCAGAAAATTACAAGTCATCCAAGCTTTGATTTCCTTAAGACAAGCTTCTAACTTGGCTAATTGATTAGTATCATCTGGCTTCATTGACAGGTATAATTGTGTGTCATCTGCATAACAATGAAAATGTATACAGTGCTTTCTAATAATGTTGCCTAACGGAAACATATATAAACTAAAAAGAGTAGGGCCTAGCACAGATCCCTGTGGAACTCCATGACTAAGCTTTGAGCTGAGAGAAAACTCATCATTTACATGAACAAACTGGAACCTATCAGATAAATAAGATCTAAACCACTGCAACGAAGTTCCATTAAGTCCAACATAGTGTTCTAATCTATCAAGTAGAATATTATGATCAATAGTATCAAAAGCTGCACTAAGATCTAAAAGGACAAGTACAGAAACTAGTCCATTATCAGATGCAATGAGGAGGTCGTTAGTGACCTTCGCTAAGGCTGTTTCAGTACTATGATGGATTCTAAACCCAGATTGAAACTCCTCAAGTAAACCATTTCCCTGCAGGTGGTCAAATAACTGCGTAGCAACAACTCTTTCTAAGATTTTTGAAATGAAAGGGAGATTAGAGATTGGTCTATAGTTAGCTAAAGCTCCTGGATCTAGCGTTGGCTATTTGAGTAAGGGTTTAATTACAGCCATTTTAAAAGCCTGCGGTACATGGCCTAAAGTTAATGAAGAATTGATTATATGAAGAATAAAGCTACCAATAAGTGGGAAGACTTCTTTAAATAACCTGGTAGGAATAGGGTCTAAAAGACAAGTTGAAGGTTTGGATGAGGAAACTATTTTGTCTAACTCACAAAGGTCGATTGGAGAAAACTCATCAAGACAGACATCAATAGAAGGAGTTGTAGTAGTTACAGTATTTAAGTTAACTGTGGGAAGAATCTGATTGATTTTATCTCTGATGGATGAAATTTTATTATTGAAAAAGTTCATAATTGCTGAGAATTACATCATGATTGGGATTGGATTACAGACGTGGACAAAATTGTTGGTACCCCTCTGTTAATGAAAGAAAAATCCACAATGGTCACAGAAATAACTTGAATCTGACAAAAGTGGTAATAAATAAAAATTCTATGAAAATTAACCAGTGAATATCAGACAATGCTTTTGAATTGTGGTTCAACAGAATTATTTTAAAAAACAAACTCATGAAACAGGCCTGGACAAAAATGATGGTACCCCTAGAAAAGATTGAAAATAATGTGACCACAGGGCCATGTTCAACCTGTCATATCCGGCTCTAGGGAGCCGGGCAATCAGAACCGGGGACAAGCCAGTGAGTCGTGATGTTTTATTTAGGGTAAAGGGTAAGGGATGAGGAGAGCACAGATACTCATGCAGACGTACACTCACAGGTTGCACAGGGCAGAGGTAAGCAGCTCGTACCGGACATGGGGGTAACAAGACGTACATACTCACAGCGGGATACAAACACAGGAATGCTGCAAGAGGAGTAAAAGCTGACACCAGACGAAGGGGCTTCAGCTTAGCAATGTGTTTATGTCGCAGCCCCGAGTCATCGAGGCTGCTCCTATTTATCCTCATTGGCAGCGCCCCAGCTGATGAGAACTAATTGGCCCCAGCTGTCCATAATGCTGCCAGCTGGAAGCCTGCTGAGACGCTGCTCAATGGGAAGCAGGGATAAGGGAAAACATGAGCTGAGTGCCGAGACGGCATCTCAACCCGTGGTGACAGAGCCCCCCCTCAAGGTCGGGCTCCTGAACGACCAGGAACATCCCAGCCCCCCCCACCCACCCACCTAGGGTGGGAGGAAGGGAGGCAGGACTGGAGGGGAAGAAGCCAAGGGAAGGACAACACCAATGGGGCAATGTAGGGTGGCAGGGAAAAAAAACAAATACAATACTGAACAAAACAGGGAATAATCAACCCAGGTTCGAATGGGGAGAAGAACTGGGTCAGCACACCGGTTACACACTACTCAGAGAGTACCAACAATGCGTGACCCAGAGCAAGGAAACAAAAAACCACCAAAAGGGTACAGGGCAAAAAATGCTGAGTATGGTTAAATAAAGGGGAACACAATACACAGCGCCAATTTAAGTACATACACAGTCACCAAGAAAAGAGAAGGTGACTGGAACAAATGGACAACTACAGAGCATGGTGTTACGGAAAACAAGGCACATGACTCTATAATGAACCAACAGGGCATAAAAAAGAAATACTGAGTGCAGGCAAAGGAAAACCCACACACACGAATATATAAATACCCACAGTCACCTAAAGAAATGAAAGTGACTGGAATAAATGGATAACTGCAGAGCATGGTCTGAAAGGAAACAAAACATAACTCTACAATGCAAAAACGGGACTAAAAACATGGTACAAAAAATAAAATGCTGAGTATGTGAGATGGAAAACACAGCACTATAAAAACATATCCACCAACAGGACAAAACATTACACCCGAGTGACCTTGATAACGATAAAAGAAAAAGTGACACCCGAGGTGTACGGCAGTCAGAGTCCCAAAATAGCCGAGATGGCTCCGGAGATCTCCCCGCCCATTGTCCAGCTGGCGAATCAGGGGAAGAGAAGTGTTTGGACGGCGAACTCCGGACCCAGATCCCAGGAATCCAGTCCACCGGCAGCCGAACCAGGCCGCCCAGAAGGAAACACAGACCAGTGGGGGGAACCAGATCACCGAACCGAAAGTTCTGCGGGTCGGGTCGTCGACCCGCATCACTCAACCACCAGGACCGTTGAGACGGGCGAAGGATCAGAGCGGATCCCGGTGGAAGAGGCTCAGGGGAGAGCCGATGACGAGGGCGGCGGGCGTCAGGCCGCAGGAAAACGGCCACCTCCTCACCGGACCTGAACAATACTGGGGCAGCACCCACGTCGGACCCCGATCGGGCCTCAGGCGAACCCACGTTGGACCCCGATTGGGTCTCGGGTGAACCCACGTTGGACACTGCACCAGAACCGACCTCCAACGTTGAACCCGGACCCTCCAGCACCACGAGGAACAGCAACTCCTCGCTGGCGACCCTGGAAGAAGGCTCAGAAGAGAAAACAGAACCGAGATCAGGATCACCGGCAGCGCCAGAACCCGGCGAGACGAGCTCAGACGCAGCGGGCGGCTGCACCCTGCTCGTCTCCCCTAGAGATAGGCTGAAGTGCTCAAAGATAAAAAGAGAGAAAAGAAAGGAGAGCACTCGCCTGATCTCGGGTTCTGACGCCGTCCAGGACTGCGAAGATCCAGGATCCGTCGTCAGGAGGTCGTTGTCAGGCTCCCATCTAGCCGCGTCGGGCCCCGCAGCCAGCATGATGGTCAGCGCAGCTTGAGATTCCTCCAGCTCCGGTGACCCCGCCGACGATCCACTCGGCGTGAAGCCAGAAGAATCTCGTCCCGCTGGACCGAACCGCTCCTCCGTGGAGACCCGGGGACGCTCAATCATCGGCGTAGACTCCACGCAGCAGTCAGTCCCCCTCCTCCGTCCGCAATGTAGCTGCGGAACCACAGGCCCTCTCCATATCCCACCACGTTGACCCGGAGCCGGGGACCGCTCGACGGAGAGAGACACAGAGGATGCGGGATTAGGAATACAGGTTACAGCAGGTGGAGGGAGTTCAGGGAGTTGCGAACCCTGAACTTCTCCTCCAGGGATGTGACAGAGCAAATCATTAAGCAGGTGTGAAAAAACAATGACTTGCCTGCCCCCTGGAGGTTGAGTATCGCCTGCTGTAGTGGAATCTGCTTCTTCCTCTCCCCGCCCGGCGATAACGGAGGACCCCCCGGGAGTTCGTCTGAGGATCGCTTGCGTTGTCTCCAGCAGAGAGCTCACCAGGCCGGAATTCCAGGCACACACAGCAGTCAGGAAGCGCGTCGAGGAGGAGGGGAAAACAGCCGGGGTGAGCCAGCCCGAATGTCCAGGAATGACAGCGGGGGAATGAGGCTCAGGAAACGGGGCTGTAGAATCTCCACACAGACGAGGCGAAGAGGTGACAGCTGCGTGGGAGGAACTGTCCTGACGATGGCCCAGAACTGGATCCGGACGAGGTTCGTGCAGAGGTGACTCGGCAATGTGATGACGGCTACTCCCAGGGGACGAAGCGAGGGGGAAACCCAGGATTCGCCGCTCCAGATCGGAGATCGAGACGAGGAAGGCGTCGAGCACGGGAAAGCTTCGTAGCCCTGGAGTCCTCACCATCAACCTCATTGCCGCCGCCACATGCCTGAAGGTGGTGACAGGAAACACAGTGGAGCTCGCGACAGCCACTCGACCCCAGACATAACTGCTGTCAGCTGCGGCTCCTTGAAGGGAATCCCGAGTGACGTGGCGCAGGTCGGGGGAAGTCCTCTGGTTGGCGCGAACTCCCGGACTGGAATGGCGGCAGGAACGGGACTCCGAAGCGGGGAAAGACGTCGCCCACTTCGACTCCCTGCCGGGATTTCCATCCACCCCGTGGAGCTTCTCTCGCTGTGTACCTGCAGCGTCTATCCTGGCACTGTCCTCCAGATGGTACAGAGAGTGATGGTGACAGTCCAGGAGTTCCTCAGCACGGCCCGGATGCCAGCGTCTCGCGTTGGAGGCGTCGTGCAGGGTGAAGAGCGTCCCGTCGACAGCCTCCGAGATGGACCTCAGCTCGTCGCCCTGGCGCCGGAAGTGACTCCTGGGAAACGGCATGCGAGCAGCGCTGACACCCGGACAGAAAGGCACATTTCCACGGCGACTCACGGCCGCCGGTAACTCTTCTGGCTGCGACATACTGTCATATCCGGCTCTAGGGAGCCGGGCAATCAGAGCCGGGGACAAGCCAGTGAGTCGTGATGTTTTATTTAGGGTAAAGGGTAAGGGATGAGGAGAGCACAGATACTCATGCAGACGTACACTCACAGGTTGCACAGCGCAGAGGTAAGCAGCTCGTACCGGACATGGGGGTAACAAGACGTACATACTCACAGCGGGATACAAACACAGGAATGCTGCAAGAGGAGTAAAAGCTGACACCAGACGAAGGGGCTTCAGCTTAGCAATGTGTTTATGTCGCAGCCCCGAGTCATCGAGGCTGCTTCTATTTATCCTCATTGGCAGCGCCCCAGCTGATGAGAACTAATTGGCCCCAGCTGTCCATAATGCTGCCAGCTGGGAGCCTGCTGAGACGCTGCTCAATGGGAAGCAGGGATGAGGGAAAACATGAGCTGAGTGCCGAGACGGCATCTCAACCCGTGGTGACACAACCAAGATGTGTCCTCTAATTAACATCACAGGTGTCTACAAACTTGTAATCAGTCAGTCGGCCTATTTAAAGGGTGACAAGCAGTCACTGTGCTGTTTGGTGACATGGTGTGTACCACACTAAACATGGACCAGAGGAAGCAAAGGAGAGAGTTGTCTCAGGAGATTAGATAGAAAATTATAGACAAGCATGTTAAAGGTAAAGGCTATAAGACCATCTCCAAGCAGCTTGATGTTCCTGTGACTACAGTTGCACATATTATTCAGAAATTTAAGATCCACGGGACTATAGCCAACCTCCCTGGGCGTGGCCGCAAGAAGAGACAGATAATATGAATGGTAACAAAAGAGCCCAGAACAACCTCTAAACACATTCATGGTGAACTCCAAGGTTAAGGTACATCAGTGTCAGATCGCACCATCTGTCGTTGTTTGAGCCAAAGTGGACTTCATAGGAGACGACCAAGGAGGACACCACTGTTAAAAACAAATCATAAAAAAGCCAGACTGGAATTTGCCAGACTGCATGCTGACAAGCCACAAAGCTTCTGGGAGAATGTCCTATGGACAGACGAGACAAAACTGGAACTTTTTGGCAAGGCACTCCAGCTCTATGTTCACAGACGCAAAAATGAAGCATACCAAGAAAATAACACTGTCCCTACTGTGAAACGTTGAGGAGGTTCTGTCATGTTCTGGGGCTGCTTTGCTGCATCTGGCACAGGGTGTCTTGAATCTGTGCAGGGTACAATGAAATCTCAAGACTATCAAGGTATTCTAGAGAGAAATGTGCTGCCCAGTGTCAGACAGCTTGGTCTCAGTCGTAGGTCATGGGTCTTGCAACAGGATAATGACCCAAAACACACAGCTAAAAACACCCAAGAATGGCTAAGAGCGAAACATTGGACTATTCTAAAGTGGCCTTCTATGAGCCCTTATCTAAATCCTATTGAACATCTGTGGAAGGAGCTGAAACATGCCGTCTGGAGAAGGCACCCTTCAAACCTGAGACAACTGGAACAGTTTGCTCATGAGGAGTGGGCCAAAATACCTGCCGGGAGGTGCAGAAGTCTCATTGACAGTTACAGAAATTGTTTGATTGCAGTGATTGTCTCAAAAGGTTGTGCAACAAAATATTAAGTTAAGGGTAACAATCATTTTTGTCCAGGCCTGTTTCATGAGTTTGTTTTTTAAAATAATTCTGTTGAACCACAATTCAAAAGCATTGTCTGATTTTCATTGGTTAATTTTCATAGAATTTTTATTTATTACTACTTTTGTCAGATTCAAGTTATTTCTGTGACCATTGTGGGTTTTTCTTTCATTAACAGAGGGGTACCAACAATTTTGTCCACGTCTGTAATTGCACAGCCCTAGTGGAAACCGTGTTTGCTCTAAATTGAATTTTATCTTGATTCCGGTTTCTGCCTACAGCATGGAAGTTTTCCAGCTCTGTGTAGATACAGCAGAGGAAGAATCAGACTGCTGGGCATCGAAACCCAGATCACAAAATCCAAAAAGAAGCAATATTTTTCTGGGTAAAACAAGCTGTACCTTTCGGCAACCAAACAAAGCAGGTGTCCCAGGAACTTTAACAGCAGCACTGCCGTTATGGCCATTGTTATGTAAAAGGCCCGTTGCTTTGATTGGTCGACCAGGCCATTGTGACCCGGTCCCCTCTCGCCTGGCCCTGGACGCATTAGAACATGGAGAATGAACATGCAGCAGATAATAACAATTATCAAAAAGAAGCTCATAGACATAAATGGCACTGTTGGAAACTTGGGGTAATATGACTGTGTGACCCCAATCCAGCCAACACTGAGCAACCAAACACCAACGGTGAACAAGTTTCTGATTCTGATGCCATTCGTTTCCCGCAGCTTCATGTAGGTGACGGGGTGGACGACGGCCAGGTAGCGCTCAACACAGGTCAGTGTGTGGAAACCTGCCTGTCCTGGAAAAATGATACAAAATAGATAAATGCCGAGCTTCATCATGTCATAACTGCTTATGGGTATGCTCAAAGTATAGAAGACTGATCCGAAAACGCCAAAAATCTCCAAGACAACCATGTTGTAGGTGAAGAAGTCAGAGTGGCTCATCGTTGTCCTTGCAGAGCGCTGATGCCTCCATTTTTGAAAACCGATGTACATGATGAGGACGTAGAGAGGGAAGAGGAGGAGGACGTTTGTGAAAGTGTATGTGGTGTAGAAAACAATGCTGATTTCAGAGTACTGGCACAACATGTAAAAAGAGGGGATAGTTGTGTTTGAGAAAGGGAAGGAAATTGTGAGGAAGTAGGAGGAAGAGGAGGAGACAAACATGGCCTGTAGGGGAAAAAAAAAAAAAAAAAAAAAAAAAAATAATTAAAAACATTTTTTTTTTTTTTTAAAGTGGCAACATAAAGGAAGATTAGATAAATGCAGATGATCTAAAGTTTGGAACATGGCATCCAGAGGTATGGACAAAGTATCTCCGGGTTTAAAAACTATTTTAATTGCCATTCCATTACCATTTCAGACATGGAGAAGAAGTTCTCCTCAAAACAAATTGCTAATAAGCTCCAGTCCATCAAAAATCCGTGTTTTAATGGATTTGGCATTTTTGAGGCTGTTAGCTCTTAGCTTTAGTTCGTAGACTAAGTAAAATACTAATGATTATTGGCAAGTGGTTAATAGCATAAGACCAGTCCCTGGGGCATAATAGCTGGTGTTTACGAAAACAACGATAGACTGGTATGGTATAAAATGTTCCATACATGGCTCGTACAGATCATAAGGCACTTGGGGAACAGTAGCAGACTGGGCAGCAAGCTAGCAGGACTGGTAGCATCCAGTATGGTACGTTATGTGTCAACGTAATTACTGTGTTGTTATGGGGACATATTATTGTATGATACAGGTGGTCGCTAAACCTTTCTAGTTCCGCCGCCACCCGGGGTATAAGAGGACTGTGAGGAAGAAGGGTGGTCCTTTGGCCTCCTCTCAGCCTGACAGCAGTGTCTGTTTTGTGAGAGTGGGTCATTAATAAAGTTGTGTCCAGTTCAATGCTGGGTCTCGTCCTTGGCTCCCTTTTACTGACATAACATTTGACGACGAGGGTAAAAAGTATGGTTACTTCAATTCGGATGTTTTTGGAGTTTCCCAGTGAGCCGCCCGTCCCTTGGGCAAGGTGGTTTGCCGCCTTTCAAAATTATTTGGTAGCATAGAACCTTGGAAGACTGGAGAAGTTGTGGGCACGGACACTGTTGGTTCACAACTTTGGAATGGAAGGACAATGTATCTTTAGTACCTTAGGTGAGGGTGATAGCTTTGGTTGAGCTAATGGCGTGACATTTTCACGTCCCGGAAAATGTCAACGTCCAGAGGATCCAGTTTCGGCAGCGCCGCCAGCAGACTGGCGAGTCAGTGCAGTGGTATGCTGCAGACCTACTGTATGTCAGCTGGCCAAAGACTATCAGTTTAGAGCGTTAGAGGAAGAGATGGTCCGCGACCAGTTGGCAGAACATACTGTTTGCCCGGCGACAAGATTGAAGCTCCTCACACACTTGGGCAGACTGATGTTAGCCATGTCCATCGAGTTAGCTCAACAGTGTGAGGCAGCAGACAAGCTAACATGGGACCTCAGTGAGAAAGCATCACACCGCCATCTTGAACCACAGTCGACGGCGCAGATAGTGGACACGGACAGCGACGGTGGTGTGGAGGATGAAGAAGAATGCACTAATGCTGTAAAGATGAGGTCTGCCCCGGGATCGCCCAGGTGTTTGGGTTGTGGGTTCACCAAGCACCGTTATAAGTCTAGAGAGTGTCCAGCAAGAAGAAGACGCTGTGGCAAGTGCGGACTCCTGCATCATTTTTCCAGGGCATGTTATAGGTTCGAGCGAGGGGACCCGAGATGCAAAGAGGACCACCCCGCTCAAACTCCCACGGTCATTCACATCGTTTCCCCAAGTACAAATGGCAATTCCTATTGCATGGTAGAACTGGATGGGGTAATGGTACCATTAATGATTGACACGGGAGTGGTGAGATCAGTGTTGAAATGGTCAACCGTGAGGAGTTTCTTTCCACATTATCGAGTGAGAGGTCATTCAGCGCCACTGTGTGGGTATGGTGGAGGAAGATTGGCCACAGTGGGATTGGTGGAACTGACAGCTAGGTACAAGTTGGCGGAGGTGTCCAGCTTGAAATTCATTGTGACTGTCCATGGAAAAAATATTATGGGGTGTGATCTGTTTTATGGATTGGGCTTCGCCATCACCAGCAGCGTTGGAGAAGAGTGGTCAGGCTGTGGTTTGTGGGACTGGTCGGTTATTTGAACGATGGATGGAGCTGTGTGGGACGAACCTTTACCTAGTATTCTGGACAATGACAAGGACCAACCCTACCCAGGGCCATCGCGGGAGCGTCCCGTTGCCAGTGCCCAAGTAACCCTAGTTGAGGAAACTGGTTGGTGTGGTGGGATGCCCGTGATGGTGGGTGGAGCCGAGTGGATGACCCATTCTACTGCCGGAGTTCGACTGGAAGGTACCGGTAAGCAGGAGGTCACAACGGCTTCACCAGCAAAGAAAATGAAAGAGAGTGGGGCAGGACCGGCTTGCACGGTGTAACAACGTGCCAAAAAGAGACAGTGGAAGCCAAGTAGGGCTCCTCTGGGGGTTGCGGATGTGGTCTGACCCAGAGAGCAAGCTTGGTCAAGAGGTGTTCGGGGCAAACACCGATGGGAAGATGACCAGGGATAGCTGCAGGTGGTGGCTGTTGGTGAGGATGCCTTCCTCCAGCTATCTGATTGCTCTTGGAGGCATCCCAATGAGCTGCGGTGCGCCCAAGAGAAGAAGGACATGTTTGGACCTTGATGTGGGTCATCCCCTGGAGCGGAGAAAAGAAGGTGCACTGGAGGGGAACCATCTGATGGTTTTCTGGGGGGGGGGGGGGGGTTCCCCTTCTGGGACAGAATGATGGTTGGGTAATGTACATGATGCACGGTGATGGAAATGGGGGATAACTGAGTTGTATATGAGTTCTGTTAATTGGATTGTTTTGTGTTTTATATTATTCATTTTAGGAACATTTTTCATCTTCTCTATCCCCTCACCCCCCAGCCAGTCGCAGCAGATGACTGCCACTCCCTGAGCCTCGTTCTGCTGGAGGTTTCTTCCTGTTAAAAGGGAGTTTTTCCTCTCCACTGTCGCCAAGCGCTTGCTCATAGGGGATCGCCTGATCGCTGGGGTCTTTCTGCAATTGTGGGGGTTTCCCCTACAGTTGAAAGTGCTATGAGATGACTCTAGTTGTGAAATGGCGCAATATAAATAAAGTTGAATTAATTAGAACATGGCAGTTTTCTGTTTAGCGGACTGTTCTTTCAGTATAGACGGCAGACAAATCTGTCTTGCCGTGTGAGGGTGGAACGGTAGTCCACCTGTTCCCCGCTAGTTTTAGTTATTTTGAGTGAGTGTAATAGACCTTTAAGCATTTCTGTTTAGTTTTAGTACATGATTCGGGTTTCAAATTGGGGAGGGTCTCGAATGTGTGCATGTGTTTTCTACCATTTTTTTTTGAAGGGGGGGGTGTTGTGTTGTTATGGGGACATATTATCGTGTGACACGGGTGATGGCTCCACCTTTCCGGTTCCGCTACCACCCGGTGTATAAGAGGGCTGTGAGGAAGAGAGGCGGTCATTTTGGCCTCCTCTCAGCATGACGGCAGCGTCTGTATTGTGAGAGTGAGTCACTAATAAAGTCATGTCCAGATCAACACTCGGTCTCATCCTTGGCTCCCTTTTACCGACATAGCAGTAATGTGTGTGGAACATGCAAGTAAAACACTTGAGACTGCTAGGTAGCAGGACCACTAGCATTCTATAAGGAACATTCTGTTTCTAATGCTCTGTACATCAGGCACTTAGGAATGTCAGGATGCTGGACCGTTAGCTAGCATGACCTAAGGACATGTATAGTACATGGACAGAACGCATACGAAACACCGACAGAAAGCAGATGGGGCATGTGCAGAATGTGTACAGAAAATGGATGGAATGCATACGGAACCTTCCCTACCACACCGGTCTTTCTCTGTTTAAATAATTTCCATAATAGCCACACAATCAGCCCTGAATGAATTAATGGCTAACTCTGCTAACAGCAGCGAACCATTGCTTATCAAGGTAGTGCCTATTCATGAGTATATTAAAATAAGTCTGCGTGGGTTTACTCCGGGATTTCTCCGGTTTCCTCCCACATGCCAAAATCATGCAAGTTAGGTTAATTGGCATCAAACTGGGGATTTTACTCCGGGATTTCTCCGTTTTCCTCCCACATGCCAAAAACATGCAAGTTAGGTTAATTGGCATCAAACTGGGGATTCTAAATTGTCCTTAGGTATGACTGTGAGAGTGAATGGTTGTCTGTCTCTCTGTGTTGGCCCTGAGATGGACTGGCGATCTGTCCAGGGTGTACCCTGCCCCCGCCCAAAGATGCTGGGATAGGCTCCAGCCGCCCCCCCCCCCACCCCCCGCGACCAGAAAAGGATTAAGTGGAAGAAGATGAATGAATGAATGAAAATAGCATTCATGAAATATGTGTTCAAGGGTTTTGTAGATGATTTGGCTGGGAAAACGGGTATAAATATAGAGAAAAACAGATTTCAGTTTGCTAGCAGACTCTTCTGTCAGTTTGTACTGGAAAGGTCAACCTCAGTGTTCATCAGAAATCCTGACCAGCTAATGCTAACACAATTTACCCTGCTATGATGGTGAAAATATAAAAGGACCAAACAGAATCATATGTAATAAAAATAAACTGTTGATTGACTATTGAGCTGGTCTAATTCCATCACTAAAACTTACAACAAAAGCCATCAAACCCCTGGTCACACTGATTCACATCACTAAGCTAGCTATGCTAATGTTCCAAGTAGCCATGTCATGCCAGCAAAAAAAAATATCATAGGCCAGAATGATGTGAGAAATATTATTGACAGTAGATTAGTGAGAGAGATGGCACTAGAATTTAGACAAGAGCTCTAAAAACTATAGTCAGTCCACTAGCTAACTTACTAGCTAAGCTGGCTGCACCATAGCTCTGTTAGTTCTGAGGTTCATAAGTAAATTTCCTCTTCTCCTCTGAAGATATGGCATTGAAGGACTAGTGAAGGGGCCGGTCTGTGTCAGGTGTGGTAAGTAATGACGCGATAACCTCACAAAAGATATGAGCAAATCCAAAAGAGGCATTCCAGACAGAGTTTTAGTCCTAGCTTTTGTGGAACTTTGGACCGTTTTAGTTTGCAGTAGTGTTGTAGCTGAGACCTCATTAAGACCAGAGTCTCCCAAAACCAAGACCTACATGCACAGAGGTCTTGGGAGACTCTGATCTCAGTTTGGTTTCAGTCTGTAATCAACTACAACACTACTTTACAGATCGTATTATGTCTCAAAAAATTCTACATAATGCAATAAAATAGAGAGGGAACCCCAGAAAACAGAACTATGGCTCTTTGAACATTTTGTCTTATGTGTTACCAAGGTGTTATGTCCATAACCAACACTTACAATGAGGCCAGAGGTGCAGTAGAACGTGACTTTATTAATGAACTCACAGTGTGCACAAGGTGCTCCCATCGAGGCAGAGGTGAGGTCAAAAGAGACCGTCCCTCTTCCACATTGGCCTTTTATACTGTGGGTGGCGGCAAAAGCGGAAAGGTGGAGCTACCACCCATAACACACAGTAATATCATATTAACAGTATTGAACGACATCACCCCCCCCTTCAAAAAGGTTCAAAACACACACACACCATTTAGATCCTGCCAAATTTATAGCCCGAATCACGTACTAATAATAAACAGAATGATTAAGGCCAGGAGGACAGGTGGACTACTGTCCCACCTGCACACAGCCTGATGGATTATTCTGCCATCTCTGTTAAAATATAGTCCATAAAATTAAAAGAAAAAAAAAACAACTGCTGTGTTTCTAATATAATGTAAAACAACCCCATAACATATATACATACAAATGAAAACCTCAATCCAATAACCAACCAGTCAGTATTTACATTCACGCCATGTTATGAACTCTCCCAGCAAAACCACCCCATAACCTGGGCAAACCACACATTAATCATATGTATTAAACATACTGACAGAATCATTTTATTTTTTTTTGTTTTTTGTACATGGGCAATTCACATAGCAACTCTGCGCAAAAAACATATTGACTATGTAGCCTGGGCAATTCAAATCATAACATTTAGATTAACCCATTGCCCCCTACTGCCATACAGTCCTGATGGAGAACCCACCCCCCGGAGACCCGTCCGGCGGGTCCCATCCAGCACTTTGTCTTCTCTTCACCCCTGGAGATGAACCATGTTGGAGCCCCGACACCTCCTTCTCTTCACTGACGCGCCGTAGCTCGTTGGGGTGTCTCCATGAGTCATCGGAGAACTGAAGGTATCCATCCTCCCGAACAGAATCAGAATCAGAATCAGAATCAGGTTTATTGCCATTGTTCATGTAGTACACAAACTAGGAATTTGTCTCGGTACAATGCTGCAACATTAAACATGATAAGATAAGAGAAATAAACTATACATGTAATAAAGTGTAGGATAAGAACAGCCACCACCTGCAGCCGCCCCTCGTCCTTTTGTCATTTCTGCTTGCCATGGATCCTTCTCAACTGAGCCCCCTCTCTGGGTCGAACAATGTCAGTGACTCCCAGAGGTGCTTGACTCGGTTTCCACTGTCCACTACGTCTCAACCGGGCCTCCTCACTGGGTTGCGTCACACCAGCAACTCCCCGCAAAGCCTGACACAGCCTCCAGTGTTCCTGTGTGGCACGTCTTTTCGCTGTGCCAGCTGTTCCTGCCCCGCTCGCTTTCATTTGCAACGCCGGCAAAGCCGTTGTAGTCCTCTGCTTCTCGGTACCTCCCGGCCGAACTCCAGAAGCAGTAGAAACTATCCTGTCGACTCCACCCACCATCACAGGCGTCCCACCGTGCCACCCAGTTCCCTCACCGAGGGTAACCTGGGCCCTGGCACCAGAACCCTCCCGTGATAGCCCTGGATTGAATTGGTCTTGTTCATCTTCCAGAATACTAGGCCAAGAATCATCCTAAACCGCATTGTCCACCACTTGCGGAACCGTCCGGTCCCACAAACCACGGCCCGACCACTCATCTCCGACGCCACTGGTGATCGAGAAGCCTAGTCCATAAAAGAGGTCACAGCCCATCACATTCGACCCACTGGCGGTCACCACGGACTGCAGGCTGGACACCTCCGCTGACATGTACCTCGCCGTCAACTCCAGTGAACCCATGATGGACAATCTATTTCCACCATATTCACAAAATGGCATCGACAGACCTCTCACACGGTGATATGGAAAAAAAACTCCTCCCAGTAGGCCAATGCAACACAGACCTCACCGCGCCTGTGTCCACCAGTAATGGCACTTCCACGCCGTTCAATTCCACCATTAAATACGTACGGCCCTCTGTGCTTGGGGAGACGGTGTGAATAACTGGAGGAGTCGTGGCGGTGGAGTTCACTTCGCGTTGTTGTTCCCCTCGCTCAAATTTTTTTTTACAGGCCCTGGCAAAATGATGTAGGAGTCCACACTTGCTGCTGCATTTGCCCCTTGCCAGACACTCTCTTGCCTTGTATGGTGCTTGGTGGACCTGCAGCCCAAACATCTGGGCGATCCCGGGGAGGACCTTACTTTAAAATCAGTAGCGTATTCTTCTTTGTCTTCCATGCTGTCATTGCTACTCAGATCCACAGCCTGCACCACTGACTGATTCAGGCTGCCTCAATGTTGTTCTCTCACCGAGGTCCCATGATAGTTTATCTGCTGCTTCGTACTGCTGAGCTATCTCCACAGCCTTGGCCAATGTCAGTTCACCGGAGTGCATGAGGAGTCTTGACCGTGCCGCTGAACATAACATGTGCTCCGCCAACAGATCGCCGACCATTTCTTCCTCTAAAGTCCCAAACTGGCAGTTCACAGCCAACTGATGCAGATCTGAAACATACCACTGCACCAACTCTCCAGTCCGCTAGCGACGCTGTCGGAACTGGATCATCCGGACAAAGGCGTTCTCAGGAGCGTGAAAGTAGCGCACCATTAGCTCAGCCACGTCCTCAAAATTATCGCTCTCATCCAATGTGCTGAGAAAACATTGTCCCTCCATGCCAAAATTATTGACCAGTATCACTCATGATACTGATACATGAGTATTTTTATCATGTTTATAGTCAGCTTCATGTGTGCCTGTGTTTGTGTCAATGTTGAATGTAATTTGTGGCTTGTAAATATGGATGTCACCAGACTGCAAAACAAATCTACCTACGGGTACAAATAAAGTAACCTGAACCTGAACCTGAACCTGAACTCATGCATGCAGTTTCTCTAATTCATTGAGGTTCAATGCCACCAAATAGTTTTCGAATGTGGCATACCATCTTTCCCACGGAACCGGTGGCTTGCCGGGAAGCTCCAAAAACGGCCGAATGCCCGAAATTCCTTTGTCCATGTCTTTATCCAATGACAAATGTTTTGTTAGTAACCAACACTCCCATAATGAGGCCGGAGATGCAGTAGAACGTGACTTTATTAATGAACTCAGCGTGCACAAGGCGCTCCTGTCGAGGCAGAGGTGAGGTCAAAAGAGACCGTCCCTCTTCCGTATCAGCCTTTTATACTGTGGGTGGCGGCAGAACCGGAAAGGTGGAGCCACCACCCATAACACACAATAATATCATATTAACAGTACTGAACGACATCACACAAGGGGACAGGCAATGAAGCCTATTTGGTGATATCCAACCATGAGTTCAAACTCACAACCTTCTACTCCAGAGTCCAGCACTCTACCTTTGTCATCAAGACGGTTGACCCACTTGGCAAGCCAAGTAGGAATGCTTTAATTGACTCCACTCCATATCACTGATTCTTGAGACTTGGGAAAAAAACGGGGATAAAAAAAAATTGAAAAATACAAAGTTGATGCTCAGATAAATTAAACTGTATGTATGAATGTACCAAGCACTAGGCTACCAAATTATTTTCTGATTCATCCAACAGTCTTTTTTCTTTTTTAAAAATGTATTGTGTTCAATGCATTCTACAGTTAATCCCTCATGACATCTGCAGTTTTAAATATTTCAGTTTTTTTTGTCCAATAGCATTTATAACTGCTGAACATGGTTTGTCCCATGTCTGAAGAATAAGTGATATGTATATGAAGGAAATTGGAAAACAATCTCCAAAAGTACAGTAACGTATCTTACCTAAGAAAGACAATTATTTTCAATGCTTCTGCTCATTTTTCATTAGGATATGCTTGTAAATGTTGGAGTTGTAGTCAAGACCACAGCAAGACCAGAGTGTAGAAAGACCAAGACTTTTAAGTGGTCAAGATCAAGTCAAGACCGAGACCAATGTACAGTATATCTTTGGCTAAGTCCTGACTTGGTCTCCACATGATCTTAACCCGTATTGATGCCTCGGTGAAAAGAGAAGCATACAGTAATCAGTCAATGTATGTGTGTGTGTGTGTGTGTGTGTGTGTGTGTTGTTGTTGGTATTTGTCCGTCTTTTACCAGCTTATCAGCTTGCCCAGTAAAAATTAAGTGGAACTAAAGGCTTGTATCGTTGTATGGGCATATTTTCTCGACTTTTAATTTGCCAGAATTTTGAGATAACTCTTTGTTTTCAAAATAAACACAAAAATAGCTCTCCTTTACCGTTACTGAAGCTGAAACATCATTGTAATTGTCACGATTCTCCCCCTGCGCTTTTACACAGCGCACAGAGAAGGAGAGAGACAGTTCTACATGCAGGGTTACACCACAAACACATTTATTAAAGAAAGAAGAAACTGTTCCTAAAAAGTGCAGACTACAAAAACACAGCAAACATACTGGCTGACACCACGGGACGTGAAGCGGGCAGACCACAGTGTACAGTGGCACAACAGAAGCATATGACAATACAATAATCCAGCAATGGTAGACTAGCAATGAGCTGCTTAAGTACAACCATACTGGCAAAGGAAGATTGGGTGCACCTGGGCAAGGAGCGGGAAAGATAATCACTGGGAGTGGCCCCAGCTAACTATCATGAGAGAAGGGGGGGGGGTGGACCGGCAAGCTGTCAGACCGTGCCCATGCGAGTGTAGGCCAAAGGAGGCTGCCTCACAGCTGCTGGCCAGAATACAGTGGCTACAGGTACGGAAAAATAAACTAGGAAACAAAGAAACTACAAGAAGCTCAAAAGATAACATAATACACAAATACACGGATAAATCTGAGACACAGAAGGTCAGAACCGAGCCTGAAGGACAAACCGGCTCGGTTCATGACAGAGCCCCCCCCCCCCCCCCACACACACACACACACAGTCAAGACACCCAAGGTAACATCACAAGGAAAGACACACACCCCCCAGCAGGAACAACAACAATAATCAACCCAGGGTGGGAGGTGGAGGAAACAGGTCAGGAGGGAACAAAAACAACCCCACCCAGGGCCCACAGCAGGAAAAACAATTAACCCCCCAAGTCCAAAGACATGGAGGCTTAGGAGGCCACCCAGAGTCCCAGGCCCAGCAGAAGGTCTGGTGGACAGAGTCTGCTGGCCTGCCGGAAAACATGGGCCACCTGACCCAGAGACTCAGTCCTTCAGGCAGCAGGCAAGTGCTGTTGAGCCACCAGGACTGGAGGGGTAAGGAGTGAGGTGGCCTGCCCACTGGGAGGGTCACTGGTGGGTGGCCAGACCGTAGGTGGGGAACCCCCATGGTGCCTGGTGGACAGAAGAAGGGGATCATGACGGTGTCAGGCTGAGAAGCAGAGCAAACCTCAACAACGACCTGCGAAGAAGAGGAGGGCCACGACGGCATCAGGCAGAGGAGAGAAGGCCCCGGTGTCCTCAGGCTGGCCGGCAGCACCCTCAGTGGTACCGTCTTGGGACACCGCTGCAGCTGGAGCTCTGAAGCAACCACGATGGACTCCGGCTGGGTCAACAATGTACCCATGGTGGACCCCGGCTGGGCCAACGCAGCATCCTCGATGGAATCCGAGCTGGAGCACAGCGCCCATGATGGGTCCATGCAGGAGCGCAGCACCCACGTTGGGCTATCACTGGGGTGCAACCCCATGAAGGTCACAGACCTGGACGCCGCACCCACAGAGACTCAGTCTACGGAGGGACCAACACGATGGCCTCAGGCAGAAGGGGAGCTGGACCCGCAACGTTGCCTGGCAGTGAGACCGGATCCACGGAGACCCCCGGCGCTGGTGGAACCTCTCCGGCGACCCTAGGCATAGGCTCAGAAGATGCAGGAGAAGAGAGGTGGTTAGGGTTGCTGGCAGCGGTAGAGCCTGGCGAAGGGAGTTCAGATGCAGCTGCGTGCTGCACCCGACTCTCTTCACCTACAGCCAGACAAGATCTCTCCAACACTAACATTAGAAATACAAGAGAGATAACTTGACTGAGCTCAAACTCCACCACCGTCCAGGACTCCATTGAACCTGACGATGTTGTCTCGGGCCTGGCCTCCAAGAGGTCAGCTCTTGCTCCCATTCCACTGCAATCATCTCCACAGCTGGCAAGATGGTGGTCACAGTCCCGGTGCCCTGAGGCAAAATAACCCCTGCTGGAGATGAGTCCAGCGAGGAAGCTGAGGGTTGGCTCCCTGTTGACTCCAGAGTAGAATCCTCTGAAGCCACCGGCCTCTCCACCGTCCGATGGCTCTGACCTTGGACCGACGGACGCTCAGGAGAAAATGGAGGAGACATGGAGAGAACAGAAGAAGAGTTAACATCTGCAGCTGGAGGAGAGAGTCCAGCAGACTGCTTAAACTAGATCTTTCTCCCAGGAGACAGACAAGGTTTATCATTGTAAGGTGTAACAGAATAAAAGAAAAAAAAACAAAACACTTGCCTGTCATCCTGGATCTTGATGTTGGCAGCTGCAGGGGACAAGCGGTCATCCTTTTCCGCATCCACGATGATTCTGGCTCCCCCTCTGAATAGTGGAAGAGCCGGCTCAGGAAACATGGAAATGGGCATATCTGGGGTAATCCTGATGGACCTCTTGGCAGCAGGAGGGATGATGGCTGCCGAAAATGAGGAGGGCTTCTTCTGGAGCAGGGACGACGGATGACCCTTCTTGTGGGCAGATGAAGCTGGATCCTTCAGGGCCCTGGGCTCCACCATTGTCCTGCGGCTTAGTTGCGGGGCCAGCGGACACGCAGTAAAAAATGAAGGAGACACGGAGAGAATAGAAATAGGATCAACATTTGCAGCTGGAGGAGAGGGCCCAGTGGACTGCTGAGACTGGTCCTCTCCCTCGGGAGGTAGAACAGGTTTATCGTGATTTAACTGAATAGAATGAAAAAAACACTTGCATGACATCTGAGTGTCCGATTTTAAAAGCTGCAGGCAGTTGGCAGTCATTTCTCTCAGTGCCTATGGTAGATTTAGGCCCCCATGGTGAAGACTGGAGGAGCCATTTCTACGGTGACAGAGGTGGGCATAGCTGAAGGAAGCCTGGAAGATCTCTCAACAGTGGAAGGACTTGTCACTGTGACCGGGAGTTCTGCAGCGGCGGAAGGCACTGAGCATGAGGATGGCCCTGCAGCAGGAGTGGTCTGACCTGACGAGGGGGATGTGGCTGTAAAAGAGAGCAGCTTCCTCCAGTGTTTGGACACAGGCATCTCGCAGGATGACTAGATTTGTGGGAAGCTGAAGCTGGTTTAGTCGGTGTGGGAGTGGGTGTAGCAATCTGGCATGAAGCAGGAAAAATGGAACCCCGGGAGCGCTCCTCCTTCAACGCGAGCCCGGTCTTCCTAGGGGACTTCCTCACCCCCTCACCGTACTCATGCCGCAGCGCTGCCACCAGGGAAATTCTCTCAACTCCCTCTCCATGCTCGGAAAGTTGAGGGCAACGGCGAACTGCCACTTCTGCCAGATCCACATACCACAGGACGTCCTCTGGAGTGGAATGAGCACGTGCCGAGGAAATCAGCCTGTCTATCTACATTAGGGTCCAACAACACTCCCAACCCAGACACAGAGGATAGCTTCGTCCCAACGCTGCCATCTCCAAACCAGGCCGGTAAAAAGCAGCTCAAAAAGGAAAAAGTTTTGTGTGGGTGTAACCCACTAAGTCCTTTTATGGCTAGATTATTCTGTCATGATTCTCCCTGTGTGCTTTTACACAGTGCACGGAGAAGGAGAGAGACAGATCTACATGTAGGGTTACACCACAAACACATTTATTAAAGAAAGAAGAAACAGTTCCTAAAAAATGCAGACTACAAAAAACAAAAAAACAAACAAACAGAAAACAGGGTACACTTACTGGCTAACACGACAGGACGTGAAGCGGGCAGACCACAGCATACAGTGGCACAACAGAAGCATATGACAATACAATAATCCAGCAATGGTAGACTGGCAATGAGCTGCTTAAGTACAACCATACTGGCAAAGGAAGATTGGGTGCACCTGGGCAAGGAACGGGAAAGGTAATCACTTGGAGTGGCCCCAGCTAACTATCGTGAAAGGGGGGCGTGGTTGGACCGGCAAGCCTTCAGACAGCGCCCACATGAGTGTAGGCCAGAGGAGGCTGCCTCACAGCTGCCGGCCAGAATACAATGGCTACAGATACGGAAAAATAAACTAGGGAACAAAGAAACTACAAGAAACTCAAAAGATAACATAATACACAAATACACAGATAAACCTGAGACACAGAAGATCAGAACCAAGCCCAAAGGACAAACTGTCTCGGTTCATGACAGTAATACCTATGCCAGCCCAGTAGAGGTGACAGTGCGCCTTTATTACAGCCCCACTGAGCACTTCCTGTCAACAATCAATCTCATGCTGAACTTTTAAAATTGCTCTTTCTGCAAACTAAACATTTTCAGGAACTAAACCATTTTTTCAACACATTGTTTCTTTTCAGACACATTTTGCTGTTTACTTTTGAAGATAAAGGACAACATATAGTCTTCCTATCCACCTTAGTCCTGGGGGTGCCGCTGTAGGAATGATTATGTGCGGAGCTTCTGGTTTCGGCTGACCTAGTGTTAAATCAGTCAATAAGGGTGGAGTAGCAGGAGCATTTAAAATAACGTTTTTAAATGTTTTTCAAACTCAGCAACTCCATACCTATAGCCATGACTGTGCCCTTTCTCAATGAGCTAAATGACTTCTATGCTCGTTTTGACAAGGACAATAACGAAAAGAACATCAATTTCCCACCCTCTGACGACCTCCACCACCTCACACTCACCCACACCGACGTCCGTAACGCACTGAGTCATGTCAACGTACGTAAGGCTGCTGGCCCTGACGGCATTCCTGGGCGTGTGCTGAGGGCATGCGCTGAGCAGCTGGCAGGGGTCTTCACAGACATCTTCAACCTGTCCCTGGCTCAGGCCGTGGTACCAGCGTGCTTCAAGACCACTTCTATAGTACCAGTGCCGAAACATTTAACACCATTGTGCCTAAATGACTATCGCCCTGTGGCACTGACGCCCATAGTCATGAAGTGCTTTGAGCGACTGGTCTTGGCACAGCTCAAAAAATGCCTGCCCCCTACACTGGACCCTCACCAGTTTGCCTACTGGAGCAACAGGAGTACAGAGGATGCGGTTTCTACAGCGCTGCACTATGTACTCTCACACCTGGATGACAAGAACACCTACGCAAGAATGCTGTTTGTTGACTTCAGCTCAGCATTCAATACAGTTATCCCCTCCAAGTTGATCACTAAACTTGGGGACCTGGGAATCAGTACCTCCACCTGCAACTAGATCATGGATTTTCTGACCAACAGACCCCAGCATGTTAGGTCAGGCCCCAACCGTTCTTCCGTCGTCGCACTCAACACTGGTGTACCACAGGGCTGTGTGCTCAGCCTATTCCTCTACTCCCTCTTCACCCATGACTGCAGGCCTATGTATGGATCCAATTCCATCATAAAGTTCGCAGATGACACCACGGTGATTGGACTCATCAGGGACAACGATAAGTCAGATTACAGAGCAGAGGTTGAGCACTTGGCTACTTGGTGCGCTGACAATAACCTGCTCCTTAACACCAGCAAAACCAAGGAGCTCATAGTGGACTACAGGAAGGAGAGGGGCGAGACACATGACCCCATCCATATAAATGACATAGCTGTTGAACGTGTCCCCAGCTTCAAATTCCTGGGGACCCACATCTCGGAGGACCTGTCCTGGTCAGTTAACACCACCAGCCTGATCAAGAAGGCCCATCAGCGCCTCTTCTTCTTGAGGACACTGAAGAAGAACCATCTGTCAACTGACATCCTGGGCAACTTCTACCGCTGCGTGATAGAGAGCACCCTGACCAACTGTGTCACAGTCTGGTATAGGAGCTGCTCTGTCCCTGACCGTAAGGCGCTGCAGCGGGTGGTGAAAACCGCCCAACGCATCACAGGGACTACACTTCCAGTTATAGAGGACGTCTACAGGAAAAGATGTCTGCGCCGGGCACGCAGCATTCTTAGGGACTCCAACCATCCTGCTCATGGACTGTTCCAGCTTCTCCCCTCCAGAAGTCGTTTCAGAAGCCTTCGGACTAGAACCAGCAGGTTTAGGAACAGTTTCTTTCCAACAGCTGTCACGTTATTGAACTTAGTTCCCCGCTGACTCTCTTATCATCATCTTTTACCATCCTCACCTGTACATAACTGCCCATCTAACTTATTGTACATTATTTGCACATAACAGTACTCTTAACTTTCTGCACTGCTGCATATATTTGCATATATTTGCTTAAATTGCACATACTGTCAATTACTGTATATACTGCACTGCTGTCCTTTGCACTTCTGATTGGATGCTAAACTGTGTTTCGTTACCCTGTATTCATACATGTGTAATGACAATAAAGTTGAATCTAATCTAATCTAATCTAATCTAATCTAAATTAATTTTAATGTATAGTCCACATACATGTTTTGCAATCAAGTGGCAGCTAATTTCAGCTCTTCTAGTTTTTTTGTATTTTTTGAATGTTTGGGCATAGTCCTGGTACTTGTTGCTGGTGTTCGTGGTTGTGCCAGATTGGATAAATGGAGGCTCCTCACCACAAGGTGTCAGACGACATCCAAGCACGGTGTTGTGGTGCACATCTGCTCTAAGGTAAATTTGATTATGTCCAACATATTTTAACAAAATGCAGCCGACTTTATTGCAGGGGAGACGTGCTGGTCGGAATGCACACCGCATCATTATGAGTACAGGCATGAGAAGTCATAAATCATGATTCTTTCTTTGTTTGGTTGCAGCAATGTCCCAGGAAAACCCCCTTGAGTGTCTGGTATCATTGGAAAGCTTAGAAATCATACTTTCTAAAAATACCCAAGCTTTAGCTGAAGACGAAACTCCCCACTGATCAAACAAGAGTTTTCAACCTAGCCAAAATATAAACAAATGATGTTTTTTCTGGGTCAGTTTTTGTGCACTTCCTACAAATTAAATATCATTTTGAAGGTCTTTCAGAATCAGAATCGAATCAGAATCAGATTTATTGCCATTGTTCATGTAGTACACAAACTAGGAATTTGTCTCGGTGCCATGCTGCAACATTAAAAACATGATGAGATAAAGAGATAAACTAAAAAACTAAAAGACTAAAAACATGCAATAAGTGTAGAATAATAAGTAATAATAATAATAATAATAATAATAATAATAATAATGAGTAATACTAGTCAAGGCAGTTTTAAATAAATTAGCAAGTAGCAGATAATATGGGGTACCACAGTGCAGTCGATAATGCAACAGAAAAACAGTGATGAACGACATGAGCTGCTGTATATAGTGTACGAGAGTCAATAAGTCACTTAATGTTCAGCAGTCTGATGGCAGAGGGGAAAAAGCTGTTCATGTGCCGAGAGGTTTTAGTCTGAATGGACCGAAGTCTTCTACCTGAGGGGAGGGGGGCAAACAGTACGTGACCAGGGTGTGAAGGATCGGCTATGATCCGGCCTGCACGCCTCCGGGTCCTGGAGATGTACAGGTCCTGGAGAGATGGGAGCTTGCAGCCGATCACCTTCTCAGCAGTGCGCACAACGCGCTGCAGCCTTAGTCTGTCCCTGGCAGTGGCTCCTGCGTACCACACGGTTATGGAGGAGGTGAGGATGGACTCGATGATGGTCGTGTAGAACTGCACTAACATCTTGGTGGGTAGCTTGAGCTTCCTCAGCTGCCGCAGAAAGAACATCCTCTGCTGGGCCTTTTTGATGAGGGAGCTGATGGTTGGCTCCCATTTGAGGTCCCGGGTGATGGTGGTGCCCAAGAAGCAGAAGGAATCTGCACTGGTGATGGGAGAGCCTGTGATTGTGAGGGGGGGCAGGGGGGTTGTGACTTTCCTGAAGTCCACAATCATCTCCGCTGTCTTCAGAGCGTTCAGCTGCAGGTTGTTGTGGCTGCACCAGGACACCAGCTGGGCCACCTCTTTCCTGTAGACGGACTCGTCACCGTTGGAGATGAGCCCGATGAGGGTGGTGTCGTCCGCAAACTTGATCAGCTTAACAGACTGGTGGGAGGAGGTGCAGGAGTTGGTATAAAGGGAGAAGAGTAGGGGGGAAAGTACACAGCCCTGGGGTGATCCGATGCTGATGCTAACAGAGTCCGAGACAGACTTCCCCAGCTGCACATGCTGCCTCCGGTCCGTCAGGAAGTCGGTGATCCACCTGCAGAGGGAGTCAGGCACGCCGAGCAGGGACAGCTTGTCCTGGAGCAGAGCGGGGCGGATGGTGTTGAATGCAGAGCTGAAGTCCACAACCAGGATCCTGGCATAGGTTCCCGGGGAGTCCAGGTGCTGCAGGATGGAGTGGAGGGCCAGGTTGACTGCGTCGTCCACAGACCTGTTGGCACGGTAGGCAAACTGCAGCGGGTCCAGGAGGGGAGTGGTGATGGACTTGAGGTGAGACAGGACCAGGCGCTCAAAGGACTTCATGACTACAGAGGTGAGCACTACAGGTCTGTAGTCGTTAAGTCCAGTAATCCGTGGCTTCTTGGGGACAGGGATGATGGTGGAGGATTTGAGGCAGGTCGGCACGTGGCATAGCTTAAGGGAGGTGTTAAAAATGTCTGTGAAGACAGGAGCCAGCTCTTTCGCACAGTGTCTCAGGGTGAAGGGAGACACACCGTCCAGCCCGGGGGCCTTGCGCGGGTTCAGTCTGGAGAATTGTCTGTGCACGTCCTGCTCACTGATGACAAGGGCGGGGGGGAGGAGGAGGAGGGGGGGCCGCTTTTGATGAATTAGGGGCCGAGGAGGCAGTGGAGCTGGGTGGAGTGGGGGAGTTGGACACAGCTGACGAGGTGTCAAAACGGGCGTAATGTTGGGACAGTTTTTGACAAAGGGCTTTGTCATCCTGACCTTTAGAAGCCTGAGGCCGATAGTTGGTGATTTGCCTCAGTCCTCTCCACACAGAAGCCGAGTCATTAGCAGTGAACTGCTGCTGGAGTCTCTCAGAATACACAGATTTAGCTCTCCTCAGCTCTCTGTTAAACCGATATTTAACCTCCCCGTAGCAGTCTCTGTCTCCACTTTTCAACGCTGCTTCCTTCTCCTTCCTGATCTGTCTGAGCTTAGCAGTGAACCAGGGCTTATCATTAGAGTACCTCACCCTGGTGCGCGATGGGAGAATGCTCTCCTCACAAAAGTTGATATATGAGTTCACAGTGTCTGTGTACTCATTAAGATCATGTGTGGCTCCTTTAAACATGTCCCAGTCAGTTATTTCCATGCATGTGTTCAGTTTCTCTCCAGCTTCACTGGTCAATTTCTTCGTGGTGGTCACAACAGGTTTAGTGAGTTTCAGTCTCTGTCTGTATGTGGGAATGAGGTGGACCATCACGTGATCAGATAGTCCGAGCGCAGCGCGGGGGACAGCGCGATACGCGTCCTTCACTGTAGTGTAACAGTGATCCAGCGTGTTATTTCCTCTGGTTGGACATTTAATAAACTGTCTGTATCGGGGGAGCTCGTGACTCAGACTGCTCTGGTTAAAGTCGCCTACCACAATAACCAGGGAGTCTGGAAAAGTCCGCTCCGCATGTAGGACGTGATCTGCGAGCGCGCACTGGGCCTCGCGCGCGTCCGCGTCGGGAGGGGCGTACACAGCAATCAAAACAAATGATGCGAACTCCCGTGGGGAATAAAATGGCTTGCAGTTAACAGAGAGAAATTCTAGATCAGTAGAAGAGTGTTGTGAAACCACCGTTACATCAGAGCACCAGCTGCTGTTCATGTAGAAGCAAACTCCTCCTCCAATAGACTTACCGGAGAGCTCTGCGACGCGATCAGCACGAAACAGCTGAAATCCCTCGAGGCTGATCGCGCTGTCCGGTATGCTCCTTTTAAGCCAGGTCTCAGAGAAACAGATGACAGACGAGGAAGCGAGGTCCTTAAATCGCATCAGCAGTCTTAATTCTTCTACCTTGTTCAAGAGAGAATTGGCATTGGATAGAAATATGCCAGGCAAGGCTGTTCGTGTGCCTCTCCTTCGCAGCCGAGCGAGAATCCCCCTTCGCTTTCCTCTTTTTCGCCGTCTTACTCTTTGAGCCAAACAATGAATCAGATCGGCGGCAGGAGCTAAAAATACTGGGAGAAGGTCCGTCGGAGTGAGAGTCCTGATATTTAATAGCTCTTCACGAGTATAAGAGCTGGCAGACACACAATCGACGAACAAAAACAAACAAATTAAACAAATTAAAGGGCAGCGTAGCACCATGTCGACCACTGTGGGCGCCATCTTGGAAAAGATATGGAATACAGATATGGAATACAGAATATGGAATATGGAAATAATGTTACATCAACAATACAGAATATGGAAATAATGTTACATCAATTTTGAAAATGTCCTCAAAGTGACTCATTTTGCCAGCACGGGTCATTTGTTTACAGTGTTAGCATCTTAGCAGCGGCACTCACTAATGGAGCTACTGTCTACGAGGCCACTTTTTAAGGTCATCTTCGCATCCCTCGATAGTCGTGGGAAGTGGTTTGATTATATTACTGTTTTGAGGTGCAAGAGGCTGTGTTCCCGTGTTTCTGATGCCAAAGTCATTGTTTTTTAACAAGGAAAAGTGTCCCGTTTTAGTGACAACCAAATGTTCTAAACTAGTACCGGAAGTTGCAACTATAATTTGTCACGCCGCGCCATTCATCAGCGGCGCCACCTGCTCACGCACCTGCTACTCATCAGCAGCGAGGGATAAAAGCCGCCTCGCCCTGAGCTTCGGCCTGAAGCCGTTAGACTTCATCGCCTTCCATGCGAAGCATCAACTCTCTCTTCAGCGTCACGCTAAGCGGTAAGAAGATTCCTTTCCTTACCTCTCCCAGTCTGCTCCCCTGTGCACAGGTGGATTCCTCAGCGGCGGACAACTCCGTCCCTCGTCCTTCCTCGCTGCTGCACCGAGTCCTGCAGGTGACTGTCTCCCGGGGTTCCGTCCTTGAAGTGCCTGCCATCAGTCTAACACAAGTAAGCTTCTCTCCCTCGCCTATTCTCCTCCTGTATTGGTGTGTGCCTGTCACCCTGTGTCTGTTCTTTCCCATAGGGTTGCCGGCTGAACGGTCTCCTGCCTCTGTGCCCGAAGCAGACGCCACCACCAATACATTTACATCCCGCTGACACACACCCATACACCCCTGCTGTTAATAAACAGTTTGAACTACTCTGAGCCTGTGTGTGTGCGTCTCCTGAGCCGAACGTTATGTCAGTACGGCTTCAGCAGAGCGGCTCGGCAGACGGCGGGCTCGCACACCGGTTTACCATCCTCGAGGCTCTGGTGGATCAGATTGTTTATCAGCAACAGGTGGTACTTAATCAATTATTAGAATTAACTAACCGATTGAACCGCTTGGACCCCCAACAGCCGTTCCCCCCGACTCGCCAGGGTGGCGTGGCTCCTGCTGTTCCAGCGGCCGTCCAGCCGGCTCCAGTGGCACCGGTTCGGCTCACACCGATTCTGACCCCCACCCGCTTTAGCGGTAAGCTCGGCGGAGCGCGGGGGTTCATTATGTAGTGTGAGTCCGTGTTCCACCGTGTGCCCGGAGATTTTCCCTCGGATCACAGCCGAATTGGTTACATAGGGAATCTCCTGGAGGGGCGTGCGTTAACTTGGACCTACGCCGTAATGGCGAGGCCCAGTTATGCCACCCTCACCTATGACCAATTCGTGAGGCGCTTTCTGGAGGTCTTTGACCATTCTCAAACCGAGACGGTCCAGGTCGATCGGCTTCTCGCTCTCCAGCAGGGAAGCCGGTCGGCAGCGGACCACTCGGTCGACTTCCGGGTAGCGGCGGAGGAATTGGGCTGGGAGGAACGCTCCCTCTGTGGCCTGTTCCTCCGCAGCCTCAATAGTGATCTGAGGGATGAACTGGCTGGTCGGGATATCCCTGGGACGCTAGCGGAGCTGACGTCCTTAGCGGTAGGTTTGGATAACAGGCTGCGCGAGCGCTCCTCGGGGCGGAAGTCTTCTCCTTCTCGCCCTCGTGGAGCCTCGCCGCACCTGTTCCAAGCTCGCCCCCTGGCGGCACCGCCAGCATCGTGCCCCGAGGAGTCGGAGCCGATGGTGACGGGCTGGACCAAACTTTCCCCTGTGGAGAAACAACGCCGCCGTGAGTTGGGCCTCTGCATGTATTGCGGAGGCGACAAACACACCGTGGAGCGTTGTCCACGGAAAGCCAGTCGGTGGGGTCCGCGAGTCACTGTTGGGGGCCTCGCGGACGTCAATCGGTTAGGATCACTCACCCAATTGAAGCTGCCCCTCCGTTTCTGCCATAACCCCACTGGGCACCTCACCCACGCACTGGTGGATTCGGGCGCAGAAGGCAGCTTCATTTCACAAAGCCTGGCAACCCGATTGGGCATCCGCTGCCAGGCACTCAACACTCCCATCTCCCTAGTCCACCTCTCCCGTGCCTCCCTTGGGAGAGTGACACATCAAACTATCCCTGTACCAGTCATCATCTCGGGAAACCACCAGGAGGAGATGACCTTCTACGTCCTCCCCAACTCTGTGTCGCCCGTCATCCTGGGGTATCCCTGGCTCCGTCTTCACAACCCGGTCCTGGATTGGAGATCAGCTGGGGTATCGGCATGGAGTACATTCTGCCTGGGCACCTGCCTCCAGTCCGCTGCCTGCTCGCCGTCCGCTCCTCCCCCCGCGACGGACGCTGCACCCCCGGACCTGTCCCTGGTGCCTCCGGAGTTTCACGACCTGGGTATGGTGTTCAGTAAAGCGAAAGCTATGTCTCTTCCCCCTCATCGGCCCTACGACTGTGCCATCAACCTCCGCCAGGGGGCTCCCTTACCTTCTGGTCGCCTTTACAGCCTGTCTGCGCCGGAGAAGGAGACGATGAACGCCTACCTGAAGGAGTCATTAAGTGCTGGGATAATCCGCCCATCATCGTCACCCGTGGGGGCAGGGTTCTTCTTCGTGGGAAAGAAGGATGGGTCCCTCCGCCCTTGTATCGACTACCGGGCCCTCAACAATATCACAGAGAAGGACCGTTACACCCTGCCTCTCATGGACACTGCTTTCCACTCCCTCCAGGGGGCGACCTGGTTCACCAAGCTGGACCTACGCAGCGCTTACCACCTCGTCCGGATCCGGGAGGGAGATGAGTGGAAAACGGCCTTCCGTACCCCGAACGGCCACTTTGAATACCTGGTGATGCCGTTCGGGTTGACCAACGCTCCTGCAGTCTTCCAGCGCCTCATTAATGACGTCCTCCGGGACTTCATCGGCCTTTTCGTGTTCGTCTACCTGGACGATATTCTCATCTTCTCCAAGTCCAGGGACGAGCACCAGGTCCACGTGAGGCGGGTCCTCCAAAGGCTGCTGGAGAATCGTCTGTACGTAAAGGCAGAAAAGTGTGAATTTTACGCCAGGAGTATGTCCTTCCTGGGGTTCATCATCGCCCACGATAAGGTGCTCCCTGACCCAGAGAAGGTAAAGGCGGTGGTGGAATGGCCTACACCTGCATCCCGGGAGCAGGTGCAGCAATTTGTTGGCTTCGCCAATTTCTACCGCCGCTTTGTCCCCAACTTCAGTACCATCGTTGGACCACTGACCCGCCTCACGTCCCCGAAGGTCCCGTTCCGGTGGACCGAAGAGGTCGCTGCCGCCTTTGAGGCGCTGAAGACGGAATTCTCCTCCTCCCGGGTCCTTCGCCAGGTCGACCCCACGCTGCAGTGCATCGTAGAGGTAGATGCTTCGGACACGGGAGTGGGAGCAGTGCTGTCCCAGCGGTCACCGGACAATGGCGCCAAACGGCCCTGCGCCTTCTTCTCCCGGCGCTTGTCCCCGGCGGAGAGAAATTACGATGTGGGGGACAGAGAGCTCCTGGCCATCAAACTCGCCCTGCAGGAATGGCGTCACTGGCTGGAGGGGGCGAACCTGCCGTTTGTGGTCCTTACGGACCACAAGAACTTAGAATATCTACGATCTGCCAAGCGCCTGAACGCCCGCCAGGCGCGTTGGTCTTTGTTCTTCGCCAGGTTCCAATTTTCAATCACCTTCAGGCCTGGCTCTAAGAACGCCCTGCCTGACGCCCTCTCCAGGCAGTTCACCCCCGTGGAGTCGGAGGAGGCGCCCCACTCCATCCTGCCCAGGTCGTGCATCGTGGGAGCCATCTCGTGGGACATCAAGAGCAAGATCCGGAAGGCACAGGAGGTGGAACCTGACCCTGGCGGCGGACCGGAGGGGAGGCTGTTCGTGCCATCCGCGGTCTGAGGAGAGGTCATCCACTGGCTCCACACCTCCAAGATCACCTGTCACCCTGGCACCTCCCGGATGATAGATCTCCTCCAACGGTCCTTTTGGTGGCCAGGCCTGCGGAGGGATGCAGCCCGCTACGCCCGGGCTTGCCCAATCTGTGCCACCTGCAAGTCGGGAAATGCCCCTCCAGCGGGTCTGCTCCAGCCCCTGCCCGTCCCTGGCAGGCCCTGGTCGCACATTGCGTTGGATTTCGTCACCGGACTCCCTGTCTCCAACTCCTATGACACCATCCTGACCATCGTGGACCGCTTCTCCAAGGCCGTGCACTTCGTCCCCCTGCGAGGCCTCCCTACTGCCCTGGAGACGGCGGACCTCCTCGTCCAACACGTGGTCAGGCTGCACGGGATTCCGGTGGACGTGGTCTCGGACCGGGGCCCCCAGTTTTCATCCGAGGTTTGGAGGTCTTTCTGCAACGCCATCGGAGCCAAGGTGAGCCTCTCCTCCGGCCATCACCCCCAATCCAACGGGCAGTGTGAGAGGACCAACCAGGAGCTGGAGGCTGCGCTCCGCTGTGTGTCCAGATCCAAACCCACGTCCTGGAGCAACCATCTTGCCTGGGTTGAATATGCCCACAACACCGCTCGCTCTTCTGCTACAGGGATGTCCCCCTTCAAAGCGTCCCTGGGTTACGACCCCCCACTGTTTCCGGAGCAGGAGAGTGAGGTAACTGTCCCATCAGTTAGGGCCCATCTCAGGCAGTTCCGCTCCACCTGGACTGCCGCGCGCAATGCGCTATTACGCACAGCGGAGCGCAACAGGACTGTGGCGGACCGGCGTAGAAGACCTGCCCCGGCGTACAGAGTTGGGCAACTTGTTTACATTTCCACCCAGGACGTCACTTTAAAAGGCGAGAGGAGAAAGCTGGCACAGCGCTTCATGGGTCCCTATCCCATCACCCGGATCATCAACCCGGTGGCTGTGCGCGTGGCAATTCCCCCCTCCCTCCGCATTCATCCCACTTTCCACGTGTCGAAGGTGAAGCTGGCAGTCACTGACCCCCTTTGCCCTCCTCCTGCAGCGCAACCCGCGCCCCGGATGATTGGTGGCCATCCGGCCTGGTCCGCCTCCTCCATCCTGGACTCCCGGCGCCGGGGTCGTGGGTTGCAATACTTGGTGGACTGGGAGGGCTATGGGCCCGAGCATCGACAGTGGGTGCCCCCGTCGTTTGTGTTGGACCCATCGCTCATCGCGGACTTCCACCGAGCGCACCCGGATAAGCCATCGCCAGGAGGCGCTGCTAGAGGGGGGAGTACTGTCACGCCGCGCCATTCATCAGCGGCGCCACCTGCTCACGCACCTGCTACTCATCAGCGGCGAGGGATAAAAGCCGCCTCGCCCTGAGCTTCGGCCTGAAGCCGTTAGACTTCATCGCCTTCCATGCGAAGCATCAACTCTCTCTTCAGCGTCACGCTAAGCGGTAAGAAGATTCCTTTCCTTACCTCTCCCAGTCTGCTCCCCTGTGCACAGGTGGATTCCTCGGCGGCGGACAACTCCGTCCCTCGTCCTTCCTCGCTGCTGCACCGAGTCCTGCAGGTGACTGTCTCCCGGGGTTCCGTCCTTGAAGTGCCTGCCATCAGTCTAACACAAGTAAGCTTCTCTCCCTCGCCTATTCTCCTCCTGTATTGGTGTGTGCCTGTCACCCTGTGTCTGTTCTTTCCCATAGGGTTGCCGGCTGAACGGTCTCCTGCCTCTGTGCCCGAAGCAGACGCCACCACCAATACATTTACATCCCGCTGACACACACCCATACACCCCTGCTGTTAATAAACAGTTTGAACTACTCTGAGCCTGTGTGTGTGCGTCTCCTGAGCCGAACGTTATGTCATAATTCACACAAGGCATCATGGGGCCTAGGAATAAGGTGGATCGTTTACAACTCATTGGTAAAAACTACAATTCCCATATTGCTTAAGAGCAACGTGCCAATCACAGCAGAGCTTCTTCTGAAGCCAAAGAAACTAGCAGATAGCATCAGAATAGAAGAGCAGGAAAAGAAAAAAGTTTTACAAGTAAGTTTTTCCCTTATGCAGCAGTTTCATTGTTAACACATTAATACCTCCTAACATTTGATTCTTAAAGCTTTTGTTTCGTCACATTTTTCCGATGTGCTCCACTAGCTCCATGGTTACATGAGTCATATGTTAATAACTTGTAAATGTTAAATTGGTTTCTCTAAAGTTCAGACAATGTTTTCAACTAATGTCAATAATATAAATAACACAACAATGTGACGTCATTGAATCATTTCCTTTAAAATAACTTTTACAGTCCCATCATTTCTATGATTTTTTTACTCAAAGCTGATGTGAGGTGTGAAATATAAAAACCACTTGGCTATTTTTAGAGAAAACCAAAAATTTCTTAAATAGACTAGGAACATGACATCTGTAATAGAATTTATTTGATGACGCTGACTTTAATTGACGCCTGAATTTATTTCCAATTATGAAAGAAGCGGAAGCGGAAGCGGATTGATGCGAATTCGTGACAATCAAAGTCAAGGGGTTAAAAATGTTCACATATGTAATAATAATCACATTTTCATTATTTTTCTCCTTCTAGTTTCTCTCTCTAGGTCCACGGTGGTAAACCTGAGGGTGAGCAGTCAGAGCAGCTGTGAAGAGAACAGGCTGGAAGCTACATAACAATATTACATGTTCTGTTTATTAAAAAAAAACAAAAAAACAAACAAACTGCATTTCAAATTTTTTTAGCAAGATAATTCAAGAACATCTCTCAATACTCATTACAGACAGAGTGAAACATTTCAACCTATTCTGATTCAATGGTGATAATTATGATGGCAGTTTTTTTAAAATTTTTGATATTTTTACCTGCTATTGCATGCCGTAGTGTAAATATATATGTATTAAATTAATAAAATCTGTTAATCCAGCATTTTTCTTTCTGGTCTTTATTTTATTTTATTCTTGTGCTTATATACTCTCACCGGCCACTTTATTAGGTACACCATGCTAGTAACGGGTTGGACCCCCTTTTGCCTTCAGAACTGCCTCAATTCTTCGTGGCATAGATTCAACAAGGTGCTGGAAGCATTCCTCAGAGAGTTTGGTCCATATTGACATGATGGCATCACACAGTTGGCGCAGATTTGTCGGCTGCACATCCATGATGCGAATCTCCCGTTCCACTACATCCCAAAGATGCTCTATTGGATTGAGATCTGGTGACTGTGGAGGCCATTTGAGTACAGTGAACTCATTGTCATGTTCAAGAAACCAGTCTGAGATGATTCCAGCTTTATGACATGGCGCATTATCCTGCTGAAAGTAGCCATCAGAAGTTGGGTACATTGTGGTCATAAAGGGATGGACATGGTCAGCAACAATACTCAGGTAGGCTGTAGCGTTGCAACGATGCTCAATTGGTACCAAGGGGCCCAAAGAGTGCCAAGAAAATATTCCCCACACCATTACACCACCACCACCAGCCTGAACCATTGATACAAGGCAGGATGGATCCATGCTTTCATGTTGTTGACGCCAAATTCTGACCCTACCATCCGAATGTCGCAGCAGAAATCGAGACTCATCAGACCAGGCAACGTTTTTCCAATCTTCTATTGTCCAATTTCGATGAGCTTGTGCAAATTGTAGCCTCAGTTTCCTGTTCTTAGCTGAAAGGAGTGGCACCCGGCGTGGTCTTCTGCTGCTGTAGCCCATCTGCCTCAAAGTTTGACGTACTGTGCGTTCAGAGATGCTCTTCTGCCTACCTTGGTTGTAACGGGTGGTTATTTGAGTCACTGTTGCCTTTCTATCAGCTCGAACCAGTCTGGCCATTCTCCTCTGACCTCTGGCATCAACAAGGCATTTCCGCCCACAGAACTGCCGCTCACTGGATATTTTTTCTTTTTCGGACCATTCTCTGTAAACCCTAGAGATGGTTGTGCGTGAAAATCCCAGTAGATCAACAGTTTCTGAAATACTCAGACCAGCCCTTCTGGCACCAACAACCATGCCACGTTCAAAGTCACTCAAATCACCTTTCTTCCCCATACTGATGCTCGGTTTGAACTGCAGGAGATTGTCTTGACCATGTCTACATGCCTAAATGCACTGAGTTGCCGCCATGTGATTGGCTGATTAGAAATTAAGTGTTAACGAGCAGTTGGACAGGTGTACCTAATAAAGTGGCCGGTGAGTGTATATATATATATATTATTTTTTTTTATGCACTCCTTGGCAAAAATGCTAGCGTACAGCCCTGGGATGACATACACCTCCTGTGTATTGTGGCAGTGACATCACAGCCATACCTGTATAAACAAATACCAAGCATTTCAAACCCATGCATGGATGGCATGACACACTACCCATGCTAGCGTGCCACAAGCACTGAGGCATCAGCACCTGTGGTGCTTTCATTGTCTTGGTCTTCTGTGGTCTTAGGAGACTTTGGTCTCAGTCTGGCCTTGACGAGGTCTTGACTAAAACACTAGTAAATGCATGAACTATAGAAAAATTGCTTTCTTTGAGGTCCAATATTTTCTTGTGCATTTCTATTTTATTTCTGTGTCTCAAAGATCAAATGACTGGACATATGAGGTTTATAGAGAATTGAAATTTTTGTTTATGGATGATCGACAAAGTGCAGTAAAAATGAGAAAAAAATCATTGAAATATACAGCTCTCAAGTAAGATTATTAAAATGTTATCCAATGACTTTTGCTGCTAACTTTGTTCATGACAATCATATAGCAGTCAGGTTAATGTAGAAACTATCATATTAAAAATTTGTGAATTAAACCCCATATAATCCAGTGAGCACAATACCAGCATTTACATAGGTTAGTTATCATGTAATCAGTGGCCTCAAATAGTCAAATCAATATTGATAGTTAAATAATACAATTTTAAGATATTGAGGAAGTCAAGAAAAAAAAAAGAGGTGTTATCCATTCATTTGTTTTGATGAACCTGGTGAGGTGTTCCAGATACCTCCAAATATGACACACACAAAAATAAAAAAATCCACTGGTTAAATAATATATTTGTCAAAGTGTGTATAACGAGAGTCAAACCTGCAGTAGTTTCTCGACAATAACAGTGGTCTGGTGATCTCTGTGGGGAAGGGGGGGGGGGTCTATAGAGCTGGCTTCATTCTCTTTTACTCTGAGCTGCTTAACTGGCTAATAAAGTCATGGATGAAGGCATGTACCAAAGGTTGTTTTTGAAAAACAGGCGTGCCTGAAAGTGATTAACCCAATCTTTGCATGTTATAAAACCAATAATGACCGCTTATTTAAGTCTGGTACAGGCCATCATGAGCCAGGATTAGGTGATTAGTTAGCTGTGGTCTGGGGCTGATTTGTGTAAAGAAAAACGTGGCTCCATGTGCCCAGTGATTGTTGCTATAGCAGGTCAACTCATGGGTCATCAAGCATGAAGAAGTTCCTATTGAAACTATGGGCATGTATTATATGCATTTCCTATTGTAACTGACTTCTGCACTGCACAATATCTAATTTAGTCATACATGTGTAAAATGACAACAATCCAATTCTGTTCTATAGTCTCCTCCTATTTTCAAGAATTCAAAGATTTTATTGTCAATAGTACCATGCGTACAGGACATACAGGAGAATTGAAATGGCGTCTCTCTCTCTCTACATTGGTGTGCATTTTAGGAAAGAAGGAAATTGGGCTGGATTAAAAAAAGACAAAAAAGTAAAAACGAAAAACAAGAACAAACAGTGACAGCAGCAGTCTATGTACAGTCTATATACAATGATGCAACCCATGGTGCCAATGGCAGCCAGAAGGACTCTGACCTTCTTAGTGGGAAACGATTAGTTAGGGAAACGATTAGTTGTAATAAACCCAGCAATCCTAAATTCGGACAGCTAGAGATGAATAGCCGTAGTGCATTTCAGTGCGGTAGAGTAGGTGCAGATAGTGACAGATATGATTGCACATTATCAATCGTCGTCGGCCTCCGTTGGTCTATGATGACCATGGAAGAGAATCCTAAACGTCTACTCTGCTGGAACAGCACCGCCTGTGGCTGAACAGGCCAATGCGCACCGGTGTTCTACCTTCCAGCGTTGGGCGTTGGTAGGATTCAAGCCTGGGCAGGAAGATATGGAGGACAAGATGCTACCCATGCAGCATGTCCCCCCTCTCCACGTCACTGATGAATCCAAAGGAACAGCAGGGCTGCTATAGTTTGGCACCAGCGCCGTCGCAGGAGCTGCCAGAACAATGTTGAGCACAACAGAGAACTGCCTTAGGGGCTCCGACTCCGGATTTTTCCTCAGGGTTGACTCTCGAAGCCTTTCCCGTGACCGGGTGTGCCGCAAGGCAGCGGGGGTTTGAAATCAGGGTTTACCTTCCCCTAGATGGGCTACCTTCCCAGGTTGACGAGCCACCATCTACCTGAAGCATCTGGTTTTAAGGCGCCAGAGATCCGCCCTCGCCCCTTCTCCTATTAGTAAAAGCAGTTCCGCCGGGCTTAGAGACTAAACTACACGGGCAGGCTAGGAGTTGGACTTAGTTGTCAGAGGCTTTTCAAGACGCACGCCGTAAGGAGCATTTTATGAGCACTGGGAGCTTAACCCCAGTGCCGCTCCTGGCTATGACAACCTTGGAACCCTTGGAACCTTGGAACATTATCAATATTGCAGTGATATACAGACAGCAGGAGATATGGCATTTGTGCAAATGGTTGCAGTTAAAGTGCAGAGACATACAGCAGCGAAAGTACAACAGAACAATAGTATTATTGTTGGTGTGCCAGTCTTACTGTGCCAACATCTGAGGTAGTTATTGTGCAGGTGTTACCATCTGGGAAGTGGGGGGGAGTGAAAAGAGTTCAGGGTCCTGATGGCCTGATGAGCATAGCTGTTTAGCAGCCTTGTGGAGCTGGCCCGTAGGCTACGGTACCTTTTCCCCAAGGGCAGGGGGCTTAAGAGGGAGTGTAGGGGATTGGAGGTGTCTCCTGTGATGTTGGTGGCTCTGTGAGTGAGGCGAGTGGGGTAGATGTCCAAGAGGGGGGGCGGGGGGGCACCGATGATCTTGCTGGCTGCATCCACTATGCGTTGTACTGACTTCCGGCAGGTGACAGTGCAGTTTCCATACCACACCGTGATGCAGTTAGTGAGGATGCTCTCAATGGTGCCCCAGTAGAAAGACTGCATGATGAGGGGTGGGACTTGTGCTCTCCTTAGTCTGCGGAGGAAATGGAGGTGAGTTTGATCCTTCTTGGCCAGTAACGTAGTGTTGTTGGTCCAGGTGAAGTCCTCAGAGATGTGCACCCCCAGGAACTTGGTGCTGTTCACCCTCTCCACAGCTGCACCGTCCATGATCAGAGGGGGTGCTGTGTGTGACCCCTCCTGAAGTCGACCACAATCTCCTTGGTTTTCCCCACGTTCAGGAAGAGGATGTTGTCTTTACACCACTGGACCAGTTGGCTCACCTCATTTTTGTAGTTGGCCTCGTCGTTGTTGGTGATGAGGCCCACTACCGTTGTGTTGTCCACAAACTTGACGATGTGGTTGGTGTTGTAGGCTGGGACGCAGTCATGGGTCAGCAGGGTGAAGAGCAGCAGGCTGAGCACGCACCCTTGTGGGGCCCCTGTGCACAGTGTGATGGTCTGGGAGGTGTTGCTGCCAACCCGCATGTTCTGGGGCCTCCCTGTGAAAAAGTCCAGCACCCAGTTGCAGAGAGATGTTTTATGTCCTAAGTGTCTGAGTTTTTGTATCAGGTGCTGGGGGATGATTGTGTTGAATGCTGAGCTGAAGTCCAAGAACAGCATGCACAATTAAGAGGTTTTTTTGAATCCAGGTGGGTGAAGGCTGGATGGAGAGCAGCAGCGATGGCATCTTCTGTGGATCTGTTCGACCTGTATGCAAACTGGAATGGGTCGTGAGAGGCAGGGTGGACTTGATGTGCTGCATGACCAGCCGCTCAAAGCACTTCTTTATCGTGGGGGTCAGTACTGCCGGCCGGTATTCATTGTAGCTGGATGGGGCGGGCTTCTTCGGGACTGGTATTATGGCGGCAGTCTTGAGGCATGTGGGCACAACAGCTTGAGACAGGGAGATGTTGACGATGCTGGCCAGGACATTCTTAAGCTCTTCTGCACAGTCCTTCAGGACGTGACCCGGTATGTTGTCTGGGCCAGCTGCCTTACGTGGGTTGATCCTGCAGAGGGTCCTCTTTCACGCTAGCTGGATCCAGACTTAAGGCCAGCTCGTCCAGAGGAGGAGTGGTCTCCTGTGCTAGTCTGCTGTTTTGTGTTTCAAATTGGCCAAAGAAGTTGTTTAGATTGTTGAGCAGTGCGATGTCACTCGCACAGGTCTGAGGTGGAGGTTTGTAGTTGGTGAGGGTCTGTATGCCACGCCAGAGAGAACGTGCATCTCTGGTGTTGCTGAAGTGTCCGGATATTTTCTTGCTGTACTGCCGTTTTGCCTCCTTGATGCCACGGGACAGGTTGGCCCTAGCTGCTGTTAGTCCTGCAGTGTTGCCAGCCCTGAAGGCTGCATCTCGAGCCCTCAGGAGTCTGTGGACCTCTGCTGTCATCCATGGTTTCTGGTTTTCACGAACAGTGATGGTCTTGCAGTGAGTAACGTCATCAATGCATTTGGCTCTGTATGCCACAACAACCTCAGTGTACTCCTCCAGGCTTGTGTGTCCATTGTGAGTGGCTGCATGCTTGAAAATGTCCCAGTCTGTGGTGCTGAAGCAGTCTTTCAGAGCATCCAAGGCCCCCTCTGGCCATACACATACCTGCTTCTTTGTAGGTCTAATGGCTCTCACTCTGGGTTTGTATGCCAGCCTTAGCAGAATGGTGATGTGATCAGAGAGGCCCGGGGGGGTGGGGGGAGGGGGGTATGCATTCTTATGGATTGTGTACACCAGATCCAGCAGGTTGTCTCCTCTCCTTGCAAAGTTTACATGTTGATATAGACTCGGTAGGAGGGCCTTTAAATCTGTGTGGTTGAAGTCTCCTGCTGTGATGAGAAATCCATCTGGATGCGCTGTTTGTGTCTCACTTACAGCTTGATAGAGTACTTTCAGTGCTTCCCTCCTCTCACTGGCGCTGGTGGGCGGGACATACACAGCGGCAAGTAGAACCGATGAGATTTCTCTAGGTGTGTAAAAGGTTCTGCATTTGATTATCATAAGCTCTACCAAATTACAGGAATGTCTGTGGACAGGCATCACTGATGAACACACACATGCCTCCACCCCGGGTTTTTGCTCCTACCGTTAGCACTGTCGCTGCGATAGCATGTTAGCCCTGCTAGGTGAATGGCAGAGTCCAGTATATTGTTGTTTAGTCACATTTCCGTAAAGATAAAAACACAGCAGTTCCACGCATCACGTTGTGTGGATCTCAGGAGCTGTGTGTGGTCTATCTTGTTGTCAAGTAAGTGCACGTTGGCCAGAATCAGTGAAGGGATCGGGGGTTTGCGCAGGTTAGCGGTTAGCTTCGGCCATATATCTCCGCGTTTACCTCGCTTCCGTCTCCTCCCACACCGTCTGCGGTGTTTTCATCTGGGATGGGGCACGGCAGTCAAGTCCGAGGATGTGGCGGACTGGCGGATGATCCCTAGATCACATAGCTTCTCCTTGCATGTGTACAATAAACAGTTTAGCAACACTAAGTGACACAAAACACGAAAAATAGAAACCTGAAGAGAAGAGAGAGAAAGGCTGCTCATCTTGACTTTATGTGGTATCATGAGACCATTGTGATTCAGTGGTAGACTTTATATGTCAAACTTCCCTACTTGTAATAGTGGGTACCTGGTGGTAAGTTGTTTTTCTGTGTGATTATAAGGGTCCGATTATATTATTAATAAAAAGTGGTTTCTCCTTATTATTTCTCCTTATACCACACTCATACATTCAGACAGAAAGAAGGCAGCTGTTGTACACTACACAGGGAGTTTGCTCATCAATAAACCCCCTTTACAGTGTTGGAGATCACTGACAGGTTGTTCAGTGATGACAAAAATGGCCAGACCTCTCGACGATCTCTCAGTGATTGTCAGTGATCTCCATGGTCCTCAAAAGTTTCAACTCATTCCAAAATAATCTCTCAACGATCTCTCAACAAGTGCTCAACAATCTGATCGATCTTCCAATGATCTCTTGGCAATATTTCATTGGTTGTTCAGCAATCTTTGAATGATTACCAACGTTTTACACCTTGAAGGTTAGAGATGGCTGAGAGATCAGGGAGGGATCACTGAACCTTTGATGAAAGCAATAGAGTTCATTAAAAGATTTCTGAGAGATCACTGGGTGATGTGATCATTGGGAGCTCGAGGAGATTGTTGAGTTCTTGTGATCATTGAGAGATGTTGCTGATCGCTGAGAGATCATTGAAAGACTGTTTGGAGAGCTGGCCATTTTTCATCAGTCGATGATCTCTCAGTGACCTCCACCGCTGTGTAAAAGGGGGTATTATTACCTTTGTGGTTGGCTGAAATTTCTAGAACCCAAGTGTATGAGGGGGCAGGGTCAGTTGTTCTCAAAAACGTTTAGTTTACATTTATCAATTAAGAGTTCTTCAGTGTCATCCATGTCAACATAAAAATGTTCTCCTCTGCACCTAAAACAATTAAACAAATAAATAAATAAGCCCATTGTCTAGAAGGACAGAAAATAAATCAGACCATTACAATGGATACAAATTTAATCAGCATACAACAATATGAGATGAAAATGAAACAAAATAGCATATTATCTGGAAAAAAATACAAAAAACAAGCATCTATTTTAATGATAATGATAACAAAAGCACAGGAGAAATTCTTATATTGTAGTTTTAAAAGGAACCAAACCTCATCGGTTTTTAGAATAATGAAGTTGTAAACTGTAACATTTATAATACAAACAAATACAATATGTGTAAAAAGCAAGCTGGAATATAAGCTGAGGTGAGTAGAGTAGATAAAACATGTAAGAAGTAAAATTAGTGTCATGATATTAGTTACTCGTGTAAGCAATCAAAGAAAAAAAAAAAAGAAGAAGACTTGGTTGGGGCTTGAACCCACATCCACTTGGTTGTTGGGGTAGATACTCAGCTGCTAGGCCAGAAGGTTGCTGATACTGACCCTCATCCCAGATTTTTCAAAGATAGAACTATTGCTGCATCTGAACTGTCCACTTGATCACTACATACAGTGGGGCAAAAAAGTATTTAGTCAGCCACCAATTGTGCAGGGAAAACCCTCCAGTGTGGCTGAATTGCAACAATTCTGCAGGGATGGGTGAGCCAGAATTCCTCCACAGCGCTGTAGAAGACTCATTGCCAGTTGTCGTAGGCGCTTGATTGCGGTTGTTGCTGCTAGGGGTGGCCCAACCAGTTATTGGGTTTAGGGGGCAATCGCTTTTTCACGCAGAGGCATGTGGGTTTGGATTTTTTTCCCCTTGATGGTGGGCACCTTCATTTGAAGGCTGCATTTTGTGTTTGCTTGTGTTGTCTTTGTCTCATGTTTAGATTTGTTTGGTGATCTGGAACATTTGTGTGACAAACATGCAAGGGGGGGGGGGGATCGGGAAGGGGGCGAACGCTCTTTCACACCACTGTATAAACAGAGAGAGAAAGAGAGAATGGGGGAAAATGGGTATTGAACACATCAACATTTTTCCCATTGGGCATGTTTCTGGTGGGGCCATTGACCTGGGATTTTCATCAGGCGTTAGGCGTTAGTTAGCGATTGCCCCCTTTCAGCTGAAATCTAATTTGGTCGATTGACTTATGGGGGGGGGGGAGGCGCAGCCCCCCTGAAGCTGGGAGGTTTTCAGTAAAACAGAAGTAATTTACACTGAAAAAAATGGTTAAAAAAATGAAATACTAGACTTAGATAAATCATTAAATTTAATGAAAAGTTAACTTACTTTTTCTTCAATGTTATCTCACCGTCTTTAGTCCAACATATTTAACAGTTGTGTAAGAGTTTATTACAATATTTACACTGGTCACCAAGTCACTTCTAATGTGAAACTTTCTTCCTTTTGGCAGCAAGCTGTGTCAGTCTCTGAACTTTGAACTTCCTCTCCTTTTCTGGTTTCTTCAGAAATTGTCAGAGTGTTTCTGTTACCTCGTCGAACTTTGAGCCAATTTTCACCTTTACCGTCCCTTTTCTCTCAAGCCATTTCCATCGGAACTTATTTTTGATACTTTTGTCTATTTCTAGCACTGATGACTCCTGATCCTTCGATAAAAATCTCATAATTCCGCTGAAAACAATACCGAAAGCTCAGAATTCCAACACGAACCAGTGATGTGATTTTGGGGTGGTGAAATTATTTGAAAATTTAGCAGGGGGTCTGGGGAACGCAGTCCCCCAGTGGGGTCCGGGGCAGAGCCCCGGTGGGGGGGCAAGGGGGGCAAAGCCCCCCGAAGCTCCTGGGTTTTTATGATTTTTAAGTACCAGAACTGTGCTTAAATGACATAAAACAAACAGCTGAATGCCACTTATTACTGTATAATATTGACTTATGTTCCAAGAAGATAGCATTCCTAAAATATTCCAACAAGCATTATCCATCATATGCTTTAACACTTGATCAAATCAAAATCAGTTAATTTTATCTATGCCAAAGTCCCCCAGTGTGTAACATCTTTGACTGCTTTATCTACTGTGGAAGATTGTTTCAAAAACGCTGATCCCAAAGAATAGTTGCTCCGCCGAATGGCAAGGTAGTGGGCATGTTTTTTCACTTTTGATGCGTGGTCTGACAGCGCCACACATCCACGCAATCCATAGTTAATCAGCTCCTTACAATACACACAAAAAGCTTTTCCTGCCACGTCTGGTTTCTTCAAAAATTGTCCGAGTGTTTCTGTTACCTCGTCAAACTTTGAGCCAATTTTCACTTTTACCGTCACTTTTCTCTCAAGCAAATTCCATCGGAACTTTTTGACACTTCTGTCTATTTCTGCCACTGATGACTCCTGATCCTTCGATAAAAATTTCATAATTCCGCTGAAAATATTACCGAAAGCTCAAAATTCCAACGCCAACACACCGATGACAAAGCATACAACGAGCCATTTCATTGGTCCAAATTTGCAACTATCCAATCGCAGGGCTGTTTACACATAACATCCGGGTTTATCACGGGAAACTCACCCGGGAAAACGCCGAGCGCTAATATATTGTGTTGATTTTCGCTAAAATCGGTGACAATAAGGTACCTTACCATCCATCTTCCATCTTCTACCGCTTTTCCGGAGGTCCGGGTCGCGGAGGCAGCAGTTCAAGCAGAGAAGCCCAGACTTCCCTCTCCCCAGCCACCTGCTCCAGCAGCTATGACTTTTTGACAAAGCAACAACGAGCCATTTGATTGGTCCAACCATTTCCAACTATCCAATCGCAGGGCCGTTTACAGCAGTAGCATGAGTACATAACATCCGGGTTATCGCGGGAGACTGTCACTCAGGGAAGCGCCGAGCGCTTTTGTAATCATATTAATTTTTGCTAAAATCATAAATCGGCGGAAATCCGCGGATTGGCGGAAAATTGCCATCCCTGATTGTGCAAGTTCTCCCACTTAAAAGATGAGAGAGGTCTCCAATTTTCATCATAGGTATACCTCAACTATGAGAGACAAAATGAGAAAAAAAAATCCAGAAAATCACATTGAAGGATTTTTAATGAATTAATTGGTAAATTCCTCAGTAAAATAAGTATTTGGTCACCTACAAACAAGCAAGATTTCTGGCTCTCACAGACCTGTAACTTCTTCTTTAAGAGGCTCCTCTGTCCTCCACTCGTTATCTGTATTAATGGCACCTGTTTGAACTCGTTATCAGTATAAAAGACACCTGTCCACAACCTCAAACAGTCAGACTCCAAACTCCACTATGGCCAAGACCAAAGAGCTGTCAAAAGACACCAGAAACAAAATTGTAGACCTGCACCAGGCTGGGAAGACTGAATCTGCAATAGATAAGCAGCTTGGTGTGAAGAAATCAACTGTAGGAGCAATTATTAGAAAATGGAAGACATACAAGACCACTGATAATCTCCCTCGATCTGGGGCTCCACGCAAGATATCACCCGTGGGGTCAAAATGATCACGAGAACGGTGAGCAAAAATCCCAGAACCACACGGGGGGACCTAGTGAATGACGTGCAGAGAGCTGGGACCAAAGTAACAAAGGCTACATCAGAAACACACTACGCCGCCAGGGACTCAAATCCTGCAGTGCCAGACGTGTCCCCCTGCTTAAGCCAGTACATGTCCAGGCCCGTCTGAAGTTTGCTAGAGAGCATTTGGGTGATCCAGAAGAGGATTGGGAGAATGTCATATGGTCAGATGAAACCAAAATAGAACTTTTTGGTAAAAACTCAACTTGTCGTGTTTGGAGGAGAAAGAACACCATACCTACTGTGAAGCATGGGAGTGGAAACATCATACTTTGGGGCTGTTTTTCTGCAAATGGACCAGGACGACTGATCCGTGTAAAGGAAAGAATGAATGGGGCCATGTATCGTGAGATTTTGAGTTAAAACCTCCTTCCACCAGCAAGGGCATTGAAGATGAAACGTGGCTGGGTCTTTCAGCATTACAATGATCCCAAACACACCGCCCGGGCAATGAAGGAGTGGCTTCGTAAGAAGCATTTCAAGGTCCTGGAGTGGCCTAGCCAGTCTCCAGATCTCAACCCCACAGAAAATCTTTGGAGGGAGTTGAAAGTCCGTGTTGCCCAGCGACAGCCCCAAAACATCACTGCTCTAGAGGAGATCTGCATGGAGGAATGGGCCAAAATACCAGCAACAGTGTGTGAAAACCTTGTGAAGACTTACAGAAAAAGTTTGACCTCTGTCATTGCCAACAAAGGGTATATAACAAAGTGTTGAGATGAACGTTTGTTATTGAACAAATACTTATTTTATCGAGGAATTTACCAATTAATTCATTAAAAATCCTTCAATGTGATTTTCTGGATTTTTTTTTTTTTAATTTTGTCTCTCATAGTTGAGGTATACCTATGATGAAAATTGGAGACCTCTCTCATCTTTAAAGTGGGAGAACTTGCACAGTTGGTGGCTGACTAAATATTTTTTTACCCCACTGTAGTACATTACATTTAAAAGGGAATCAACTGAAATTAAGTTGTCATATTTAGAATGTTTTGAAATGAAAGACAAAGGCCTTGACCTTTTGGCCCTAGAACCATAGTTTGAAGTCAGGACATCAAGGTGGACCTGTGCACAAAATTCCGTGACCCCGGTCTTGCCTTTTTTTTTTTTTTTTAGAAATAAGGCATAGGGAATGTTAGCCTTCACCTTTGATCATTTTGACCACCAACTCCAGAGTTCAAGGGCAGGATTCCAAGATGAGCCTGTGTATGAAGTTTTGTTACTTCAGCTTTCTTCATTCTCGAGAAATAGTCAATATGGCATTTTAACCTTGACCTTTGTTCTTGCAATCCCAAGACCATAGTAACAGTTTGGGGTCACAGATTGAACCTGTGCACACAGTGTGATGACCCTAGCTTTACTTGTTCTACAGTATATTTATAGTATAGTATTGCAACGGGAATGTTTAGCTTGACCTTTAACCTCTTGACCCCAAACCTATAGTTCCAAGTCAGGATCCCATGGTGAAACTGTGTACAAAGTTTGGTGACCCTAACTTTCTTTGTTCTTGAGATATAGTTTATATTTCAACCTCGTCCAAGATTTTTCTTAAGGTGGATTCACACTACAACGTTTGGACCAACTTTTAGTGATGTTTTGGCAAACGTCTGTCTCTGCTGGCAAAAGTTCATGATAGCTGGTGTTTGCTGGAAAAAATTGGCGAAAGTGGTGTTCTTTGAAAATTTTCAGCAGGCTTAAAATTTGCTGACATTTGGGAATACATGTTGGTTAAAGTTGTGCTCAGTTTGTAAAAGTTCCTGAGCACTGGGCTAAGTTATGCAAAGTTCACCTGTCAGCCTAAGTTAAAGCTGGGCCCACACTATAGCATTTGTATCAACTTTTACAAACATTTTGAAAAATCACAGAAATTGTCAGTGCAGGACAGCTGACATCATCGTTAGTCGACACTCATATGTGTTTGTAGATGTCATGAGTGGCCTTCACGGACCACAAATGAGACGCTATAGGCGACCAGTGAGTTTGCGTATTTATTAAACACTGACAAAAAGGTACAAAATAAAGAGCCACGAGGGGCAAAACACAAATAAGGACAAAGGTAACATCACACTGATGATACACACAAGTTAAGGAATAAACTTACAGGGTGTTGCGAGGGAAAGAGGATGACTGGAGCTGGAGTGTAGGGACTGTAGTCTAACATTGGGGAGACCAGCGTTATCCAAAAGCGAGGTCGCAGCCCCGAGCAAACAGGGCTGCTCCCTTAAATAGTGCTTGACAGATTAACCAGCTGATGAAGGGTCATCAGCTGAGTGGAATCCCACTGTACAGTGAAGCGCCACTCTTGACAGCCGGAAGCCCCGCTGAGATGCTGTCACAGCAAAAGCCTGGAGGTGCGCCAGAGGAGAGAATGGGAGACTACCGCACACCAAGTGCAGACGGAGTCAGCACACGGACTGTGACAGTGGAGGCTTCCTGCCATTCTGGACCTGCTTCTGGAGTGAACACATCTCTTTTGGGCATACATTTCTGTATTTATTTTCATTTTATATTCCTATGTAGTTACTTCTGCATATCATTTTCCCCTGTTCATTCATTCATTCTTTCGTCTAAAAAAATAATACATAGAATCCAACACTAAGTCCGTAATTAAAGTGTGGATGGAATAAAAAAAAAACAAAATATTTAGTGTATCATCATATAAATAAAATGACGGGTGATTATATTTTGACTGTTACAACTCTCTCCATTAAAACAACAGAAAATCCCGTTAAATGTTATTTACTTTTTGACACAACATCAGCGCTGTTTGATTCTCACAGTCCAAGCAGAACCAATAAATCCTGGGAGAATGATTACGCACTGAGAATGATTATGCATCGAGCAGAAAATTAAGAACAGTAAATTTCTCAATGAGATTTTTTTTTTTTTTCTTTTGGGCTGTCACATTTTTGGGGGATCATATACAGTATGCAGGAAGAGTTGACAAACCCTGACTGAAAATGTCATGAAAAAAACTTTATTCCACGGACCAAGAAAATGTTTTTTCAGACATGAAAAAAAAAAGATTGTCATCGCCAATGGCTGTTGATTCCAAGGCAACCAATAATCCGTACTGGCAAAAGACACATTTGCGCAACAGCATAGTAGTGGTAGAAAAATAACACTGCAAAGACACAAAACCTCAAATCACACCCATTACCTATAGCAAATAAACCCACAAGCAGCTCCAAAATAATCAAATGTCCATTATATATACAGTATATATATATATATATATATATATATACACAGTGGGGTAAAACAGTATTTAGTCAGCCACCAATTGTGCAAGTTCTCCCACTTAAAAGATGAGAGAGGTTTCCAATTTTCATCATAGGTATACCTCAACTATGAGAGACAAAATAACAATTAAAAAAAAAAATCCAGAAAATCACATTGAAGGATTTTTAATGAATTAATTGGTAAATTCCTCGGTAAAATAAGTATTTCGTCAATAACAAAAGTTCATCTCAATACTTTGTTATATACCCTTTGTTGGCAATGACAGAGGTCAAACGTTTTCTGTAAGTTTTCACAAGGTTTTCACACATTGTTGCTGGTATTTTGGCCCATTCCTCCATGCAGATCTCCTCTAGAGCAGTGATGTTTTGGGGCTGTCGCTGGGCAACACAGACTTTCAACTCCCTCCAAAGATTTTCTATGGGGTTGAGATCTGGAGACTGGCTAGGTCACTCCAGGACCTTGAAATGCTTCTTGCAAAGCCACTCCTTCGTTGCACGGGCGGTGTGTTTGGGATCACTGTCATGCTGAAAGACCCAGCCACGTTTCATCTTCAATGCCCTTGCTGGTGGAAGGAGGTTTTAACTCAAAATCTCACGATACATGGCCCCATTCATTCTTTCCTTTACACGGATCAGTTGTCCTGGTCCCTTTGCAGAAAAACAGCCCCAAAGTATGATGTTTCCATCCCCATGCTTCACAGTAGGTAGTGTTCTTTCTCCTCCAAACATGACAGGTTGAGTTTTTACCAAAAAGTTCTATTTTGGTTTCATCTGACCATATGACATTCTCCCAATCCTCTTCTGGATCATCCAAATGCTCTCTAGCAAACTTCAGACGGGCCTGGACATGTACTGGCTTAAGCAGGTGGACACGTCTGGCACTGCACGATTTGAGTCCCTGGCGGCGTAGTGTGTTTCTGATGTAGCCTTTGTTACTTTGATCCCAGCTCTCTGCAGGTCATTCACTAGGTCCCCCCATGTGGTTCTGGGACTTTTGCTCACCATTCTCGTGATCATTTTGACCCCACGGGGTGAGATCTTGCGTGGAGCCCCAGATCGAGGGAGATGTCCTTTGACAGCTCTTTGGTCTTGGGCCATAGTGGAGTTTGGAGTTTGACGGTTTGAGGTTGTGGACAGGTGTCTTTTATACTGATAACGAGTTCAAACAGGTGCCATTAATACAGGTAACGAGTGGAGGGCAGAGGAGCCTCTTAAAGAAAGAAGTTACAGGTCTGTGAGAGCCAGAAATCTTGCTTGTTTGTAGGTGTCCAAATACTTATTTTACTGAGGAATCTACCAATTAATTCATTAAAAAATCCTTCAATGTGATTTTCTGGATTTTTTTTTTCTCATTTTGTCTCTCATAGTTGAAGTATACCTATGATGAAAATTGGAGACCTCTCTCATCTTTAAAGTGGGAGAACTTGCACAATTGGTGGCTGACTAAATACTTTTTTGCCCCACTGTATATATCTATATCTATATCTATATCTATACACACTACCGTTCAAAAGTTTGGGGTCACTTAGAAATTTCCTTATTTTTGAAAGAAAAGCACTTTTTTTCAATGAAGATAACTTTAAACTAATCAGAAAAACACTCTATACATTGCTAATGTGGTAAATGGCTATTCTAGCTGCAAATGTCTGGTTTTTGGTGCAATATCTACATAGGTGTATAGAGGCCCATTTCCAGCAACTATCACTCCAGTGTTCTAATGGTACAATGTGTTTGCTCATTGCGTCAGAAGACTAATGGATGATTAGAAAACCCTTGTGCAATCATGTTAGGTCTGCAATGCTGTAATTGCTGCAAATGGAGGATTCTTTGATGAAAGCAAAGTTTGAAGGAAAAAATTATTTCAAATACAAATCATTATTTCTAACCTTGTCAATGTCTTGACTATATTTTCTATTCATTTTACAACTCATGGTGGTAAATAAGTGTGACTTTTCATGGAAAACACAAAATAATTGTCTGGGTGACCCCAAACTTTTGAACGGTAGTGTATATCTATCTATCTATCTATCTATATATATATATATATATATATATATATATATATACAGTGGGGCAAAAAAGTATTTAGTCTGCCACCAATTGTGCAAGTTCTCCCGCTTAAAAGATGAGAGAGGTCTCCAATTTTCATCATAGGTATACCTCAACTATGAGAGACAAAATGAGAAAAAAAAAATCCAGAAAATCACATTGTCTGATTTTTAAAGAATTTATTTGCAAATTATGATGGAAAATAAGTATTTGGTCACCTACAAACAAGCAAGATTTCTGGCTCTCACAGACCTTTAACTTCTTCTTTAAGAGGATCCTCTGTCCTCCACTCGTTACCTGTATTAATGGCACCTGTTTGAACTCATTGTCAGTATAAAAGACACCTGTCCACAACCTCAAACAGTCAGACTCCAAACTCCACTATGGCCAAGACCAAAGAGCTGTCAAAGGACACCAGAAACAAAATTGTAGACCTGCACCAGGCTGGGAAGACTGAATCTGCAATAGGTAAGCAGCTTGGTGTGAAGAAATCAACTGTGGGAGCAATTATTAGAAAACGGAAGACATACAAGACCACTGATAATCTCCCTCGATCTGGGGCTCCACGCAAGATCTAACCCCGTGGGGTCAAAATGATCACGAGAACGGTGAGCAAAAATCCCAGAACCACACGGGGGGACCTAGTGAATGACCTGCAGAGAGCTGGGACCAAAGTAACAAAGGCTACCATCAGTAACACACTACGCCGCCAGGGACTCAAATCCTGCAGTGCCAGACGTGTCCCCCTGCTTAAGCCAGTACATGTCCAGACCCGTCTGAAGTTTGCTAGAGAGCATTTGGATGATCCAGAAGAGGATTGGGAGAATGTCATATGGTCAGATGAAACCAAAATAGAACTTTTTAGTAAAAACTCAACTTGTCGTGTTTGGAGGAGAAAGAACACCATACCTACTGTGAAGCATGGGGGTGGAAACATCGTGCTTTGGGGCTGTTTTTCTGCAAAGGGACCAGGATGACTGATCCGTGCAAAGGAAAGAATGAATGGGGCCATGTATCATGAGATTTTGAGTGAAAACCTCCTTCCATCAGCAAGGGCATTGAAGATGAAACGTGGCTGGGTCTTTCAGCATGACAATGATCCCAAACACACCGCCCGGGCAACGAAGGAGTGGCTTCGTAAGAAGCATTTCAAGGTCCTGGAGTGGCCTAGCCAGTCTCCAGATCTCAACCCCATAGAAAAACTTTGGAGGGAGTTGAAAGTCTGTGTTGCCCAGCGACAGCCCCAAAACATGACTGCTCTAGAGGAGATCTGCATGGAGGAATGGGCCAAAATACCAGCAACAGTGTGTGAAAACCTTGTGAAGACTTACAGAAAACGTTTGACCTCTGTCATTGCCAACAAAGGGTATATAACAAAGTATTGAAATGAACTTTTGTTATTGACCAAATACTTATTTTTCACCATAATTTGCAAATAAATTCTTTAAAAATCAGACAATGTGATTTTCTGGATTTTTTTTTTCTCATTTTGTCTCTCATAGTTGAGGTATACCTATGATGAAAATTGGAGACCTCTCTCATCTTTTAAGTGGGAGAACTTGCACAATTGGTGGCAGACTAAATACTTTTTTTCCCCACTGTATATATCTATATACTATATCTATATCTATCTGTATCTATCTATCTATATATGTATATATACTACCGTTCAAAAGTTTGGGGTCACTTAGAAATTTCCTTATTTTTGAAAGAAAAGCACTTTTTTTCAATGAAGATAACTTTAAACTAATCAGAAATACACTCTATACATTGCTAATGTGGTAAATGACTATTCTAGCTGCAAATGTCTGGTTTTTGGTGCAATATCTACATAGGTGTATAGAGGCCCATTTCCAGCAACTATCACTCCAGTTTTCTAATGGTACAATGTGTTTGCTCATTGCGTCAGAAGGCTAATGGATGATTAGAAAACCCTTGTGCAATCATGTTAGGTCTGCAATGCTGTAATTGCTGCAAATGGAGGATTCTTTGACGAAAGCAAAGTTTGAAGGAAAAAATTATTATTTCAAATACAAATCATTATTTCTAACCTTGTCAATGTCTTGACTATATTTTCTATTCATTTTACAACTCATGGTGGTAAATAAGTGTGACTTTTCATGGAAAACACAAAATAATTGTCTGGGTGACCCCAAACTTTTGAACGGTAGTGTATATATACAGTATATATACAGTATATATATATATATATATATATATATATATATATATATTCTAGTGCATACCTGTGGATGCCCGTGCATACACATGCATGACTGTAGAAACCAAGTATAAGCATGTATTTCTGCATGCCTGTTGAAAGCAGGTGTAAGCAAGGCATGCCTGCGACCTCGAACCTCAGGTGTTTCATCTTCATGGGATATTTCCTGACGTGCAGCAGTTTGTAGGAACATCATAGGCTGTCCTATGATCACATGATGTCCCTATGTCGGACCACCATAGCGAGTCCTATGAAAGTGAGTGATGGTCGTCTATATGACATCTTATAGACAGCAAGGCAGGTATGACTCACATAGGAACATCATAGGACATCATGGTCTATTTGACTTCATATAGACATCAAGGTAGGCATCAGTGTATATGACATCATAAAGACATCAAGGCAGGCCTTATGTCCTATGATGCAGACATCATTGGAACATCATAGGCTGTCCTATGATGTCCTATGATTGTGACACACTGACAAACTGACAGATTTCTTGAATTTATAGTGATAGACAATAGGACTGGCTACCTATGATGTAGGCAAGATGTCCTATGATACCTGGCTTGATGTCTTTATGATGTCATATAGACCCTATAATGTCCTATGATGTCTGGGCATCATATGACATCAGGTTCAGGTTACTTTATTTGTACCCGTAGGTAGATTTGTTTTGCAGTCAGGTGACATCCATATTTACAAACCACAATTACATTCAACATGAACACAAACACAGACACACATGAAGCTGACTATAAACACGATAAAAGTACTCAAGGCTCCACCAATCAGGACATAAGACAAAGAGATAAGAGAAAAAAACCAAAGCGATAAGAGAGAAGGGTCATATTAAAAAAGTTAAAACTAAGTCAGAGATTAAAAACTCAATAAAAGTCTAAAACCAAATAAAAGATTTAAAACCCAAATAAAAATCCTACAAAAATAAATATAAAATAAAATTCATAAATAGATTACTAAATTATGTGCAATATATTGCTACATCTACAGCCTACAGCATAGGTAGCCAGTCCTATTGTCTATATGACGGCATCGCTCGGGTGATGAGTATCTCTTCTTTGGTGAGTGATTGTCTATATGACATCATATAGACAGCAAGGCAGGCATGAATCACATAGGAACATCATAGGACATCATGGTCTATATGACTTCATATAGACATCAAAGCAGGCATGAAGTCCTATGATGCAGACATCATAGGAACATCATAGGAACATCATAGGCTGTCCTATGATGTCCTATGATCGTGACACACAGTATATCCCATCCATCCATCCATCTTCTTCCTCTTAATCCTTTTAGGGTCGTGGGGGGCTGGAGCCTATTCCAGCATCTTTGGGCGAGAGGCAGGGTACACCCCCCCCCCCCCATATATCCCCGTAGATTAAAAAAATAAGAAACATGTCATACTCATCTTGTTATCACCAAGCAAATGCTGTACATTGTCCTGTTACCTTTTTATTTTCTTTTTTAAAATTCCCCCTTCTTTCATTTCTCTTTCATCTGTGCATGTCTGAAGTGAGTTTCGGACTAAAAACATCTGCTTCCACTGGCATTTCAGTCAGCTTTTGCCAATGGAGCTTAACTTGGGCTTACTTAGGTGAACTCTGCATAACAGCCCAGCGCTCAGGAACTTTTACATACTGAGCACAGCTCTCACCAACGTTTATTTCCAAATCTTGTCAAATTTTCAGCATGCTGACAATTTAAGAAATACAACTTTTGCCAGTGTTTGCCAACAAACATCAACCATCATTAACTTTGATCAACTTTTGCCAGCAGAGCCAGACGTTTGCCAAAACGTTAGAAAAAGTTTGCACAGATGTTGTAGTGTGAATCCACCCTTGGGTACAACCATGATATCGATTTCAAAAGTCTACATCATTTCTTTCTCTAGTTATCACAGAAACTAAGGCTGCACAATGTAAGAAAAAGACTGCAATGATTAAAAAGATGTAGCATTTTGTGGGATTGTACAGTTGCAGAGACTGACATCATGATTGGGATCGGATTAATTGCACAGCCCTAGTAGAAACCGTGTTTGCTCTAAATTGAATTTTATCTTGATTCTGGTTTCTGCCTACAGCATGGAAGTTTTCCAGCTCTGTGCAGAAACAGCAGAGGAAGGATCATACTGCTGGGCACCGAGAGCCATATTACAAATTCCAACAATAAACAGTAACTTTCTGGGTCAAACGAGCTGTACCTTTCTGCAACCAAACAAACCAGGTGTCCTAGGAACTTTAACAGCAGCACTGTCATTATTGCCATTGTTATGTAAAAGGCCCGTTGCTTCGATTGGTGGACCCGGCTGTTGTGACCTGGTCCCCTGTCACCTGGCCCTGGACGCAGTAGAACATGGAGAATTGAGAGACAACAAAAAATAACAATTAACAAACAGTAGCTCAGAGAAACAAACGGCACTGTTGGAAACTCAGGGTAGTACAACACTCCAACCCCAATCCAACCAACGCTCATCAGCCAAACAACAATGGTAATCAAGCTTCTGATTCTGATACCATTTTTCTCCCGTAGCTTCATGTAGGTGACGGGGTGGACAACGGCCAGGTAGCGCTCTATACAGGTCAGTGTGTGGAACCCCGTCTGTCCGGGAAAAGTGGCACAAAATACAAAGGCACCAAGCATCATCAATTTGTGACTGCTTATGGGTATGCTCAAAGTATAGAAGACTGATCCGAAAACGCCAAGAATCTCCAAGACGACCATGTTGTAGGTGAAGAAGTCAGAGTGGCTCATTGTTGTCCTTGCAGAACACTGATGTCTCCATTGTTGGAAACCCATGGAGATGATGAGGACGTAGAGAGGGAAGAGGAAGAGGACATTTGTGAAAGTGTATGTTGTGTAGAAAATGGCACTGGCTTTAGACTCCTGGCACAATGCGTACAAAGACCGGACAGTGGTGTTTGAAGAGGTGGCGGAAACCTTGAGGAAAGAAGGGGAAAAGGAGGAGACTGACATGGTCTGTAGGGGGAAAAAACAAAAAAAACAAAACATATAAAAGCTGCAACATAGAGTAAGGTTAGATGTATGCAGATGATGCTCATGTTTTCAACATTTTTCATAATGAAATACCCAGCTGTAACAACAGCCATCAAATCTTTAGAAGAGGGACTTGATAATATAATGCCCATTGTGAGAATTGATTCATGATGCAAAACTATGACATTACTACGATTCCTTAAGTATTGTGATACTTTTTTCGCCCCTTACTCAACATGAAATTGTGTCCCCAAACTACAACTGTCAATATCAGTCTAATACCAAAAAATCCTCTCCATATAACATTGGTTAAGTAATATGTTTGTCAAAGTGAGTATCTTAAGAGTCAAACCTTGTGTGCAGTAGTTTCCTAACAATGACAGTGATCTGGTGATGTGTCTGGTGGGTTTGTCACCTCCTGCCCTGTGACAGCTCAGACCGGCTTTTCACATTTGCATAAATGTTCAAGAAATTTGATGGATGAAGTCATGTACCAGAGGCTGTTTTTGAAAAAACAGGTGTGCCTGAAAGTGCTTAACCCAAACACAACTTTGCATGCTACAAAGCCAATAATGGCCACTTATTTAAATCTGGAACGGGTCATCTTGAAGACAGATGGGCTAATTGGTTAGCTGTGGACCAGGGCTGATTTGTGTAAAGACAAACATGGCGTAACGAGCCTATTGATTGTTGCTAAAACGGGTCAACTCATGGGTCATCAAGCATGAAGAAAGTCCTATTGAAGTTACAGACGTGGACAAAATTGTTGGTACCCCTCTGTTAATGAAAGAAAAACCCACAATGGTCACAGAAAAAACTTCAATCTGACAAAAGTGGTAATAAATAAAAATTCTATGAAAATTAACCAATGAAAATCAGACAATGCTTTTGAATTTTGGTTCAACAGAATTATTTTAAAAAACAAACTCATGAAATAGGCCTAGACAAAAATGATGGTACCCTTAACTTATTATTTTGTTGCACAACCTGTTGAGGCAATCACTACAATCAAACGATTTCTATAACTCAATGAGACTTCTGCACCTCTCAGCAGGTATTTTGGCCCACTCCTCATGAGCAAACTGCTCCAGTTGTCTGAGGTTTGAAGGGTGCCTTCTCCAGACGGCATGTTTCTGACATAATGATTGGACCCAGGGGACAGAAGACAGACTTGAGTTGTACAATTAACCTTTTATTCACCCAAGTGGGATGTGTGAATGTGTGTATGTGTGGTAGTGTGATGTGTAGAGCTTGTGCTGGAGCTGAACAGGTCTCGCTGCTGCCTGGCAACCCTAGAGAGACAGAGGCAGAGGAAATAGTACTGCACCACAGCGGGGGATGTAACAAAGACTGCTGCTTACTTGCAGATGGTGATGCTGCGCCTCTGCTTGTCCAGCGAGCGACTGCCAGGAGGAGAGCGTGCTGCTCGGGGTTGTGAAGTGGAGGGGAGACTCCGGTGCCGGGGAGGAACTGAGCCGCCGGCGGGGAGAGATAATCCGCCACCTGGAGGATCCACCTGTGCACAGGGGAGAATATCTTGACAAGGTAAGAGTGTTGAATGCTTACGTGACAAGGCGTGACGAGCTTGGTCAGGTGTAGAGTCAGACTGTGACTGCAAATGCGGGACGTGCCTCCGTGACGATGACAGACGGCTCTGTGCTGAGTCGGTGGCAGGTCTGGCTCTTATAGTCCACAGGGAATTGGAGACAGGTGCGCACGCAGCCGGGACTGATGATGGCCCCGCGGCCGCCATGACAGTACTCCCCCCTCTAGAGGTGCCTCCTGGCACCTGTCTCATCCTACCTGGATGTGCCCGGTGGAAGTCGCGGATAAGCTGCTTATCGAGAATCAGCGCTGGGCGTATCCAGGACCTGTGCTCGAGGCCGAATCCTTCCCAATCCACCAGATATTGCAAGCCACGACCTCGCCGACAGACGTCCAAGATGGCAGTAACCCCCCATGCCGGGTGGCCATTGATCATCCTAGGAGGGGAGGACGCCACAGGGAGTGCACAGAGGGGATCGGTAACGTCGGGCTTAACCTGGGAAACATGAAAGGTGGGACAGATGTGCATGGAAGGGGGGAGAGCTAGGCGCACAGACACAGGGTTAATTAAGCGGACAATGGAAAAAGGCCCAATGAAACGCTTAGTCAGTTTGTGTTTCTCAGCTGGTACAATAATGTTACGTGTGGAGAGCCAAACCTGCTGACCCACCTTGTACTCTGGTGCCAGTCTCCTGCAGTGGTTGGCCATCCTAATATTGCGCTCCGTGGTCCGGAAGAGAGCCCTGCGGGTGATGGTCCAGAGCCGGTGGCAGCGCCTGACATGGGCTTGGACAGAAGGCACTGCCATCTCCTTCTCATCCTCCAGGAACAGCGGTGGGTCATACCCCAATGACGCCCTGAAGGGGGACACCCCAGTCACCGAGGACACCATGGAGTTGTGGGCGTATTCGATCCATGGCAAAAAGCTGCTCCAAGAAGAGGAGCTGGATGCAATGACACAGTGAAGGGTGGCTTCCAGCTCCTGATTCACCCGTTCGCACTGCCTGTTTCTTTGGGGATGGTAACCCAATAACAGGCTCGCCGTCCACCCCAATGCCTGGCAGAACGCTCTCCAAACCTGGGACACAAACTGGGGACCCCGGTCCGAGACGACGTCCGTGGGTATTCCATGGGGGCCGACTACGTGCTGCACCAGTAGGTCCGCCATCTCCTGCGCCATCGCCAAGCCCCGGAGGGGCATGAAGTGGGCTGCCTTGGAGAAGTGATCGATGATCGTCAGGATCGTGGTGAACTGATCGGACAGGGGAAGGCCTGTCATGAAGTCCAGGGCGACGTGCGACCAAGGGCGACCCGGAACCAATGGAAGATGGAGCAGTCCGGCCGGAGGAGAAGAGGAAGACTTCCCGGTGGCGCACTGAGCGCAGGCCTGGATGTAGTTGTTAACGTCTCTCCACAGCCCCGGCCACCAGAATGCCCTTTGGAGAAGCACAACAGTGCGAGACACCCCAGGATGACATGCCAATTTCGAGGCATGGGTCCAATGAATGACTTCGCCCCGGACTGGCGTAGGAATGAACAGTCGCCCCGGGGGGCCGCCTCCCGGATCGGGCTCTGCCTCCTGTGCCTTCATCACCTTATCCCGGATCTCCCACACGAGGGCGCCCACAACGCAGGACGGAGGGAGGATGGTCTCTTCCTGATCCTCGGATGCCTCTGCCCAGAACTGCCTGGAGAGGGCGTCTGGCTTCTGATTCTTGCTCCCGGGGCGGTAGGTGATAGTGAAATTGAACCGACCAAAGAAGAGGGACCAGCGGGACTGACGAGAGTTCAGTCGCTTCGCCATCCTCAGATATTCCAGATTCTTATGGTCGGCCCATACGACAAAAGGCTGAGCAGCACCCTCCAACCAATGATGCCACTCCTCCAAGGCGAGCTTAACCTCCAGCAGCTCCCTGTCACCAATGCTGTAGTTCCTCTCTGCGGGCTGTAGGCGGCGAGAGAAGAAGGCGCAGGGCCGGATCACTCCGTCAACTGGGGAACGTTGGGAGAGCACTGCCCCCACCCCAGAGTCCGAAGCGTCCACCTCCACTAGGCACTGGAGATTTGGATCCACCTGCGTCAGGATGCGGGACGGAGCAAACTCCCTCTTGAGAGTCTCGAATGCCGCTGCAGCCTCTTCCGTCCAGCAGAAGGGGATCTTGGGGGACGTGAAGTTGGTCAGCGGGCGAGCTATTATCCCAAACTTAGGCACAAAATGGCAATAAAAGTTAGCAAACCCCAAAAATCCCTGCAGTTGCTTCCTGGACGAGGGAGTGGGCCAGTCCACCACCACCTTGACCTTGGCTGGGTCGGGGAGAACCTGATTGTGTGAGACCACAAACCCCAAAAAGGACGTCTTCCTGACGTGAAATTTGCACTGCTCGGCCTTGACAAACAGCTGGTTCTCCAGGAGTTGCTGGAGGACCCGCCTCACGTGCACCTGATGTTCTTCCAAGGACCGAGAGAAGATGAGGATGTCATCAAGATACACGAATACGAAGGCGCCCAGGAAGTCCCGGAGGACGTCGTTGATTAGATGCTGGAAGACGGGCGGAGCGTTGGTCAACCCAAACGGCATCATCAGATACTCAAAATGGCCACTTGGGGTCCGGAAGCCCATCTTCCACTAATCGCCCTCCTTGATCCGCACAAGATGGTATGCATTGCGGAGGTCCAGCTTGGTGAAGCAAGAGGCCCCCTGGAGAGAGTCGAAGGCCGAGTTCATAAGGGGCAGCGTGTACTTGTCTTTGATCGTGATGTCATTATGACCCCTGAAGTCAATGCAAGGGCGCAGGGAGCCATCCTTTTCGCCAACAAAGAAAAATCCCGCACCCACTGCTGATGAAGACGGGCAGATAATCCCAGAGCTGAGCGATTCTTTAATATAGGTGTCCATTGCCTCCCGTTCCGGAGCAGACAAGCTGTATAAATGGCTCGACGGCAGCGGGGCACCAGCCCAGAGATTGATGGCGCAGTCATAGGGGCGGTGGGGGGGGGAGGGCTAGTGCCCACGATTTACTGAAGGCAGCCCCCAGATCGTGATATACCTCTGGTACTTTGGACGGGTCTGGGGGGGGGGGGCAACACCGGTGGGGTCACAGACACCGACGGGGCCCATGCCGCCGACTGCAGGCATGCGCTGAGACAAAAAGGGCTCCATGAGACGATGCTGCCAGTCTGCCAATCAAAAAAAGGGTTATGCAACCGCAACCAGGGGTAGCCCAGGATGACTGGAGAGGTGGAGGAGGGCAGCACCAGAAAACGAAGATCCTCCCGGTGGTTTCCTGAGACAATCACCGACACCGGGGCAGTCTGCTGAGAGACAGCTGTTAAAGGGGCCTTTGACAGGGTGATCAGTTTGACAGGATGCCGAAGGGTTTGACACGGGATGCCCAACTGGGTTGCCAGGTCTCCTGAAATGAAACTCTGCTCAGTCCCCGAATCAATCAGTGCATGGGTGGAGTGTTCAATGTGTTTTGAAATAAGCCGAATGGGAACGAGGCAGCTGGTGAGGGGCTTTGACTGGGACACGTCCGTGAGTCCCCCTACTGTGACTCACGGACCTCCTCTTTTACCCAATTTGTACATTCGGCCAACTTGTGAGAAGCACTTCCACAATAAAAACACAACCCCAACTCTCTAGGGCGCTGTCTTTCAGCGGCCGAAATCTCAGAGCGCCCGATTACCATATCATCCTGCCCCGGAAGTTGCTCCGGGGAGGACAGGGCCAACTGGGATGGCCGAGAGGAACGAAAATGTTGCACGCTTGAGCGGCTAGAGGCTCTTCACTCTGCGGCACGCTTCTTGAGCCTGTTATCTAAACTGATGGTGAGGGAGATTAGCTCATTTAGCCTATCTGGCTTGTCCCGGGTGGCTAGCTCATCCCTTAGCCCAGGGCTTAGGCTACGGATAAATATACTACCTAGCAAAGCGTCCTCCCACCCGACCTCCGCAGCCACTACCCGGAAGTCAACAGCGTAATCGGCAGCAGACCTGTTGCCCTGTCGGAGGTTTAAAAGCCAGGTAGTGAGCACAGAGTCCCGATCGGTGTGGTCAAACACTTTGGTAAATTCAGCTAGGAATTGCTGGTAAGTTAAATTGGGGTAGCTGGGCTTGGCCATAACCACATAGGCCCAAGCTAACGCCCTACCCCAGGGGTGTCAAACTCATTCCATGGAGGGCCAAGACCCTGCAGGTTTTACTTCCACCCAGTCTCTTCAGCAGGTGTTTTCACTGATCAGCAATCAGTAGTAAGAAATTCAGAGAAATCACCTGTTGAAGACACTGGGTGGAGGTAAAACCTGCAGGGTCTTGGCCCTCCATGGAATGAGTTTGACACCTGTGCCCTACCCTCTAGCAGGTTAGCTATGTAGCCGATTTTGCTATGGTCAGTGGCAAAATCCCCCGGTACCCGACGGAAAACTGTCTCACATTGTAACAGGAAGCCCCGGGCCTCCCCGAGCTTCCTACAGAAGCGAGCGGGCGTAGGCACCGGTGTGAGGCAGGTTGGAGGAGTCTGGCTAACCTGGCTAGGCGGGGAGCTAGCGGGGCCCGGTAGAACCCCGGAGACCGGTGGAAATGGCTGCTGTCCTTCCAGGCAATCCAGCCGGCTGTTAATTTGAGTCAATTGGGTGAGGATGACATTCTGCTGATAAGCTAGCTGCTCAACTCGAGCGTCAAGGGTGTTAAGACGGCGTGCTAGCGCGCTGTCCGCTGGGTCACTTTGACGGAGCTGTACTGACATAATGATTGGACCCAGGGGACAGAAGACAGACTCGAGTTGTACAATTAACATTTTATTCACCCAAGTGGGATGTGTGAATGTGTGTATGTGTGGTAGTGTGATGTGTAGAGCTTGTGCTGGAGCTGAGCAGGTCTCGCTGCTGCCTGGCAACCCTAGAGAGACAGAGGCAGAGGAATTAGTACTGTACCACAGCGGGGGATGTAACAAAGACTGCTGCTTACTTGCAGATGGTGATGCTGCGCCTCTGCTTGTCCAGCGAGCGACTGCCAGGAGGGGAGCGTGCTGCTCGGCGTAGTGAGGCGGAGGGGAGACTCCGGTGCCGGGGAGGAGCTGAGCCACCCCCGGGGAGAGATAATCCGCCACCTGGAGGATCCAAATGTGCACAGGGGAGAATATCTTGACAAGGTAAGAGTGTTGAATGCTTACGTGGCAAGGCGTGACGAGCTTGGTCAGGCGTAGAGTCAGACTGTGACTGCAAATGCGGGACGTGCCTCCGTGACGATGACAGACGGCTCCGTGCTGAGTCGGTGGCAGGTCTGGCTCTTATAGTCCGCAGGGAATTGGAGATAGGTACGCACGCAGCCGGGACTGATGATGGCCCCGCGGCCGCCATGACAGTTTCAGCTCCTTCCACAGATGTTCAATAGGATTTAGATCAGGGCTCATAGAAGGCCATTTTAGAATAGTCCAATGTTTCGCACTTAGCCATCCTTGGGTGTTTTTAGCTGTGTGTTTTGGGTCATTATCCTGTTGCAAGACCCATGACCTATGACTGAGACCAAGCTGTCTGACACTGGGCAGCACATTTCTCTCTAGAATACCTTGATAGTCTTGAGATTTCATTGTACCCTGCACAGATTTAAGACACCCTGTGCCAGATTCAGCAAAGCAGCTCCAGAACATAACAGAACTTCCTCCATGTTTCACAGTAGGGACAGTGTTATTTTCTTGGTATGCTTCATTTTTGCATCTGTGAACATAGAGCTGATGTGCCTTGCCGAAAAGTTGCAGTTTTGTCTCGTCTGTCCATAGGACATTCTCCCAGAAGCTTTGTGGCTTGTCACCATGCAGTTTGGCAAATTCCAGTCTGGCTTTTTTATGATTTGTTTTCAACAGTGGTGTCCTCCTTGGTCGTCTCCCATGAAGTCCACTTTGGCTCAATCATCGACGGATGGTGTGATCTGACACTGATGTACCTTGACCTTGGAGTTCACCTTGAATGTGTTTAGAGGTTGTTCTGGGCTCCTTTGTTACCATTCGTATTATCCGTCTCCACCTGCGGCCACGTCCAGGGAGGTTGGCTACAGTCCCGTGGATCTTAAATTTCTGAATAATATGTGCAATTGTAGTCACAGGAGCATCAAGCTGCTTGGAGATGGTCTTATAGCCTTTACCTTTAACATGCTTGCCTATAATTTTCTTTCTAATCTCCTGAGACAACTCTCTCCTTTGCTTCCTCTGGTCCATGTTTAGTGTGATACACACCATGTCAACAAACAGCACAGTGACTACTTGTCACCATTTAAATAGGCCAACTGACTGATTACAAGTTTGTAGACACCTGTGATGTTAATTAGAGGACACATCTTGGTTGAACATGTCCCTATGGTCACATTATTTTCAATCTTTTCTTGGGGTACCATCATTTTTGTCCAGGCCTGTTTCATGAGTTTGTTTTTTAAAATAATTCTGTTGAACCACAATTCAAAAGCATTGTCTGATTTTCATTGGTCAATTTTCATAGAATTTTTATTTATTACCACTTTTGTCAGATTCAAATTATTTCTGTTACCATTGTAGGTTTTTGTTTCATTAACAGAGGGGTACCAACAATTTTGTCCACGTCTGTATGAGCATTTATTATATGTATTTTCTATTTTCACCAATACTTTTGAAACATTTAGTTGGATCCTCTTAGCTAGTTGTTACTCTGCATTGTAGCACAAGTTTATTCTTTTTTTTGTTTTTTGTTTTTTCCAAAAGAATGACTTATTATTGGTTAGTTGGGTATATATACATTATTGTTCAAAAGTTTGGGGTCACCCAGACAATTATTTTGTGTTTTCCATGAAAAGTCACACTTATTTACCACCATGAGTTGTAAAATGAATAGAAAATATAGTCAAGACATTGACAAGGTTAGAAATAATGATTTGTATTTGAAATAATAATTTTTTCCTTCAAACTTTGCTTTCGTCAAAGAATCCTCCATTTGCAGCAATTACAGCATTGCAGACCTAACATGATTGCACAAGGGTTTTCTAATCATCCATTAGCCTTCTGACGCAATGAGCAAACACATTGTACCATTAGAACACTGGAGTGATAGTTGCTGGAAATGGGCCTCTATACACCTATGTAGATATTGCACCAAAAACCAGACATTTGCAGCTAGAATAGTCATTTACCACATTAGCAATGTATAGAGTGTATTTCTGATTACAGTGGTACCTCTACTTACGGAATTAATTCGTTCCGGAAGAATTCTCGTAACGTGAAAATTCCGTAAGTAGAGGCGCGTTTTACATGTAAATGCCGTAATCCGTTCCAAGCCCCCCAAAATTCGGGCATAAATTTTTTATAAATCATAAAAACGCATCAAAACATGTAACAAATACATGTTACAATTAGATTACTGCACAATAAACATAAAATGAGAATTTAAAATGAGAGAAAGAATAATAAAAGAGAATAATAAAAGAGAAAGAATAATAAAAATTATGTTCATTTACCCTTTAACTGCTATCGTCGTCGTCACCTTTTGCCTTCTTTGGTTCATGTTCTGTCTCATCAGTGGTTTTTACCTGACGTTTTGTGAAGAAACGATCCAAGGACGTTTGCTTTTGTCGGCTTGTAAGTGCTTCCTTTTGTTTTAATACCGTGCTGATCATTGATGTATTACGGCCATATTCTTTGGCGAGATCAACCAAACGCATCCCCTTTTCATACCTTTCGATTATCTCCTTCTTTGTTTGTATGGACAAAAAAACTCTTCTTCTTTTTTCCTTTTCTACTTATCTCCGTCACTTTCTTGGGGCCCATAGCGAATAAATGTTAATTCTGTACTGTACACACACGTAAAACTTTCACCTTGTTCTTAATAAAGTTTTGGAAAAAAAAACAAAACAAAACTTCGTGGCCAATGGGATACCAGGAAGATGCTAGGCGATAGCCAATGGCAGAGCAGCTACAGGTATGTTTACGTTCGGTAAACTACGGAAGCTGCGAGGAGCGCGTACTTTTTTGCCTTTCGTATCCTGAAATTTCGTTCGTAACAAGAGGCAATATTTTCCCATTGAGGCGTGTCGTAACCTGAAAATTCCGTATGTAGAGACGTTCGTAAGTAGAGGTACCACTGTAGTTTAAAGTTATCTTCATTGAAAAAAAGTGCTTTTCTTTCAAAAATAAAGAAATTTCTAAGTGACCCCAAACATTTGAACGGTAGTGTATGTAGTAGTTTTCTGGTTCAGGCAGAGAACCGCAGCGCTTGTTGAATTTGTAAAGCCAGGTAACCCATTAAGGCATTGTACAGGTGTTAAGGTGCATTTAGACCAAGGGTGAAGCAAATTTTTTGCGTGGTGTGAAAACATACAGTACAAAGTCATTGGGAAGAGGCAAGCACACACAAATCTCGTGCATTCATGCGTTCACGTCCAAGGGATAGTGCTAGCATGTAATGGCCTTGAGATTCTGCCATCTCCAGAGTAAAAGTATCAACATTGGAGAGTAAACTATTTTGAAAATGATACTGACTCTCACTAGGGGCCTCATGTATAAAGGATTGTGTAGGTTTCGTACTGAAAGATGGTGTACTCACAAAATTTGAAAAGTACATGTGAACAAAAATTTTCAGATTTATAAACCTGTGCACATGCCTGATTCTCCGCTCCTTTTCTTTTTACATCCCACCTCACGTGAAAACCAGCACATGTGCACGATCTCTTTACTCTGCCTGGGTTCCTCTCACTAATGAGTGTAAATGAAGAAAAACACCGCTTCTGTCACTCTTCTGTCAAACTATGGTCAATCCTGCAGGAAAGAGCAGCTTAAAAAATTAATAACTTCATGCAGTGTGACGTTGAGGTGTTGATAACAAATGTGGAGGTCAGAAAAAAATATTTTATTATGTTTTGACCCTGCGGATTCAGCAATAAGCCTTAAGTTTACCGAGTGGATGAGATGGATGGATGGAAAATAAAATGGCCTGCCATTAAAAGCTAAAGTCAATAGATGAATCACTGTTCAATGACAGTGTTGCTGGGGTGATGTGGGGTGTTAGTGCTGACACACAGAAAAAAAAAAAATGCTGTGAAAGCCCTCCGTAATCCACACAGACATACACGATGTTACTGAGTAAAATAATAAAATAAATGAATAAAGTTAATAAAGACCACTGAATACCCCACCAAACTTATAGCTGAATTTGTACAAGTTACAAACCAAATCTGTCAGAATCCAAATTACCCATGACAGCCAGGAGGAACACAGGGAGCTGCGCAGTATATGTCATGGGCAGCGAGAGCTCATCCCTCCCCTCCGGTCTCACCTTCACAAACTCATCACTGCACCTGAGGCAGAAGACACACCTGTGCCCGTTCATCAGCCAGCATACATAAGGAGGCTTCCTCTACGCAGTCAACGCTGGCTTGTCTGGGTATACTGCCCGTTCTAAGGCAAGCAAATTAAAGCCATAACGTTAACATGTCGTTAACCTTACTTTCTTCTCCTTTCAGGTTGCTGTGTAGGTGTGTCCCTGGGACTGTGTGCGCTCTCCTGCCTCACCACACTGATCCTTCAACAATCAACTCCACCCGGTCAGACACCATCAGCTCATCTTGCCCCCTTACCCTACTGGCTCGTCTATTCCCCGCTGGGTCCTGCCGGTCCTCTCTGGATTTCTCAAGTAAGTGGCAATTTGGCTCGCTCATTTCCCCTTACTCCAGTCCTCAGCTCACTGCTCTCGTCTTCTCTCCGCAGGTCCTTTCCTCTGGCGAGTGACTGTTTCTGTAGCTGTGCGCTTTGGATTTTTGATATTAATAAAATTGTCAAATGTGCCCCTCTGTGTGGTTTCTTCCTGTGTTTGGCATCATGCACGTGAGCTGTCAAAACTAAATATGTCATGAGAGAATGAGCCAGCCAGGATGGTAGCTCAGCCGGTGCCTCACCACAGGAGATGTCAGCTATGGATAGCCTAGCGGTGACCGAGCATAAGCTCACTGCGCTGACGCAGCAGGTTTCCAACATGTTGACATTGTGGTCTGTAGCGCCTCCCTCGGCTACGCCTCCTCAGCCTGCTCCGCGCACTACGGTGCGCTGTACAGCCTCCGTTTCCATGCCTTCCCCGTGTGCAGGGGAGGTGGGGAAATGTAAGGCTTTCCTTCTTCAAGTTCAAATGTACTTGGAGTAGGTTGGGGAGGAGTATCCAGGGGACGTCGCTCGGATCCAGTTTTTCACCCTGTTGCTGAGGGATCGAGCCCTGGAATGGACACAGTCCACTCTGGACAACCCTGAGGGGAGACATTATATGTTTGACCAATTTGTGGCCGCCTTCAAGTGCGCGTTTGGTCGGACTGAGAGTCAGGGCAACGTTATGAGCTGCCAGCTGATGCTCCACCAGGGTACCCGGTCAGTGGCCGAGTACTCAGTGGAGTTTTGAGTTGTGGCGTCCAAGTCGGGGTGGAACGACATTACGTTACGGAGTGCGTTTCTTCACGGGTTGAACAACAAACTCCATGATCATCTGGCGGTCCATCATGTCCTGGAGACGCTCAATGGCCTCATACATAGATCAGGCACTTGACCGATGATGAGCGCCAGCGACGGCGGAGGGTTGGTGCATGCACGAACAGTGGTTCACTCAACCACAGTCTGGACGAGTGCCGCCAGCGGTCAAAAGATGCAGCCCGTCAGTAACCATGGGGGGTCTGGTGGGCAGGACCAAAACTACTCCCCCCAGTAATTTTTCAATTTCGGCCCTCGCACAGTTGCCAGGGGTTGAGAAGAGGGTTATGGCGCTGGTTGACTTGGGGTCGGAGGGTAATTTTGTGTCTGCTGCTTTCGTGAAGCAGGTGGGCATTCCCACGCATAAACTGCCCTGTGGTCAGAGGATCACAACCATATCTGGCCATGAGGTTGCGGTAGTCGCTTGGAACACGGTGCCCATTTCCATCCTTCTTTCCGGGAACCACCGGAAGGAACTTTCATTCCTTGTTCTTCCCGTTTCATCATCCCCAGTGGTTCTTGGCTATCCGTGGCTCCAGAGGCACAACTCAACCATACACTGGGCTAAAAACACCATCTCTGCCTGGAGCCCGTTTTGTATGGTCCATTGTATGCGTTCAGCCGAATACTCCTCATCCCTGTCTGCTCCTCCCTCTCGAGCCGAGCCACTGGATCTCAGTCTCATCCCCTGGGCATATCACGATTTGGGTGAGGTCTTTAGCAAGTCAAGAGCGTTGTCACTGCCGCCTCTCCACTCTTATGACTGTGCTATAGACCTCATCCCGGGGGTGAGGCTGCCGTCCAATTGACTGTATAGTGTTTCTGGCCCGGAGAGGGAGGCAATGGATCGGTACATCAAGGAGTCACTGAAGGCCGGCCTAATTCGGTCATCTTCGGTTCCGCTCGGAGCTGGGTTCTTCTTCATCGGAAAGAAGGATGGCTACGGGGAGCTAAATGCAATTACCATCAAAGATAAATACTCTCTGCCTTTGATCAGTTCAGCGTTTGAGCTCCTTCAGCACTCACGGGTTTTCACCAAGTTAGACCTTAGGAACACATGTGATTTGGTCCACATTCGTGAGGACGATGAGTGGAAGATGGCCTTTAAAACCCACCAGGGCCAGTTCGAGTACTTAGTGATGCCATTCGGGCTCACTAACACCCCCGCCGACTTCCAGCGGTTAATAAATGGCGTCCTCTGCGATATGCTTTACCAATATGTTTTTGTCTATCGTGATGATATTTTGATTTTCTCCCGCTCGCCAGAGGAACGTGAGGTCCATGTCAGAGCATTTTACTGTGGCTTTTGGAGAATCAGCTTTACCTTAAAGCCGAGAAGTGTGAGTTCTCCACTACATCCACCACCTTCTTGTGCTTCATCGTAGCTGAGGGGGAGTTGATTGCCGACCCGGCCAAGATAAGGGCAGTGTTTGATTGGCCAATTCCCCTCTCAAAAAGGGAGCGTCAACACATCCTCGGGTTTGCAAATTTCTACCACAGGTTCATCAGGAACTATAGTGGGATCGTACTGCCTTTGATGCAGCTGACCTCTGTTAAAGTCCCCTTTCAGTGGACTGAGGCAGCTGAGCTGGTGTTTAACAAATTAAAGCGTCAGTTCACAGATACACCCATCTTGGCTCAGGTCGACACGCAGCTTCCATTTGTCCTTGAGGCGGACGCGTCTGATTCGGGGATTGGCGCTGTACTGTCACAGCACACGCCCCCCAATCAGAAGCTTTGCCCATGCGCATATTTCTCTCAGCCGCTCATGCCACATGAGAGGAACTATGACGTTGGGGACAGAGAGCTGCTGGCCATTAAGTTGGCATAAGAGGAGTCGAGACACTGGCTAGAGGGGGCCATTTACCCCCTCATCGTGTGGACCGACCACAAGAACCTCGAGTACTTGTGGTAAGCCCGCCGACTGAACCCCAAGGTTGACCGGGCCCAGTCCCACTAGCCTGTGCCAGTAGGGCTCCCCTGGAACCGTCTGTATGTCCCGGCTGCCCTCCGCAGTGATGTCATCCAATGGGGTCACACCAGTCGCTTTGCATGCCACCCTGGAATCTCACGGACCATTGACTTTCTCCAGCGGGTGTTCTGGTGGCCCATGCTGTGGCAGGACGTCCGGGGGTATGCCAGAGCCTGCCAGACATGTGTCCAGGGTAAATCTGACACTTCCCCACCATCGAGACTTCTCCATCCTCTCCCCATCCCTGGTCAGCTGTGGTCTCACATCGCCGTGGACTTTGTGACCGGGTTGCCCTCCTCCCACGGCAAGACGGTGATCCTGACCATCGTGGATCGCTTCTCCAAGGCAGTCCATCTAGTGACCCTTTCTAAGCTCCCATTGGCCTTGGAGACTGCAGCCCTCCTCATCGATCACGTGATCCAGATCCACGGCATCCCTATTGACATTGTGTCTGACCGGGGTCCACCATTTACAGACATGGACAAAATTGTTGGTACCCCTCTGTTAATGAAAGAAAAACCCACAATGGTTACAGAAACAACTTGAGTCTAACAAAAGTGGTAATAAATAAAAAAAAATATGAAATTTAACCAATGAAAATCACACAATGCTTTTGAATTGTGGTTCAGCAGAATTATTTTAAAAAACAAACTCATGAAACAAGCCTGGACAAAAATGATGGTACCCCGAGAAAAGATTGAAAATAATGTGACCATAGGGACATGTTCAACCAAGATGTGTCCTCTAATTAACATCACAGGTGTCTACAAACTTGTAATCAGTCAGTTGGCCTATTTAAAGGGTGACAAGTAGTCACTGTGCTGTTTGTTGACATGGTGTGTACCATACTAAACATGGACCAGAGGAAGCAAAGGAGAGAGTTGTCTCAGGAGATTGGAAAGAAAATTATAGACAAGCATGTTAAAGGAAAAGGCTATAAGACCATCTCCAAGCAGCTTGATGTTCCTGTGACTACAGTTGCACATATTATTCAGAAATTTAAGATCCACGGGACTGTAGCCAACCTCCCTGGACGTGGCCGCAGGTGGAGACGGATAATACGAATGGTAACAAAAGAGCCCAGAACAACCTCTAAACACATTCAAGGTGAACTCCAAGGTCAAGGTACATCAGTGTCAGATCGCATCATCCGTCGTTGTTTGAGCCAAAGTGGACTTCATGGGAGACGACCAAGGAGGATACCACTGTTGAAAACAAATTATAAAAAAGCCAGACTGAAATTTGCCAAACTGCATGTTGACAAGCCACAAAGCTTCTGGGAGAATGTCCTATGGACAGATGAGACTAAACTGCAACTTTTCGGCAAGGCACATCAGCGCTATGTTCACAGACGCAAAAAATGAAGCATACCAAGAAAAGAATACTGTCCCTACTGTGAAACATGGAGGGGGTTCTGTTATGTTCTGGGGCTGCTTTGCTGCATCTGGGACAGGGTGTCTTGAATCTGTGGAGGGTACAATGACATCTCAAGACTATCAAGGTATTCTAGAAAGAAATGTGCTGCCCAGTGTCAGACATCTTGGTCTCAGTCGTAGGTCATGGGTCTTGCAACAGGATAATGACCCAAAACACACAGCTAAAAACACCCAAGAATGGCTAAGCGCGAAACACTGGACTATTCTAAAGTGGCCTTCTATGAGCCCTGATGTAAATCCTATTGAACATCTGTGGACGGAGCTGAAACATGCCGTCTGGAGAAGGCACCCTTCAAACCTGAGACAACTGGAACAGTTTGCTCATGAGGAGTGGGCCAAAATACCTGCTGGGAGGTGCAGAAGTCTCATTGACAGTTACAGAAATTGTTTGATTGCAGTGATTGCCTCAAAAGGTTGTGCAGCAAAATATTAAGTTAAGGGTACCATCATTTTTGTCCAGGCCTGTTTCATGAGTTTGTTTTTTAAAATAATTCTGTTGAACCACAATTCAAAAGCATTGTCTGATTTTCATTGGTTAATTTTCATAGAATTTTTTTTTTATTACCACTTTTGTCAGATTCAAGTTATTTCTGTGACTATTGTGGGTTTTTATTTCCTTAACAAAGCGGTACCAACAATTTTGTCCATGTCTGTATGTCCCAGGTCTGGAGGGCCTTTTGCCGGACCCTGGGAACTACTGTGAGTCTCTCCTCAGGAAATCATCCACAGATCAATGTGCAGGCGGAGCGTGCCAATCAGTCCTTGGAGGCTGCCTTAAGGTGCATAGTAGCTGATAACCCATCATCTTGGAGCATGCATCTGACCTGGGTGGAGTACTTCATGAGCTCTGCTATATCCTCAGCTACTGAACTCACCCCTTTTGAGGTGTCATTGGGGTACACGCCGCCTCTACTTCCTATGGCCAAGAGAGAGGTCTCGGTTCAATCTGTAGGGGCTCACACTTGGTGCTGCCAACGCTTCTGGAGGTCGACTTAGGCCACCCTGGCTCGCACCACAGAGCGCACCCAGGCCGCTGCTGACAGGAGGCGGGTCCCGGCCCCCAAATATGCCGTGGGACAGCAGGTCTGGCTTGCAGCGAGCCAGATTCCTCTTAAAGAGAAGTCAAGGAAACTGTCCCCCTGCTTTTTGGGGCTTTATCCCATCTCCTGGATGATTAACAACACGTCGGGTCAGCTTAAGCTGCCTCCATCCCTACGGGTAAACCCCACCTTTCACGTTAGTCACATAAAGCCCCCCCCCCAAGCCGCCTCCCCCTCCCCGCATCATCGACGGCCACCCAACCTACACAGTGTGGCAGATTCTGGATGTTTGCCGCCGGGGCTGGGGTCTTCAATATCTCGTCGACTGGGAAGGCTATGGCCCAGAGGAACAATCCTGGAACCCCTCGTTACTGATACTGGACAAGGGGATGCTCCAGGCTTTCCACCATGTTCAACCGGACAAGACCTCCGGACCGCCAGGAGGCGTTCCTAGAAGGGGGAGCCCTGTCATGGGCAGCGAGAGCGCGCCCCTCCCCTCCGGTCTCACCTTCACAAACTCATCACTGCACCTGAGGCAGAAGACACACCTGTGCCTGCTCATCAGCCAGCATACTACATAAGGAGGCTTCCTCCATGCAGTCAGTGCTGGCTCATCTGGGTATACTGCCCGTTCTCAGGCAAGCAAATTAAAGCCATAACGTTAACACGTCATTAACCTTACTTTCTTCTCCTTTCAGGTTGCTGCCACCGTGTAGGTGTGTCCCCGGGACTGCGCGCACTCTCCTGCCTCACCACACTGATCATCCAGCAATCAACTCCACCCAGTCAGGCACCATCAGCTCACCATTTCCCACTTACCCTACTGGCTCGTCTATTCCTCGCTGGGTCCTGCTGTTCCTCTCTGGATTTCTCAAGTAAGTGGCAATTTGGCTCGCCCATTTCCCCTTACTCTACTCCTCAGCTCACTGCTCTCATCTTCTCTCCACAGGTCCTTTCCTCTGGCAAGTGACTGTTTCTGTAGCTGTGCGCTTTGGGTTTTGATATTAATAAAATTGTCAAACGTGCCCCTCTGTGTGGTTCTTTCATGTGTTTTCCATCATGCACGTGAGCTGTCAAACCTTAATACGTCATGACAGTATAAAGGCCTTTTATTTCTAAATTATAACCTCCAAGGTACAGCATGTATTGTGCTGGGGATTCTCCTGTTGTCTTCTAGCCAAAATGACTCGAGGACAACAGGTGTTATAACAGTTTGCCCTGACCCTCATCCCAAGGTCTGAGGAGGCTGAAATGTCAGGGAGATAATCCGTTAAGGGTTCCTAGTAATCCAGGTAAATTGCAGCCCAGAACTTCCCATTGTCCTCCTTTTATTCAATGTTTACCCAAAGGATCTCTCCTTCTTTCTTCAAGTCAAAATGACACATTAATAGAAACATGATCTAGTTAAAATCGATGCTGGCTGGTCCATGAGTGAGGCAGGTCAATTCATCAGGGTTTCACTTCGTTCAATGAGCCGAGTTATGGAACTAAATCAAATAATAATAGTCATGTTTTTCCACACACTAATTCACAGACAAAGCATTTTAACTGAAGTGGAAACGTTATTTTAACATATTCTGTGAGTTTCAGCTTTTTTGTAGTTTAACAGACCCACCTGATAGAGCCAAACAGAATTTTGCGGACAGCTGCAAATTCTCATGGCATGTGGAAAGTTTGCGGTTCATGTGACATTTGTTTTTATACATCCCATTGTGTGCGAGAAAATCAATGTATGGCATGTTTTTGTGCGTGAACATCGTTTATGCATGAGGCCCCTGAAAACAGAAGGACCGGGAGCGCTGCAGCTGAATCGGAGTGTTGGAATTTTTTACCCACGGACTCCTGTCACAGATGTGCTAACAAGGCTAGCAGGGTATCAAGATAAACAAACCATCATCCAGGTGAAATTTTGAATGCAGGGACAATTTTTTTCAGGTGAGACCCCCAATAATGTAACTCTAAGCATGACGATGTTTTGGAAATTTCCACAACATGTTTATCACAGTTGCAGAAGTTATAAAGGCAACTTTGCCTGTCTGCAACTCACTCAGACGGTGAATTCATGTGTATTCACATGTCTACATTGAGCTAAAATGTAATCACACCGTACAAAAAATTTGTCCATTCATGTTTGGTCTGAACGCACCTTTAAGTGCACATAACTTACAGTATGTGTGTCAAAATATGAAGGGATTTTATGGGCAATAATCACAACTTTTACATTAAATGCAGTATAGACACTTAGTAAAGAAATTTACAAAGGGATACAGCTTTATTACAGAATAAGAAATAGGAAACAAAAAAGGAACACTTACCAAATAAATTTTAACTAAACAACTTGTATAGAAACCTGAAATTAAATAAAACCTGAAGCTGATCAGGAGAGATAAACTTTTCAAAAGAGGAGAGAAGCCACAGCCCATGGAGTCGTTAGCATCTTCCTCGTCAAGCTTCCATAAAAGCCTGAGAACCAAGGAATCAAAGAAGAGAAAGACGCCTTCTCAGCCACTGCAGATTAGGGGGGAGGATGTGGGAGTGGTTGAGGACTAAAAATATCTGGGTGTCAGGATCAGCAGCGGGGTGGACTGGAGATCCAACACCGATGCTGCGCACAAGAAGGGGATTAGCAGACTCTACTTCCTGAGAAAGCTGAGATCCTTCAACGTGTGCAGCGGGATGCTGGAGCTTTTCTACCAGACTGTTGTTGCCAGCGCCATCTTATTTGCTGCGGTCTGTTGGGGTAGCAGTATCAGGGCCAGAGATACCAACAGACTTGACAAGATTATCAAGAGGGCTGGCTGTGTATGTCACGACTCGCCGCTCATCATCCGACTCAGCTGCGCGCACACCTGCGCCTCGTCAGCCACGGGCTATTTAGCCCATGCAGCCCTGTGCAGCGGTCTGGAGCCGTCTGTTCACATCGGCACTTTCTCGCAGCTGGATCGTCTCTCCACGACAGCTGAGCTATGCTTTCACGTAAGCATCATTACCCTTACCTCGTTCCAAGTCTTCTCCCCTGTGCACAGGTGGATTCCTTGGCGGCGGATTACCCCGTCATCTCCTTGCCTTCCCTCATCGTAGTCACCGGCTCAGCAGGACGCTGTCTCCTGGGCTCCTCCCTTGGCCAATGCCAGCCACCCGTCACCTACAAGTAAGCAGCATTCTGCTCATTATACCTGTCGTGGTGTGGTGCCCTTTACCCTTGTCCTCTGCTTTCTCCATAGGGTTGCCTGGCTGTACGGCGTTCTGCTCTGTTTCCTGTGCATCGGCGTTCACCCCATCACATATACATATCTCATACATTCACCCATACACACCTGCTTGTTGAATAAAGCTATTCAATCTTCTCTGAGCCTGCGTGCGTGTTTCCTGAGCCAGACATTATGTCAGTACGGCTCCAGCAGAGCGGCTCAGCAGACAGCGGGCTCGCACGCCGTTTTTCCACCCTCGAGGCTCGGGTGGATTCAATAGACTACCAACAGCAGGTGATTTTAAATCAATTAATAAACTTTACTCACCGGTTAGACCGTGTGGACCCCCAGCAGGTATTTCCTCCTACTCGTCAGGGAGGGGCTGCTCCGGCCGCTTCCGCAGCTGGCCAGCCTGCCGCGGGAACGCCAACCCAACTCACGCCGATTCCAACCCCCGTCCGCTTCAGCGGTAAGCTCGGCGGAGCCCGGGGGTTCATCTTGCAGTGCGAGTCGGTGTTTCTGCGTGTTCCCGGGGATTTTCCCTCAGACCACAGCCGAACTGGTTACATTGCTAATCTCCTGGAGGGGCGAGCGCTAGCTTGGGCTTACGCCGTCATGTTGAAGCCCAGCTACGCAAACCTCTCCTATGACCAGTTCGTGCGGAGTTTCCTCGAGGTGTTCGATCATTCCCAGCGTGATAGCGTCCTCGCTGACCGGCTCCTTGGTCTCCAACAGGGAGTCCGGTCAGCGGCGGATTACGCTATTGACTTTCGGGTTGCAGCGGAGGAGGTAGGCTGGGGTGAGGCGTCACTCTGTAGCATCTTCTGTGTCGCCTGTCATCTTAGGCTACCCCTGGTTGCGCCTGCACAACCCAGTGCTGGATTGGCAGACAGGAAGAATTGCCGCCTGGAGCTCCTTCTGCATGGGCACCTGCCTTCAGTCCGCAGCCTGCGCCCCGTCCTCCCCCCTCCGGCCTCGAAAGCCGCGCCTCCGGATCTTACTCTGGTGCCCTCGGAGTTCCATGACCTGGTCCTCGTGTTCAGTAAGTCCAGGGCGATGTCTCTTCCTTCTCACCGGCCCTACGACTGCGCCATCAACATCTGCCCGAGGGCTCCCTTGCCATCCGGACGCCTCTACAGCCTGTCAGCGCCGGAGCGGGAGGCCATGGACAGTTACATCAAGGAGTCATCAACGCAGGAATCATCCGCCCTTCTTCGTCTCCGCTCGGCGCAGGGTTTTTCTTCGTCTCGAAGAAGGATGGGTCACTCCGCCCTTGTATAGATTTTCGGGCCCTGAATGACATCACGGAGAAGGACCGCTACACCCTGCCATTAATGGACACCGCTTTCCACTCCCTCCAGGGGGCGACCTGGTTCACTCAGTTGGATCTCCACAGCGATTATCACCTCGTCCGGATCCGGGAGGGGGATGAGTGGAAGACGGCCTTTCGAACGCCTAGTGGTCACTTCGAGTATCTGGTAATGCCGTTTGGGCTGACCAACGCCCCCGCTGTGTTTCAACACCTCATAAACGACGTCCTACGTGATTTCCTGGGCCTCTTCGTGTTCGTGTACCTGGATGATATTCTCATCTTCTCCAGGTCACGGGAGGAACACCAGGTCCACGTGAGGCGGGTCCTACAGCGGCTACTGGAGAACAGGCTGTATGTCAAGGCCGAAAAGTGCGAGTTTTACGCCAAGACCACCTCCTTCCTAGGGTTCGTAATCTCGCACAATCAAGTCCTTCCCGACCCCGCGAAGGTTAAAGCGGTGGTCGAGTGGCCCATGCCGACCTCCAGAAAGCAGGTGCAGCAGTTCATTGGGTTTGCCAATTTTTATCGCGGCTTTGTGCCCAATTTTGGCGCCATTGTTGCCCCTTTGACCCGCCTCACTTCTCCCAAGAACCCCTTCCGGTGGACCGAAGAGGTTGCAGCGGCTTTCGAGGCATTGAAGACGGAGTTCTCCTCCTCCCGGGTCCTGACCCAGGTTGACCCCGCGCTGCAGTGCCTGGTCGAAGTCGACGGGTCTGATACGGGAGTGGGGGCGGTGCTCTCTCAGCGATCACCCACCGATGGGCTCAAGCGACCCTGCGCCTTCTTCTCACGGTGCCTGTCTCCGGCTGAGCACAACTACGACGTCGGGGACAGGGAGCTACTTGCCATCAAGCTCGCACTGCAGGAGTGGCGCCACTGGTTGGAGGGGGCTGCCCAGCCGTTCGTGGTGTTAATGGACCATAAGAACCTGGAATATTTAAGATCTGCCAGACGACTGAATGCCCACCAGGCACGCTGGTCATTGTTCTTCGCCCGGTTCCATTTCACCATCACCTACCGCCCTGGTTCTAAGAATGGCCTGCCCGACGCCCTTTCCAGGCAGTTTGCCCCTGAGACCTCGGAGGAGCCGGGTCATACCATCTTGCCCAGCTCGTGCATTGTGGGGGCGATTTCCTGGTCCATCAGGGACAAGATCTGGAGGGCGCAGGAGACCGAACCGGACCCTGGCGGCGGACCGGAAGGGAAGCTGTTTGTTTCATCGACTGTCCGCGAGAAGGTAATTCATTGGGTTCACACCTCCAAACTCGCCTGTCACCCTGGTGTCTCCAGGCTAGTGGATCTCCTCCAGCGTTCCTTTTGGTGGCCGGGTCTCCAGAAGGATGTCGCCAACTACGTCCGGGCGTGCCCCGTGTGTGCCACCGGCAAGTCTGCTAATTCTCCCCCCGCGGGTCTGCTTCAGCCCCTGCCGGTCCCAGGCAGGCCCTGGTCTCACATAGCCCTCGACTTCGTCACTGGTCTCCCGGTCTCTAACACCTACGATGCTGTGCTGACCATCGTGGATCGGTTCTCCAAGGCTGCCCACTTTGTTCAGCTCCGGGGCCTCCCTACGGTGCGGGAGACAGCAGACCTTCTTGTCCAGCACGTGGTCAGGCTGCATGGGATACCAGTGGACGTCGTCTCCGATCTGGGTCTCCAATTTGTCTCGGAGGTATGGAGGTGTTTCTGCAACGCTCTGGGGGCCACGGTGAGCCTCTCCTCCGGCCACCACCCGCAGTCCAACGGGCAGTGTGAGCGTGCCAACCAGGAACTGGAAGCTGCCCTATGCTGCGTCACCTCTTCCAACCCGTCGTCCTGGAGCGCGCACCTGGCCTGGGTGGAGTATGCCCACAACACGGCACAGTCTTCTGCCACAGGGATGTCCCCCTTTAAGGCGTCCTTGGGATACGACCCACCTTTGTTCCCTGACCAGGAGGGCGAGCTGGCCATTCCCTCCATCCAGGCGCACCTGAGACGCTGTCTGAGTCTGTGGACCAGAGCGCGCGATGCGCTATTACGCACAGCAGCGTGCAACAGTTCGATGGCGAACCACCACAGGAGACTCCGTCCGTCTGTAATCAAAGGTAATCCCTTTGTCTGTCATGTGTGTGTTTCTGTTGTTTGGTTGTCAACTGTCATGCTGCTGTTACACTGTAATGTCCCAGTTTGGGATCAATACCGTCCGTCCGTCCGTCCGTCCGTCCGTCCGTCCGTCCGTCAGGTTTGCCATCTCCATTCGGAGAGAATCCAGGATCCAGAAGATTCTTAATCGGCAACAAAAAAACTTTGCCTGCACAACAATAATGATATTATTGTATATAGCTAAAGTAATTCATTTCTCAATCTCTTCTCATATAACACTATAGCTTAGTGTTTAACCCCTTGCACTCCGGTCAATTTCCCTAAAAACGCCAAAAAATAGCGTGCCCAAAGTAAATTGAAAGCTGTTCTTCAACCCTTTGCAGCACCTTCATGGGGTTGGTCTCATTTAAAAGAAAACACTTTGAATTTTTTGGCAAAACAGTCATAATCTCTCTAAGTGTTCCGGCCACTGAGTTACAGTAATCTAAACATAGTGAACTTGAAGAAAATAAATTTGGCCTGGGTGTTTTTTTTGGATACAAATGCTTGCAAATAACACACAGCTTCAGATCCGGGCTGGAAAACGCAACAGAAATATAGAACCAAGTGTTACCCAGCTGAGGTCCAAATTTTGTAACAATACCACAAAAAATGAATATATTACACAGCTTTGTTCTCAGGTAGTTCCCAGGCGTTTTGGAACTGTGCCAAATTGTGCCAAATGGCACAGTTTGGAAAAACGTCTGTAACTTTTGAATGCTTCAATGTAGAAGCTTCATTTTGGGCTCTAATGAAAGGTCACACTCAGGGCTGTCTCTGTGTGTGTGTGTGTGGGGGGGTTGTCCCCCCCCCCCGCTACAGAGGATGGACATCGGCCATCGCTACATGATGGATTAGCCTTATGTCGCGATGTGGGACAGCAGCTCAGTCACCGTGGCTTCCCCCCCCACCCTCGCTACAGAAGAATAGCGGGGGGGGATGGCGTTCACGGTCTGGACGCGACGAACAAACCGTGTACCGCGGCGCACGAACTTCAGACTTCGTGCGCCGCACAGTTGTAATTTACCGATCGGTCAAAAGTCATTTTGGATTACAATTTTCAGGGATAGAGAATAATTTATCTTATAACACCTTACCTCTTCACAGCAGTGTCCTGGCGAACTTCTCTTCCTCACTGTCAGACGAACGTGACGCTGGTCCGCTCATGGTTCTGGTCTCGCGACCCGATCAAAACATAATTCCATTATTGCGGTTTTGTGCTTCCATGATTGAGGTTTTTGGCGAACGATTTTTCAAAACAAATAACAGTAGTAATTAAAAAAAGACTGGCGAACGCGTGTGTGTCACTCAGCCTTCGTCGTCAGCCTCCTTCGATCTATGATGACCATGGAAGAAATCATAACGTCTACTCTGCTGGAACAAAAATAAAATCAGCACCGCCTGTGGCCGAACTTGCCGATGCGCGAATGGCACTCCCTGTCACACAGGTTGCATTTGTGGATGGTCTCTGTGTTGCTGGGTCTGTGGGGTTCTTCCTGCGGGTCCTTTTTTGATCCGCTGCAGCAGTCAGTCTTCACCCAGCCTTAAAAAAAACAGCTCGAAAACTTCTCTGCTTCAATTGGCTCACTGCATTCACAGCGTTGGTAGGCGGGTCCTTCTTGCTAGGTTTTCAGTCATTGGTTCTTCAAGGTTTCAGAAACCCAATTCAAGGCTCTTATTAGTCAAATGAGAGGTCAATCAGATGAACTAATCTGTTCGCGGCTGTGTCTGCAGCTTTTATTTTCAGTGTGCGCTTGGACGCCATCACCATCTACATCATCAGCATCTCCATCATGCGTCCTAGAGCGCATGAGGGCGCATGAGAGCGCCCTCGTGCGCTCAAGGACGCAGAGACTTGCCCGCCCGCGGTACAACGGAGTGCAAGAGGTTAAATTCTTCTCTCATATTACTATTGTTACAATCCAGTAATATAGTAATATCTTACATTTCAGAATTCACATCTTACATGCATGTTTTTTTTTCTCAAAATCTCTCTGGTAGTACATGAAATACTGTTTTTTTTCTCATGTAGCCAAATAAATGAATTTCTCTTTTTATCCTTTTCTTTGTAAATCATGAACTGAAATACAATTAATTTATCACATGACCAGGGAATATACTGTCCCATTACTTCCAATATTCCCTTTTAAAACCAATAAAGCCCTGTCTGAGCTACTGGGTTTAGCATAAATTATGAATTTACATAGAAACCAACAAAATGTGCTTTTAATATGAACTAAACATTACATTCAACCAGAAATAGTGCAGAAAGAACTATAGCCTGTTTTCCACTAGCCCAGCACACCTCGGTACGGCTCGATTCACTTCAGTACGGCTCGGAATCCTTCTGTCTCCATTAGCACAGTGTTGCGGGGCAGCAGCAGATTCTCAGCGAGGCGGGGCCACACTCCCGTGATGTTATGCACCGGACTGAGTCCTCATTTACACGAGACAAAAAATGGAGGATCCAAGGATTATTGCCTTGCTCGCTCTGTGGTTTTATCTCACAATTAATTTTATCTCATAATTAAGCTGCAACAACACAAGTCACTTTTGTTTTGAATTAACTGCCAAATGACCTAGAAATAATGAGCTGAAACTTGTTTTTATTCGTATTAAATAATGAGATGGTGGCACACTGTCCAACACCACATCCTAGGGCATTTTGGATGTACTGAATTAAAAAAATTCATGTTTTTCACCTTCAGGTCAACGTTTGGAACAACAGTATTATTATTTTCCGTTTAGATGATGCTACACACCTTCTAAAGTATTGTAAATCTCTGAATTTGGAATGCCGATAGAACATTCAATTTACATATACTTGTACCTTTGACTTGGTGCTAATTTTTTATATTTCAATAAAAAGAACAGAAAGCTTACAAAAAGATTTCTTTTTTGGTCTAGTTAAAAATTACATTACCTTTACAATGGTTGACCCTCAGCATCATTTTGATCAGACTAGGCAATGGGATTTCTATGTAATTATACTGTTTTATAATTCAGTGTTATAACAGACAAACCACACTTTCCAAAACAATTCCATTTTATTATATACAAAATATTAAAATAAAAAAAAAACTTTGCAACACAACATGAAGGTTAATCGACATTTTATACACGCCGACCACTGAGTGCTGAGGCTCGGTAGAATTAATCCGTCTCTGCCAGCTGTGGGTCAGGAAGGCTCGGTTGAATTAATCCGTGCGGGCTGTCGCGGCGGACGCGTGGGATGATTCTACAAGGAAAATGCACACAATAAAATACAGCACGAAATATATACAGAAAAGACAATAGTTTTTAACAAGAATACATAAGCTTATTTCAGCGTATTGTTCACATGAATAATTACAATAAAAGCTTTAGTCCGCAGTGTGCTGCAATAAAGCAGCGATCCATCCACAAATGAACAGCTTTTTTATTGCATAAATAAACTGAGCGTCTTACCGAATATATTTGCGAAAAAACGCACAATAAAAAAAAATTAAAACTCACTGTTAAAGGACTCCGATGTCGAGACCTCCCGGTATATTTTTTCATTCCGGGCGGCTCCGTCTAACTCGCGCTGAATACGTTCGTCTGACAATGCAGTGAGCAGACACTGCAGCTCCTTACTGGTCCATGGAACACCCTTATTACGTGAAGCCATGTTTGATAGAGAATAAATGAAAATAGCACAGCAATACAGTGGTACCTCTACTTACGAATTTAATTCGTTCCGGAAGAATTCTCGTAACGTGAAAAATTCGTAAGTAGAGGCGCGTTTTACATGTAAATGCCGTAATCCGTTCCAAGCCCCCAAAATTCGGGCATAAATTTTTTATAAATCGTAAAAACGCATCAAAACATGTAACAAATACATGTTACAATTAGATTACTGCACAATAAACATAAAATGAGAGTTTAAAATGAGAGAAAGAATAATAAAAGAGAATAATAAAAGAGAAAGAATAATAAAAATTATGTTCATTTACCCTTTAACTGCTATCGTCGTCGACGTCGTCACCGTTTGCCTTCTTTGGGTCATGTTCTGATCCAAGGACGTTTGCTTTTGTCGGCTTGTAAGTGCTTCGTTTTGTTTTAATACCGTGCTGATCGTTGATGTATTACGGCCATATTCTTTGGCGAGATCAACCAAACGCATAAAGTTTTGGGAAAAAAAAAAAACTTTGTGGCCAATGGGATACCAGGAAGATGCCAGGCGATAGCCAATGGCAGAGCAGCTACAGGTATGTTTACGTTCGGTAAACTACGGAAGCTGCGAGGAGCGCGTACTTTTTTGCCTTTCGTATCCTGAAATTTCGTTCGTAACTAGAGGCAATATTTTCCCGTTGAGGCGTCTCGTAACCTGAAAATTCCGTATGTAGAGACGTTCGTAAGTAGAGGTACCACTGTACACTGAAAAGGAACCGCCAACAGTGGTTGCGTGCTGAGTAAAGCCGGTCGTGAAGATTCTTTTTTTTTTTTTTTTTTTAAACTTTATTGAGAAGGTCGTGAAGATTTGGTAGATGAGGAGGAGGAGAGGGGCGGTTACAACCTGACCAATCAGCGCCGGTTACGACCTGACCAATCAGCGGCGACCAGTCTGTTAACGTCACAACACGGCACAGCTCAGCACTGCTGCACCCTGCCCTTCAGCGGGGCTGAGAATCGCGGCTGTTAAACCGTGTTGGGGCTTGTGGAAAAGCGTACAAAATGTGCTGAGCCGTCCCGTGTCGCGCTAAAGCGTGCTAGTGGAAAAGGCCCTTAAAAGTACTTCAGCATACTGTTGTGAACTGAAATCACATTTAGAAAAACCATACAGAAACAAAAATAGCCTTTTCCATTGCTTTTAAACAGGAAAAATCCACTCGCGATTAGCATTAGCGTAACGCTAACATTAGCATGGCACTAGCATGCTTCCTTTAGCACACACTTGGTTTTCATTCACCAAGATGAGGTATCAGCGTGAACACAGCAAAGGACACAGCCACAATGCCTCTCAAGCTCGTGCTCCCATCAACTTAGGACAATAAAGGTTTCAAATTAGCATTTGGACAGTGTTTAGATTTATTTATAACACTTTTCTATATTAAACTCACCAAGACGACCCACAGGTTTTTACACGGACTGTCTACAGCCTCTCTCGTCCGTTCTCAGAGTGCAAAAGACTGAAAAACAGGTACGTGCCTTGGCACTCTGCTCGGAAGGTGGGACTAATATCACTCTTAATGAATAAAAAGATCAAGATTACCCAACGTGACCATGAAACAGGAACGTTTTTCAAAATAAAATCACACAATTGCATTAATACAAATGAAATGTGAGAAAAAAGGTCATTTTCTCAGCTGGGTTACACCCTCCCGCACTAAATATCATGCACGTCTCGTTGCATGTGTAACCAAGACTGTCCATCGTCAGTATTTAGAAACTCTGAGAAGGCTGTATTCAAACCTTGAAAAAGGGACTTAACAACAGTTACTAGAGGATTTCCTAATTCAGGATACTCAAGTCTTTTTGGAAGTTGTCTGATTCTTTCAGATCGTCGCAGTGGTTGAGTTGTAATGTGATCATTTTTGTCCATTTCATCAGGTAAATCATTTGATTGGTGTTCTCGTTCCTCGACTGAATTATCAGAAGGTTCTTCTAGCATTGTTACTGTTTCATTTTCCACAGGTTTGTCATTTTCAGTATTGTCTCCATCCGGTATCATTTTCACAGGTGAATCATAGGAAAGTTCAATCTCATTTGCATTATGCTCCATATCCAGTTCTGCATTGGCAGTGGTTTCAGGTAAGTCACAATCAGGTGGGTCTGTCATTTCCGGTGTTTGCAAAGGTTTTGGATAATCATGCACAGTAGTAAATCTGGTTATCTCCTCACATGGGGAATCCTCAACCCACGGAATCAAAAATTCATTTTCAATTTCAGTTAACTCTCCGTGATCATTGCTCTCTGTAACAGTTGTTTGGCATGTCTTAGGACGGTGAATAGGCTCTGCCTCAGGTGTTTCTGCTGTGGCAACAGGGAGGAAACTGCAGGGAAGCAAAAGGTCTCTGTGTAAAGTTCCTGAGGGACCATGCTTTGACGGGTTTAACCGTGTAAATGGGTAAATTACCTGCACGTTTTACTACCACATGAATGTCGGCCTCCCATTTATCAGAAAGCTTATTTTTTCCACACAGTCTCACATTTCTAACAAAAACCCTATCCCCAGGTTCATGTTCAGAAACAGTGATTTTGTGGTCAAACCTGGCCTTGTTCTTGTCTGCAACCCTTTGTACATTTTGTGAAGCTAACTTGTAGCTTTCTTCGAGCCTTTTCTTGAGATTTTCAACGTATTGCAAGTGAGTATCTTTTTGATCTTTGTTGAGAGGAAGTCCGAACGCGAGATCAACTGCCAATATGGGTTTTCTACCAAACATTAATTTGTAGGGAGTAAACCCGGTTACATCATTGCGTGTGCAGATGTATGCATGTACTAACGGCATAACATAGTCTTTCCAGTGGGACTTTTGTTTGGACTCAAGCGTTCCTAACATACTCAGTAGCGTTTGGTTGAATCTTTCAGTGGGGTTACCCCTGGGGTGGTATGGGGTTGTTCTTATTTCCTTTATGCCTGAGATCTCACAAAGGTTTTTTATTAGTTTTGCTTCAAAATCAGGACCCTGATCACTGTGCAGGCGCTCAGGTATACCGTAGTGAACGATGAGTTGATCCCCCAAGCACCTGGCAACCGTTTTGGACCTTTGATTTGGAGTAGGCAACGCAAGGGCAAATTTAGTAAAATGATCAGTCATTACGAGAATATTGCTGGTATTGCTACTGTCTGGTTCCAGACTGAGAAATTCCATGCAGACTAGCTCTAAAGGTCGTGTGATGGTTATGTTGACCAGACTAGCCGCTTTTTCAGGAGGACTCTTTCTTCGTATGCACCGATCACATGTTTTTACTTTTTGCTCGACATCTGTTGCCATACGTGGCCAATAGAATCGTGTTCTGACCAGATCAAGGGTTCTGTCAATACCTAAGTGGCCCATATCATTGTGCAAACTTTGGAGTATGGGAGCTCTGAGCTCCTCAGGAAGAACGAGCTGGTGGGTCACTTGGTCTCCATTTTGTCTTTTTCTGTACAACACTTCATTGTACATCTCCAATTTATTGAGTTCTCTGAGTAAAAGAGGGAGATCTGGGATTTCTTTTCTAGCAGTCGGTGGGGGTGTTTGGCCATGTTCAATTTGTTCAATAACTTGTCTGATTGTCGAGTCCGCTCTTTGTTTGTCTTTGATTTCTGTTTGAGACAAGGCAGGGATAGTTGGAAAGCCATTGTGTTGCTCCAAAACATACAGGTCTGGGATTGCGTCAGCTGAGATGGTAAGTGACTCTACAAGTGTAACACCACTATCCTGACTGTCATCATGGATTTTAACAAGGTGGTTTTGACAGATGGCTTGGACAGCTTCACCATTTACAAGCTCTGTGGTGTCACTGTCAGCTAGGTGATGCTCTACAAAGCGGCTTACACGCTCCTGCTCTTTCCTGGACTGGACATCGTTAATGAGTTCACCATGAGGACGTCTAGACAACCCATCTGCGTCTAGGTTTTGCTTGCCTGCCCTATACTGTAACTTAAAGTTGTAGTTAGACAAAGCTGCAAGCCACCTGTAGCTTGTGGCGTCTAATTTAGCAGAGGTCAATATGTATGTGAGTGGGTTACTATCTGTAACTACCATGAACTGACCACCATACAAATAATCGTGAAACTTTTCAGTTACTGACCATTTTAGAGCTAAAAACTCAAACTTGTGAGCTGGATAACGTGCTTCACTCCTTGATAACCCACAACTGGCAAAAGCTATGGCCCTAAGCTGACCGTCCTGCTCCTGATAGAGTGCTGCACCTAAGCCGGTGGTACTGGCATCGGTATGGAGTATGTAAGGCAGCTTCAGGTCTGCAAAGCCTAAGATAGAAGCTGATGTTAACTTTTCGATGATGGAGTCGAAAGCTTTTTGACAGTCTGTGGTCCATCGACTCTCAAATGGCAGGTTGGGATCAAAGTAGGTTTGGTCAGTGACTTTGGATTTTGACCTTTTGTTGAGTGGTGGGTAACCGCGTGTGAGGTCATTAAGAGGGCGTACTATGGACGAGTACCCTTCAATGAAGCGTCTGTAGTACCCTGAGAACCCTAAAAGGGACCTCAGTTCCTTGACATTCTTAGGCCGTGGCCAGGTCTTAAGGGCCTGAATCTTTTTGGGATCTGTCTCGACACCGCTTTCGGAGACTACATGACCTAGGTACCGGACTGTTGTTTGGAAAAATTTACATTTTTCCGGCGATAACTTTAGCCCGTACTCTTTAAGATGATAGAGTACCCGCATCAGTCGCTGTTCATGTTCTTCCAAACTATTTGAAAAGACAATGAGATCATCTAGAAAGACTAGCACCTCATTTAAGTTCATGTCACCGACGCAGCGCTCCATGAGCCGCTGAAAAGTGCTTGGGGTGTTGGTTATGCCCTGCGGCATGTGGTTGAACTCCCAGAATCCAAGGGGTGTTACAAAAGCGGTCTTTTCTTTGTCTGCTTCTTCTACCTCAATCTGGTAATATCCAGACTTAAGATTGAGGACTGTAAACTGACTGTAGGGGCGGCAGTGGCTCAGGAGGTTGAGCAGGTCGTCTAATAACCGGATGGTTGCAGTTCAAATCCCGCTCTCCCCAGATATCCTGCCGTTGTGTCCCTGGGCAAGACACTTCACCCGCATTGCCTCCAGTGTCCATAACACTGGGTATGAATGTGTATAAATGTATAAAAATGTTCGGTGGTGGCCGGAAAGGTCGTTGGCGTATATTGGCTGCCATGTTTCCGTCAGCCTGCCCCAGGGCAGCTGTGGCTACAGAAGTAGCTTGCCACTACCATTGTTTGTCGGGAGTGAATGAATAATGTACCTATTTGTAAAGCGCCTTTGAGTATATATGATAAAGCGCTATATAAAATTGATGCATTATTATTATTATTATTATTAAACCACTTGGATCCTGTGAGCGCCGAGAACGTCTCCTCTAGATTTGGAAGAGCATAAGAGTCTTTTCTTGTTTGCAAATTGAGTTTGCGAAAGTCTATACATAGACGCACATCATTGTTTCGCTTCCTCACCACGACAATGGGGGACGAGTAGGGAGACTGGGACTCTCTTATCACACCTGCAGCGAGCAGCTCTTGAAGGTGTTTACGCACTGCTTCAAGGTCTTGAGGGTGTATAGGGCATGCACGGTCCTTAAAGGGAGTCGGATCGTGAAGATTGATGGAGTGTTTCACTTTGCTCGTACACCCAAAGTCCAAATCATGGAAAGCGAATACTTCCGGGATGTCATTTAGTTGTTTGGTTATTCGCTCTTTCCACTCCTGTGGAATCGGTGAGTCACCAAAGTTGAAACTCAGTTGTGTCTTGTTTGTGGTCGACTCATTTGCACTGACGACATTGTGCTGGGACAGGATACAATGGAAAGCTCCAAGTTCTGCAATGACACAAGTGGACGGAATTGTGACATCTTGCTCTGTTTCGTTTGTAATCATTACAGGCACTTTGTGTGGAGTTCGGGAAGGAAGTGTTATCAGGCAAGTTTTAACACAAAGGCCACCAGGCAAGGAAGACGAAAAGGCACTTTTCCACTAGTACCCAGTCGGCCTTACTCTACTCTACTCTACTCTACTTGGTTCAGTTCTGTTTCCATTACAGCTGGGTACGCCTGGGGTGGGTGGGATTTTTTTTACAGCAAGGTGGTGCCACACTCCAGTGACGTAAAACACGCAATACAATACAGCCTGTCAACTGATGTCAATACAGCCTGTCACTGATGTCAGCACAGCTTCACAAACGATCAGTGGTTGTAGAGCTTAAGAATGTCTGGTTTATTTCCTGTGCAAAAAATTGCTGTGATCTAAGTAAAGGAACCCTATTTCACTGTTTATGGGAATGTAGAAAAATCAGAATGTTTTGGGAAGAGGTGAGGTTAACAATTGAAAAAATAATTTCAAAACAAATCACATTGAACCCTAAACTATTTTTGTTGGGTCTGTATCCAGAAAAACATAACTTTTAATAAGAGTGAAAGAACATTCATAGACTTCAGTTTGCTTAATGCCAAAAAATGTATTGCATTACTGTGGAAAAACTCATAGACCAGATGTGACTCAGTGGTTAAGACAGATGTTACCAACCTTCCACTAGAAAGAATAACATACATACTGAAATCAAAGGAAAATGTGTTTGAGAATATATGGAGACCTTTCATTGATTATGTAAAGAAATTAAACATAACGTCTGAAGAAGAAGGTGAATGATATGTGTGGACCTTGCAAATTCCAAGCTGGTGAATGTATATTATGTTTTCATATGTAATAGATTACCTAGACTAAACAGAGGAGCATTGTTGTTGACTTGTTTTTGTGAATGGTTGTTGTTTTTATTACCCTTTTTTTGTTATTTTGTTATTGTTCTTTTTAGTTTTTAAATTACTTTTGTGTTAGTGTCTGACTGTGTGTGCCGTTTGTAAAAAAAAAAAAATAGGTTCAATAAAAATATTGTGGGAAAAAAAATTGCTCTGATTTGCATGAAAATCATGGACTGTTGAGACATCATGGGCGTACCTGCTTCAGCTGCATTGAGTCTGAGATGTTGTCATAGCAAAAAATGATCAGCTGACAACTTGATCTCCAGGTTAATAACTATATTAGCCACAAAATGTATATTTAAAAGTAAACAGTACTGAGTTAGGTATAATAAGATATATTTGACAGTTATGATGCATTTTAGGCCAAAACAAACTTGATCTAGGATTAAAAGCAATTAAAATAATGCAGTCACAAGGTTACATGGAAAATGCTTGATTTACTAGATACATACTGTATACTGTAGAAATATATATTCTCTGCATCAACATTGTACTATACATGCATCCATGTAGTACTGCACTGACAATAAACCTCTGAAGTTTTTGCAGATGTCTCTTTTTTATATGTGAAGGTTACCACCATGTGACATAAATTTCTTAAAAATGAGCCATTATTTTCAGGGTCACCCATTAATGGTTTGTACTATTGACTCTTTTCCCACCAGTGTATTAACAGACAAAAATAGAAATGATGATGCAAACACATAAGTCACTAAATTGTTTATTACAATCAGCAACAAATTCCAGATTATTCAGAATGTGCAAAACTCAAACTGTAAGACTGGGTCACTCAGCAGCTGGGATGTGCAGCTCACACTGGTCTCAGATCAGCAGATCTTAGGCCTGCATCTCTGTAAATAGTGATGCAAGGTCCAGTTTGGGGTGGATCAATCGTTTCCCTCTTGCCTAGACAAAAGACAGAAATGGGTGGTGGTTAAATAAAGGAAGTTTAAAACATATTTGGGAAATACACTTGTTGCTAAATGCCAGTGGTGGAATGTGAATGAATGAATCTTTATTTCAGATAGATTAAAAGAAAATAGAATAATATAACAAAGGGGATAAAAAAAATCTAATAAGGTCGAATTAAACAATAACTCCTCTGATTATACAGTTCAACATAGGTTATCTGAAATGGGTGATGGCTGAAGCTGCAGCTTATATTGCCCACCCATATTCCATCCAAGAATTCAAAAGAAAAACAAAACAGGAGCGATTCCAATTCCAATGTGACAATAAAGTACTTCGTTGTTGTATAACTCCGGTTCCAGTTCCGCCGGACCGGTGGCGCCACACGAGTAGGCTGCCCGTTGCAACAGCCTTTTTTTTTATCTTCCTTCTTCTTTCTACACCTTTCACTCTGTATATATATCACGGACGCACGGATCGCCCCGGGGGTCTCCCGGGTCGGCGGACGGAGCCACAGTTTGCAGTGGGAGACGTTACAGCGGGGAGGAGCTAGTGCTAGCTAGCACTTGGCCGCCGCCCGGTGCTAATGGGAAACTCGACATACCGGGAGCTGTAGCGAAAACGACGCGGGTGCCGGGCTGGAGTTTAGGTGGCGTGCAAGAAATATAAGACAGAATAATAAAGAGCGATGGCAAGAACCAAGCAGACCGCCCGTAAAATCTACTGGAGGAAGAAGCCCCCCAGGAGACAGCTAGCCACCAGGGCTGCTCGGAGAGGCGCTCCGGCCATCGGCAGAGTGAAGACGCCTCGCCGTCACAGGCCCGTGGCTCTAAGAGAGATCCGTCGCTACCAGAAATCCATGGAGCTGCTCATCCGTAAGCTGCCCATCCAGCGCCTGGTGAGGGAGATCGCTCAGGACTTCAAGACCGTCCTGCGTTTCCAGAGCTTCGCCGTCATGGCTCTGCAGGAGACCAGCGAGGCCCACCTGGTGGTCTCTTCTTCGCTAAGGGGGTCACCATCATGCCCAAAGACTTCCAGCTGGCCCGCCGCATCTGCGGAGAGAGAGCTTAGACTTTCTGCTGCACATTCACCAACCAACCATAATGCTCTGCACTGTGTGTCTATATATATACATTTATAGTAATATGGACATATGTTTACTAGATGTTTTTTCTTGCCTTCTGATTGTTGCTCTGAGTGTTGCTATCCCTGTGCTGTTGCAATCCTGGAATTTCCCCATTGTGGGACTAATAAAGGCTTATCTTATCTTATCTTATCTTATTTAATCACAATTTACATGTAGCTGCACTGATGTAAAGTCGATTTTACAGGGGCTGGGTTACATTTAAAATCATCTGCTTTTACTGTGGCCTCAGCAATCAGAATGAATTAATACATTCACTTGAATGGAATATAGTACTGTAACTGAAAGTGTGCATCACTGAGTATGGAGTCGCTCAGTCAAAATATGGAGTTTTTATCAATAAAAATTTGTCTTGAATGTAAAAGTGTCTCTTCTTGCCCTGGCTTCAAGTGTGGGTGGTGTTTTGTACTTTTCTTGCTAAAATATAAAAGGATGCACTACAGTGGGTCTCAAATATTTGTAATGTGGCCTGTTACTGCATGAGTTTATTGATGATAGACTATAAACTACACATATAAAGTAAATTATATTGATGACTGAACAACTGCTATTCCCCAAAAGATACAGTTATGAACATAACTCACAAAGGATCACACAAGTGATCTGACCAAAAAAATAAATACATTAACAAGTGGTTTATTTTACAGTTGATGCACCAGTCTTTTTCAATTATTCTGTAATTAATACTCACACAATCAAATAAATCTCAGTTCAGTCCCTTTTATATTAAGTGGAAATTGTGCTAATTTGGTTTTGACACTACCTATAAAAGCAAAGGATTTCAGTACTTTCCACAGTGGCGACATCCGTTGTTGAGTGGCTGATTCCCTCCTGCCTAGACAAACGACAGAAATGGATGGTGGTTAGTTTTTTCACAAAGTTCAACACTTATGCAGGCACATCTCAAAAATTAGAATATCATGAAAAAGTTAAATATTTTTGTCACTCATTTCAGAAAGTGAAACCCATATATAGATTCATTACAGGGACAGTGATATATTGAAAGTGTTTATTTTAATGTTGATGATTATGGCTACAGCCCATATTAACCAACACCTCAGCGGCCAACATTTCTATTTAAAAACTATTTTTTAAAGTTTATGTAATATTCTAATTTTTTGCCAAATTGAGTTTGGGGTTTTCAGGGGCTGTAAGCCATAATCATCCAAATTAAAATAAATAAATGCTTGAAATATATCACTGTCTGTGTAATGAATCGATATAATATATGGATTTCTCTTTCTGACACTTTAGAAAATTATATGAATGACTTTATAAATCACTGGTTTGAAAAAGCACTTTTATATTACTGAGATTTCGGCTCCTGTGGTCTCACCAGTATCCAATATAAACAGGGAGGCTAAACCCTGGCATGTGGAAACACATTCTAGCATTAAATTGCACACAATTTAATGTGCAGCACTAAAGTGCAATACAAAACAAAAACCAGGACTATAACCAGGATTGATATATTTCATCGTTTTGCTCTCACAAGCGAATATTTAGGAGAAAACAAGTGCGAATCAGCAGTTGGTATTAGCTAGCTACTAGCCAAAATTCGTTAGCTAAAACGAGTTAGCCAGCACAGAACGGGGCTGTATGGCTCAAAAGTGAGCTTACCACCAACAGGATAAATAAGCGAACAGATGCACAATATTACAAATCACTCACCATCGATGGTTCTCTCACGTTCGTCTTCAGCTTGTCAGTAGTACGGTTCTATTCTGTGCAGTCATCTGTAGGGTCCGGGTCACTCCTCTGACTGTGTATCTGCCAGCAAGCAGAGAAAACTCTGCACCTCTTCATTGGACCACGGTGTAGATTTCCGCAAAACCTACAACGCTGTCTGTATTAATATTGTATTAATACAGACAGTGTTTATTAATATTAATTATTAATAATAATTATTAATAACTAGTTAATAACTCTATTAATAATAATAATTAATCATAATCTCTATTAATAACTCTATTAATATATACGTATAACTCTATTAATAACTATTAATAACTAGTTAATAATAACTAGTTAATAACTAACTAATAATATAGTTAATAACTAATTAATAACTCCATGACCAGTTAATAACTCGGTCACGGAGTTATTAATAACTCCGTGACCGAGTTAGTCCGTGATTGCAAATGGCGGTCGTAAAGATTTCAATGAAGACGGCCGCTTTCGTGACGTTACGCCCTGACCAATCAGCGGCTAGCAGTCTATTGACGTCACATCACACCTCGCTTTCTCTCGTTTATCCCCTGCCCCTTAACTGGCACGAAAATAGTGTCGGTTAAAGCGAGCTGGGTACTGTGGAAAGAGCGAGAAAGTGAATAGAGTAGAAGTAAGTAAAGCTAAGGCGATACTAGTGGAAAAGTGCCATAAGAGGGGTGTTCAACTATAGCACAGGTGTCTGAAGTACAGTGAATGCTGGCAGAACCCTCTAAAACTACAGTTTTACCTGCTAGAACTACAGCTGGAGCTTTGCCTGACAAGGTAACTCATCCAATGTTCCCATCTTTGTTCTTTGTATGTCTTAGTTCGAGAGTTTTCAACAGTGTCCTAAAACCGTAAGGACTAGGTCAGTAATCAGGAGTCTTGATGTCTAAATACTTTTCATAAAGAACATCAAGTGTGTTTATTCCCACTAACACTGGTGTCTGACTATTAGGATTGGCATCTGGAACAACGAGAGCTAAGGTTGGTATGTCAATCTCTGTGTATAAGAAGTCTTTTGGAAAGGTAATACACATCTCTATATAACCTAAATAGGGGACGGGCTGACCTGCAGCGCCCTCTACTTCTAAAAGGTCATAGAGTGGGTTAAGGTTTTGATCGGGAAAGTTCTGTTTGTAAAATGACTCGGTGACTGTAGTCACTTGTGACCCTGAGTCAGGAAGACAATGCACATTAACATCAGAAACGTTAACTACAGCTGTGCATTTGGAGCCAACTAACCCTTTTGGTAGACTATACTTAGGTGGGCAAGTAACAGATTGCTTAAGGTTAGCGCATTGCTTGTACTTAGTGGGACATGAGTGTCTGGCTACAGTCTCCATTTGCCCCGTAATAGAGACTGTTCTTAGTTTAACCGGTCTTTATTAGCTGCGGGATTTTCAGACTCCCATCTCTTTTGTTTCTCTTTAAACAGCTTACGCTTTTCGGTAACTAAAGCTGGGTTTGGTTCGTTTTCGCAGCTCGGCTTGATGTGGCCATCCTCTCCACATTGGAAACAGTACCACGGTTTGGGTGGGGTACTTTGAGTTTTGACCGTTTGTTCTGTGGGTTCCTTTGTCACTTTATTCGACTTTCGTTTCTCTTTTGGCTTTGTACTGGGTGTACTTTTTGAGTTTTGAGCTTTTGGTTTTGCAGTTAGTTTTACTAGTTGAGTTTGAATTTCTGCAACTTGTTTTGAGAGTTCTTGAATTGAGTTTAACGTGATATTGTCCTCATTTTCATCTGAGCTGCATTGCACAGTTTGCATGTGGGATGTCACTTTTTGTTTTGAACTGCTCAAATGTTGTCTCATTCGCAAGTTTTGGCAGCAATTTGGTCTTCTTCAGTACGTAGCAAGAGAAGCAAATCAGGAAAAGTTGGGGGATTTGCTCGTTTTTGTTTTAACTGGAGTGCAGTTAAAAAGGAATCATCCCAACAACCTCGACAAAACTGTGTGACAAGCAGCCTGTCAAAATCCTGGCTTGAAGCACCACCCCACTTCACAGTGTGAGTCAAAGCTACTTGAAGACGTTGTAGATATGACGAGGGTTTCTCACCTGTGTTTTGGAAGGTGTCAATAAACTTGGCGTAAAGCTCTCCGCCATCTTGAACTGTACCATAAGCAGAATCTAACAGCTGAAGGTATTCTGATGGTGAGCTGTTGGGGTTCAAGTGTTTGACTACATCAGCTGCTGGGGATAAAAGAGACTCAATGATCTTTCGGCATTGTTGCAGTTTGGACATAGCAGGATCAGTCAAGATTAATTCTACACTGGAGCGCCAAGTATCATAATCTAGCTCATAAGTTGGTCGGAGGTCTTTGCCAGAAATAGCTCTGAGCTTTTGTGAAAACGGCTGCATGGAAAAATCTTCCCTTTTTACAATGTGTTCAACTACCACACGTTGCACTTCTGGGGGTTTTAAATCATGTGCAGAAATGGTGGGCATACTTCGAGCTGGGGTGCTCGCAGTGTGATTTGACTTTTCTGACGAAGGCTGCAGCGCAGTTGAAACATGTAAAGAAGGTAAAGACATCTTTCTATTTTATTTTTTGTCTTTCATATGAACAAAAGATAAATAAAAAAAAGTGTGATTTGACTGGTTAGTTGGTTGTGCACCTTGAATACTGGGCTCAGCTGCAGAAGGCTGAGGTTGAGGTTCATCCAAGAAAGCTTCAGGTAAGTTATCAGGTAACTTAACTTGCTCTAATTGATCATTTTCAGATTCTCTGATTGACTCAGAAATCTGTGACATCATGTCTTTCAGGACATCTGCAAAATCTCTGCCACTCATCTTCACTAGGTTTTTAATGTCAGTGAGATATGACATGGTCGTATCGTTCCCTACACGGTGCGTGTAAACACTGGCAAGAGATTGTATCATATAGCTGGCTCCACTATCAGATACATGGGTACATGGCAATGGGTCAAGAGCTTCAACAGCAATACCTGAGTTATACTCAAAAATAGCACTCTGGGAAAACTCAGACTTACTATCTGCTACTTATATGACTCTTGCAATCAATCCATATTGTTTCAAAAACTCAGTCACTTCACCAAATTGCTCATCTCCAGCGATTTCACTCACTATCACTGCATTTGGAACTTTCACAGATTCACGCTCAACAATATCCATTTTGGGTACGTTATAGGCTTCAAATAACGTAAGGGAGAGAAGAAAAAGGCTCCTGGCTGGGCTCGCCACTTCTTATTGTAACCCTTGCCTTACGTTAATTAGGTAAAAGAAATTATTAAGTGTAGACCAGTTGCTAGGTTCGTAAGGATTACAATAGGGAATTAAAATGAGTGTGGAATGATATAGCTGGAGGCAAGAAATGAGCAATAATGGCTATTATTTTTAAAGATAAAGAGAACAAAATATACAAACAATTTACAAATATAACAATGGCCGGAATGAAATAAAAACCCCAAAAATATCGTACTGAGCTCAGTATTTGTCTTTTTGTTTTAGTCATTTGACCAGTCAAGATATCTTGTGTTTCCAAGTTCAGGTTTCTTTTCCTCTTTTAAAGCGGCGGCTTAAGTTGTTACCTCTTTGAATTTTGTGCACTGGAGAGAGGAAGGATGTTCTTCAATCGAGATCTTGGTTCAGGTCTCGGTTCAGGCCTTGGTTCAGGTCTTGTTTCAGGTCTCGGGTCAGGCTCGCCATCTCCATTCGGAGAGAATCCAGGATCCAGAAGATTCTTAATTGGCAACAAAAAAACCTAGACTGCACAACAATAATGATATTATTGTATACAGCTAAAGTAATTCATTTCTCAATCTCTTCTCATATAACACTATAGCTTAGTGTTTAAATTCTTCCCTCATATTACTATTGTTACAATCCAGTAATATTGTAATATCTTACATTTCACATGTCACATCTTACATGCATATTTGTTTGTTTTTTTTCTCAAAATCTCTCTGGTAGTACATGAAATACTTTTTTTTTTTCATGTAACCAAATAAATGAATTTCTCTTTTTATCCTTTTCTTTGTAAATCATGAAATGAAATACAATTAATTTATCACATGACCAGGGAATATACTGTCCCATTACTTCTAATATTCTCTTTTAAAACCAGTAAAGCCCTGTCTGAGCTACTGGGTTTAGCATAAATTGTGAATTTACATAGAAACCAACAAAATGTGCTTTTAACATCAATTAAACATTACATTCAACCAGAAATAGTGCAAAAAGAACCAAAAGTACTTCAGCATACTGTTGTGAACTGAAATCACATTTAGAAAAACCATACAGAAACAAAAAGAGCCTTTTCCATTGCTTTTAAACAGGAAAAATCCACTCGCGATTAGCGTTAGCATAATGCTAACATTAGCATGGCACTAGCATGCTTCCTTTAGCACACACTTGGTTTTCATTCACCAAGATGAGGTATCAGCGTGAACACAGCAAAGGACACAGCCACAATGCCTCTCAAGCTCGTGCCCCCGTCAACTCAGGACAATAAAGGTTTCAAATTAGCATTTGGACAGTGTTTAGATTTATTTATAGCACTTTTCTATATTAAACTCACCAAGACGACCCACAGGTTTTTATACGGACCGTCTACAGCCTCTCTCGTTTGTTCTCCGAGTGCAAAAGATTGAAAAACGGGTACGTGCCTCGGCACTCTGCTCGGAAGGCGGGACTAATATCGCTCTTAACGAATAAAAAGATCAAGATCACCCAATGTGACCATGAAACAGGAAAATAAAGTTGGATAATGAGGGTCACACTTCCTCTTTTCAAAATAAACTTTTTTCAAAATAAAATCACACAATTGCATTAATACAAATGAAATGTGAGAAAAAGGGTCATTTTCTCAGCTGGGTTACATGTGGTTTTGGAAAATTCTCTCAGACAGTCTTCTAGAAGCACAAAACCACCCTAAGGATGAGATACCGTAGATGTCTTCAATGCAGGGGAGTGCAAGCATTCCCAGCTCTGCTTTCTTTTCTCTCCTCCCCACTCCTCTACACGTCAGAGTGGTAAAAATGCTTCACAGCATGCCAGTCAATGTGTGGGACTCATAGATGATTAATGAGAGATCACCGAGAGATCATGGAAAGATGAAAAAAAGGCCAAATATCTCAATGATCTCCACCTGTGTAAAGGGGTTAAAAAAAACTGAGTAATCCTTCAATGATCTCTTCCTGGTCTGTGTAGTATTGGGATTTACTACAGTGTGTGGCGTAATGACGCAGCCCGCGGGTGATGTCATCATGCCACTATATATATATGGGAGAGTCCGGCATCTCATGACAGAGTGAGCTACTCCTTAGCTACAGCTTGCCCTCAGGCATATAACTAAGTGTTAACTGTGCAGTGTACTTACTGAACATTGTGAAATAACGTTCAGCTCAAGCACAGCATCCTCGTCCCTCTTCATCCCAGGTTTGTGGACATTTGGCGACGAAAATTTACAAACCATGGACGCATACCTGAGACCGCTAAGGCCTTCCCTGAAGTCCCCAGGTGAACCGGACATTCCGTTGCCACGGTGGCTGGACACATTCGAGACTTACGTTGCAGTGTTGGACCTGGGAAAACTGGATAAAGTAAGCAATTGGGCAGTTGTTGTCCACAACCTGGGCATAGAAGGCCAGAGGATTTTTCACACACTTGGTCCGACAGACTCGTATGTGGATGCTGTTGAGCTGCTAGCTAGCTACTTTGCGACACCCGACAATATAGTGGCGCGGTGCGTGAAGTCTCGCCGATGGTGATGAAAAGCTAGGCTCATTGACCTCACGCTCTATGGAGATGCCATAAACATTGTGGGCCCCGAGGTTGGTCAGGACCGCAGTGTGTGGTGAAAGTAGACGGCGTCAGTGTGCCAATATTTGTGGCCACTGCCGCTAGCGGTCCATGGTAAAAGAAGCCATGGTTAGGAGGCTCACTCCCCGGCGGCCTGATGCAGTGGAACTACCGGACAACGAATGCTCCATGACAGGCAGGAACATCACCTTTGTGGTGCAGTATGACGAAAGGGAAATTCCAGCGTTCCAGTTCAAGGTGACACGCCAGGGTGATAATGTTATTGGGTGGGATTTGTTCTGCAAACTGGGTTTTACCCTCAGGATCCCCAGGCAGACTTTTCATGGTCCAGGCCCATTGTACCCAGGCTTCGCGGATGCAGGTGCAGCCAAAGAGCACAGCTCAGAAAGTGAATGTAGCGTAGAGAGTGGATACAGCACGGACAGTGAAAACGACATGGAGAGAGAACAGCGACCAGACTTGCCCCCGTCCCTCGCCCAGCCGGTGCCGGAGCTGCAGGAGACGGCGCTCGTGTCGATCAGGAACAGCACCGACGAGAAAATTCAGGGTGACACCAACACCAAGCCTATGAACCCATGCACATGGGAGGAGAGCTGCCTGGGAGGGGACCAGCAACCAGACTCACCTCAGATGCCTGGCCAGCCAGAAGCCACTGTAGATTCGCAGGAGAGGGAGCCAGTGCACTCAGAGAACTTCAATGCACAACAGCCAGGCACAGACACTGTTTATGATGCGGCACAACAAAGCACATCGGATGAAAGAGAAGAGGAACCGGACTGCTTCACTATCCACACTCAGCGTCAGTCTACGGGGGTTATGACCAAGCCAACAGGTGAAGAGTCCGCAGCAACGAACAACACGGGAGAGACGCCGGACACCTTCCGTACCCACAACCAGCTTCAGATTACAGAAACAGTGATGGTGAAGTTGGGTGAAGGAGCCACGATGAACATGGTAACGACAGAACTGTTATGGCATGACATACATAGGTCCCAAACTGGATGAGCACGCAGCGCCACAGCAATCACAGTGGCATATGAGACCGAGCAAGACGCCACTCAGAGTCATGGACTGGGTTCGAGTCTGCACTGATGAGAGACTGGGACAGCAGCTGACCAAGTTACAGCCGACGGGACAACGGACGGCACTGAGGATTGTGGCAAAACTGGGATCGGCCTGCTTTCGACTGACAGACGATTCGGTTTGGCACATAAACCAACTCCAGCGTGTCCAGGGGGCTGCTCCAGATGGTGAGGCTTTGTGGGAGTCAGATGATGCAGTGTGGAACCCGGGCCCCTATGTTATGAAGATTGGTCCTGGCCCCGGGTGACATGGTTTGTTGACCCAGTGAGCAGACTCGGAGACTAAAGTAGATACAGTTGTCTTTATTGTGCTAAAGTGGAGTGTGTGAATGTGTGAGTGTGTGTTCTTGCTGCTGCAGGGGGTGAGCAGAACACCGTTTAACACTGACAACCCTAGGAACAAACAGAAGCAGGATGATTAGTGGCGTCACAGCTGGAAATGTGCTGGTTAAACCTGCAGCTTACTGTTTGTAGAGACGTAACGATGCTCAGGTTAGCACAGCGGCTATGGCCAGGAGGACAGTGTCCACAGAGCCCGTTGCAGCATGTAGATGGTGGAGGTGAAGTTTGTGAGAGGGTGAGGTTCAGTCCGCCGCCAGGTAGGACAGGGTCCGCCGCCACGGAGCTCCACCTGTGCACAGGGGACTGATATGGAGATGGTGAGGGAAGGCTGAGGCTTACTTGCGTGGTGGAGAGTTTCCTTCCAAGCGCAGGCAGGTTGTAGGTGGACAGCAGGGAAGCAGTCAGGCTGAGGCTACGATCTCTGGAGATGATGGTGTGCGAGGTCTTCATAGAGAAAGACAGACAACTCTGCACTGTCTTCCAGGGCAGTGTGGATTATATAGCCCCAGCCGTGATGAGAAACAGGTGTGTGTGCAGCTGGAGAGAATAATCACAACCAAGCAGGCCATCACACCGGGGGCCCGGCATCTCCAAGGGTGCGTCTACCGTGGGCCTGCTACAAGGCACATCCGGCAGAACCACCTTCCCCATGGAAGACCATAAAAAAAAAAAAAAGACTGTTTAGGTAGGAACACGGCTAGAAGCAGGTGGCAGAGTAATCCAGCCAGCAGTGTCGGGTCCAGCGGTGGTCTACCCGCTGACCCTAGTTTGTGGTTCTAAAATTTTAAATTGCATAACTGTAACAAATTGGTTAGGGCTGATAGGTATATGTTTGGTGTTTAGCAAGGGGGGGGGATAATGTAGTGTTAGGATTTACTACAGTGTGAGGTGTGATGACACAGCCTGCTGATGACGTCATCATGCCACCATATATATGGGAGAGTTCGACATCTCATGGCAGAGTGAGCTATCTCTTTGCTATTGCTCGTATTCAGGGATATAACTAAGTGCTAAGTGTGCAGTGTACTTATTGGACATTGTGTAGTAAAGTTCACTTCGAGCACAGCATCCTCGTCTGTCTTCATTCCAGGTTTGTGGACATTACAGTCTGTCATCTCTCAAGGATCTTTCAAAGATATCTAGATTGCTTGTTGCTCCTGTGAGTCCCCCCCTCCCACCCATCCCGTTGACCTGGGCCCATTGGCAGGGTTTGTCCAACCTATTGTTGCTAATCTCAGTTTTAAGATGGACAGTGATTTTAAATTACATCGCCAAATTGCTGCAGTAGTCAAGTGAAGCTTTTTAAGGCAATTGGCAAAGGTTAAAGGCATCCTTTCAAAGCAGCACTTTGAAACAGTAATCCATGCCTTCATCACATCTGGGCTGGATTACTGCAATGCACTTTATTTTGGAGTCAGCCAGTCTTCCTCTTACGTCTCCAGTTGGTTCAGAATGCTGCTGCACATCTTTTAACTGGAACACGTAAGAGGGACCATATTACACCTATTTTAGCTTCCTTTCACTGTCTGCCTGGGCATTTAAGGGTTCATTTAAAAAATATGTATTTGTTTTTAAATCACTAAATGGCCTTGCCCACCTTACCTCTCTGAGTTCCTCCATCTTTATACTCCTGCTGACTCTCTCAGGTCAGCTGATCAGCTGCTCCTAGATGTACCAAAATCTAGGTGGAAGCTCAGAGGGGACAGAGCTTTTTCTGTTGCTGCTCCTAAACTGTAGAACAGTCTCTCGTTGCCCATTAAACAGGCCCCTTCACTGTCCATTTTTACAACTCATCTTAAAACCCATTTTTAATCCTTGGCCTTCAACCCAGCATGAGACATTGATTTTAAGATAAGATAAGCCTTTATTCGTCCCACAATGGAGAAATTCCAGGATTACATGAATTTCCCCATTTTATTGCTTTTATTTTGATTTTCATTTTTACCTGTCTTTTTTTTATTCTTTTTTAGCTGTATTTTATTTTCTTTTATTGATTTTTACGTTTTACATGTCTTTGATATTTTATTTATCCCTGATGTATAGCACTTTGTGGCAGCTGTAGTTGTTTTTAAAGTGCTTTAGAAATAAAGCTGGATTAGATTGGATGAAATGTGTTCAACAGACTCCCAAAGACCTACACTTCTTTTTTTAGGCTTTTGGAGATGGTTGAGAGATCAGATCAATTTTTGATCTCTCAGTGGTCACCCAACGATCTCCATCTGTGCAAAGGGGCTCTTAACGACTAAACTGACGGTCACCAAACTTGGCAGTTAACGTACAGTGCTAACAGAGGACTGAACCCCCCACTGTAGCTTTCACTACTCACAGTAGCTGTGTGGCCTAGGGTCAGTGAAATGGAGATAGGCACTGCCCCATATACCACATGGTGTGGAAGGGATTAATCCTTTAACTGCCCCGCCTGGGGCAATGCAAGGCCCCTAGTGGTCAAGAGTGATAAAAATGTTTTATCAATAAAATAGTTCAGATTTCTAAGGCTTTAACTTGAAAGTTACAAGAGATAATGGCTTACTGTCAATTAGAAAGATGTAGAATATGATCCAAAGTGGGTGGCGCGGTGGCAGAGTGGTTAGCACTGCGGCAGCACAGCAACTCACCCTTGGCCGGGGGATCCTGGGTTCGATCCCAGCCCCCGACCAACAGTGATTTGTGTGGAGTTTGCATGTTCTCCCCGTGTCTGCGTTGGTTTACTCCGGGATTTCTCCGGTTTCCTCCCACATGCCAAAAACATGCAAGTTAGGTTAATTGGCTTCAAAACTGGGGATTCTAAATTGTCCTTAGGTATGACTGTGAGAGTGAATGGTTGTCTGTCTCTCTGCGTTGGCCCTGCGATGGACTGGCGATCTGCCCTGGGTGTACCCCCCCCAAAGATGCTAGGATAGGCTCCAGCCCCCCCCCCCCCCCGCGACCCGAAAAGGATTAAGCGGAAGAAGATGAAAGATGAATGATCCAAAGTTTCAGATGGGATTAAATTTACCCATCTAATTTGCATAATGTCATGGCAGCTATATAAATTACATAACTCAGTCAAAAGTGGACTTTGGACACATTTACACAAAGAATGGCACGTTTTTTTTGGGGGGGGGGGTGTTGACGCCGATTTGTCTACAGGGGTATGGTTTTATCTAATCTTCAAAGTATATGAACCAGAAAATCAAGAAAATGTCCAAAAAAAACAAAACAAAACAAAAAACATATTTCTCTCTTACCTGTTGCCGGGTGGGGGTGGGGGGTTGCCGGCCCACATGACCATTCCTTTTTCATCCATTGTGGTCGATGTTTCGCATTTACTTAGTAATTTACACCCACTTCCACATCTACAAACTCTTATGATTATCCCATATGAATTTTGTTTGTATTATGTGGCTATTTTCCCCGTTTCATGCAGTTTCAGTCATCATCACTGCCCCCATGAACGATCACAGCGGCATCCACATTGGTGTGTGTGAGCTCAAAGCGGAAAAAGGAAGAAGAATAATGGGGATTTCTTTTTCTTTGCCATATTCCATGTCAACCATGATTCCTTCGGCACGTGTTTGCCACCTTCTAAACTGTCAGATCAATACAGATTAGTACAAATTCTCAGTATAGCCGGGGGATGTCAATAAGTTGACACGTGTAGTTGCTGCGCTGTGCCACTGGGGGCGCGTGACCCATCCATTTAATGTGGACAGTTACTTAAACTTGGCAAAAAGGTTGACATTGGGATTCTGTCTTGGTATAGATTTAGAGTTAAAAGGTCAGACGAGATGAGAGATGATAAACTGAATAATAAGTTCCATATCCTATAAGTTGGAACATACTGTATATTAGACAGGACACCTCCTGAATTCAAAATGACCGGAAACTAACTTTTGTTTGGTAGTAATGGTATGGTTGAAATTGCCATGTGGTATTTAGTTTGCCATTTGCTGTGTTTTCATTTATTTATAGCTTTTACAATATTATTAACCTCTTGCACTTTGGTGTACCGCGGGTGGACACGTCTCTGCGTCCTAGAGCGCACGAGGGCACCCTAGTACGCACACTGTGCATCCTAGGGCGCACTGAAGAAAAGAAAAGCTGCATTTCCGTTCTTCCACTACAGACACAGCCGTGAACAGAAAGCCAAAGGAATGCTTTGATTGGTTTAGATGTGATTGACCTCTCATTCGACTAATAAGAGCCTTGAATTGGGTTTCTGAAACCTTGAAGAACCAATGACTGAAAACCTAGCAAGAAGGACCCGCCTACCAACGGCTGCGAATACGGCGAGCCAATTGAAGCACAGAAGTTCGAAAGCATGCGTCCCTTGCATAAAATCTGTTTTGTGTAAGGCTGGGTGACACACAGGCGTTCGCCAGTCTTTTTTTCTTACTACTGTTCTTATTTGTTTTGAAAAATCGTTCGCCAAAACCGCAATCATGGAAGCGCAAAACCGCAATAATGGAATTATGGTTTGACCGGGTCGCGTGACCAGAACCACGAGTCCGTAACAAGCGGACGAGAGTCATGTTCGTCTGACAATGAGGAAGAGAAGTTCGCCAGCGACACTGCTGTTGTGGACAGGTAAGTGTTATAAGCTAAATTATTCTTTATCCCTGAAAATTGTAATCAAAAATGACTTTTGACCGATCGGTAAATTACAACTGTGCGTAGTAGACCACGGCGCACGAACCGTGTCCAGTCTGTGCGCCGCGGTACACGGTTCGTGCGCCGCGTCTGGACCGTGAATGCCCCCCCCCCGCTACTCTTTTGTAGTGGATTGCAGATATTATTGCAGATATTTTAGTACAACTGTGAGTAGTAGACCGCGGCGCACTGTGACCGCGGCGCACCGGGCGATGTCCGTCCTCTGTAGAGGGGGGGGGGGAGTTGTTATCTTCTTCATTACAGATATTTTACTATAATTTTTAGTGCACTGTAGGTTATTTTTTCTTGTAAAAAAAGCCACACATTTTTTACGTGGCATGCTTCTCTGTGTGTGGGGGCTTGTTTGTTCATTCATTCATTCATGAATGAATAAACAACCCCCCCACCCCCCCCACACACACACAGCCCTGAGTGTCACCTTTCATTAGAGCCCAAGATCAAGCTTCTATATTGAATCATTCAAAAATTACAGACGTTTTTCCAAACTGTGCCATTTGGCACAATTTGGCACAGTTCAAAAATGCCTGGGAACAACCTGTGAAGAAAGCTGTGTAATACATTCATTTTTTGTGGTATTGTTACAAAATTTTGACCTCAGCTGGATAACACTTGGTTCTAAATTTCTGTTGCATTTCCAGCCCGGATCTGACAGTTGTGTGTTATTTGCAAGCATTTGTATCCAAAAAAACACCCAGGCGAAATTTATTTTCTTCAAGTTCAGTATGTTTAGATGACTGTTACTCAGTGGCAGGAGCACTTAGAGAGATTATGACTATTTTGCCAAAAAATTCAAAGTGTTTTCTTTTAAATGAGACCAACCCTATGAAGATGCTGCAAAGGGTTGAAGAACAGCTTTTGATTTGCTTTGGGTACATTATTTTTAGGCGTTTTTAGGGAAATTGACCAGAGTGCAAGGGGTTAAATGTGAAAGGATTTTACACACAGGGCTTCATAATGTTTCATATACTGTACATACATGTAGAGCATTTCAACTTTCATAAGAAGAAAACAAGTTTAGGTTTCAAAAGAATGAGCACATCTTATTGATGGAACTAGAGAGCACTTGGAGAGTGCATACCTCTGCCAAAGACTGTTGTTCACCCAAACTCCGCTCTGCTATTGCATATCCGCCTCAGGCAAAAATCTTGGCGGAGGTAAAAATCCAGTTTTTGTTCAATCTTGTTAAACTATTGCTAAGACATTGAGTCTTGGTGGAGGTATGCATTTGTCAGGGGATAGTATGTTTGTGAACAGCATTTTGCTGCATGAACGGTTGGGTGTACAGAGTCCAGGTTATTTAATAAAGCAGTGGTCAGCTCCACTCCTAGCCTCGCCCTTGTCTACGAGTTACGGCATAACATTTAGCGATGAGAGGTAAACTCACTCGAATTGGTGTAGAACACCAATTCATCCATTCCTGGAGCTCCTGGGGGAGCCGCCTGTGCTGTGGCCTCGTTGGTATGAGTCTTTCCAGACATACGTGGTAGTGCTGGACCTGGGAAGAATGAAGAAACTGTGAGCTCGTGCATTATTAGTACACAAGCTGGGAATGGAGGGACAAAGAATTTTGGGCACGCTTGGAGATGCAGACACGTATGAAGAAGTGGTCGAGTTAATGGCCCACCATTTCAGAGCGCTGGACAACGTCATCGTTAGGCAGAAGTTCAGACAGCGCCGCCAACAGGTAGGCGAACCGATCCAGCGGTTCGTGTCAGACTTAAGGCAGTTGGCCGTTGAGTGCCAGTTCGGGCCGTTGGAAGAAGAAATGGTGCGCGACCAGTTGGCGGAACACACCAACCGTGTCGCAGTCCGCTCCAAGCTGCTCACATTCCTGGGGAAGTTGACACTGACAAGGGCTGTTGAGTTAGCTCTACAACTAGAAGCAGCAGATAAGCTAACTCGGGAGCTAAACGAGTGCCTTTCGCCAGGAGGGTCAAGACCCCCCATGGCCGCACAGGTAATGGACCCGGAAAGCGATGTGAGCATTGTGGACGACGTGGAAGAGGCCAACGCTGAACGGATGAGGTCTGCCACGGGGAAGCCCAGGTGTATGGGTTGTGGGTCCATGAAGCACCACCAAAAGGCCAGAGAGTGTGCGGCAAGAGGGAAGCATTGTGGAAATTGCAGCTGTTTCCTCCATTTCGCAAGGATATGCCAGGCAGCTGGACAAGAGAGCCTGCGCAACACTTCAACTTCTTCTGCTCCAACGGTGATACACATGGTGTCCCCGAGTACCAATGGACGCATGTGCTGCACGGTGACTCTGGATGGAGTTCTGGTACCGATGTTGATCGACATGGGAGCGGAGAGTTCTGTGCTGAATTGGGCTACAATAAGAAAGTGTTTTCCCCACTACAGGAATGGAAGTTTCTCCTCATGGAGGAGGACGGGTGGCCACGGTGGGTACCATCATGTTGATGGCTCGGTACAAGTCGGCGATGGTGGCCGCTGTGGAGTTTATTGTGATGGTCTATGGCTCTAACATCATGGGCTGCAACTTATTTTATGGCCTTGGATTCTCCTTCAGCGCTGGGGAAGAGTTGTCGAGTGGCAGACTGTGGGATCGACTGAGGGTCCAGGACAATGCAGTGTGGAATGAACCATTGCTGGGCACTCTGGAAAGTGTACAGGCTGCATCAGAGTCGCTGCGAGAGGACCCTTGTGCCAGTGTCCGAGCTGCCCTGGATGTGGGCACAGGGCTGCATGGGGAAGGACCTGTGGTAACGAGCGGGGCCCTACCGATGGTCTCAGATGTTCCTGGACCACGGCCATGGAGGACTGGTGAATGCGGGACCACAGAGGTGGGGTCAGCAGCGGATCTACAATCAGTTGGGGCAGGACCGAGTAGCACTAGAAGAGTGAGTGCCAGGCGAAAACACTGCAGGCCATGCAAGACCCCACTTGGAGCTGTAGCCTGGGTTTGGGCTCAGGCAGAGGCGAGGTCCAGGCGGGTGAGACAGAAGCAGATCATGGAGCAGTACTAGAGTAAGCTGCAGGTGATGGGTGAGTGGCACGATGGATACCTGCTGCTGTCAGATGGCTAGTGGCACCATCCCAATGAGTTACGGCATGCTCCGAAGAAGATGGGTGGGCACGACTCCAACAGGTTTGAGCGCTCGGAGGTGTGGAGGAGAAGATGCTCGAAGGAGGAGGCGACTAGCTATTGTCTGGGAAGTGGACTGCTGCCAGGAGTGGACTAATGGTGAAGGTCTGGGGGGGGGGGGGCATCCTCACCGAGTCATGGGTGTGTTATAATTGTTCCGTTGTTCTGTGTTAATTGTTTTGGGGATTATTTTACTATTGTATATAGGAGACACGGCAGCATTTTCTTTAAAGGACTTTAAAAGTATAGGTGGCAGAATAACCCACCTTGCCGTGTGGGGGGTAAGACAGCAGTCTACCAGTCCACCCTAATTTTAGTTTTTGGTGTGACTGCCATAGGCCTCTTTTGGTGATCTTAGTTGGTTTAAGTTTAGCAGTCAATTCGGGTTCCAAATTGGGATCGGTTGAGTGTGTGTGTGTGTGTGTGTGTGTGTGTGTGTGTTTGGTCTTTCTGCAGGAGGGGGGGGGGTGTTACGTATTTAATCTGTCCTCATATTGTGCATATTGGAGCTCTTATTGGAGTGGTACGGGATGGTGGCCCCGGTTTCCGAATCCGTCGTCTCCAGTGGTATAAGAAGGGCTGCTGGAAGAGGGGTGGTTTCTTCCACCTTTCCTCTGCTAAGCAGCTGCATATACGGTTGGGTGTACAGAGTCCAGTTTATTTAATAAAGCAGTGTTCAGGTCCACTCCTGGCCTCGTCCTTGTCTACGAGTTACGACATAACAGACATACCGCACTGCTGTTTTTTCACTGTGGACCTGTTAACTGTGCAAAGTGAATAGCACTTAAGTGGCTCACCAGCTGGCAGTGATTAATCAATGGCCGTTGCCAGCCGGGGCTTTTTCTACTCCTGTTTAGGGAAACACAGGTAGTAGTTGTGATGGAGGAGGAGAGCTGGTCGGATGCCCCGGGAGCTGCAGAAATCTCTGGTCACTATGTGTTGCAGTTACCTCTCATTCTGGTCACTGTGTTTTGCAGTCACCTCTTCTCATCCTGGATTCGGGTCTTCCAGCGTGGGATTTGGAAGCCATGCTGAGATGGTCATTGGATTTGATGGGCCTGCACTTCTTGAATAAAGGAAAGTAGTAACTCAAGTGTGGGTGAATTGTTTTAAAGTGCCACTAACAAGCCAGGCTGAGCACTAATTGTGTTTTTTTTCCAATCCTTTCTCCAACAACTGGGCAGAGACGTGGAACTCCTGGGGCAGGATTCTGGAATGGATTGTGGTGAATTTGAGGGCATTTCTTTCCTCTTGATGCAAGGTTCCAGCTGCTTTTAGAGACTGGGCTGGACTGTGTGGTATTGTAATCTCCTTTTAGAGTGTGTTTTAGGAAGAAGAGATAGTTATTGTGCCTTTTTACTAGTGATGTTTATTCATTTGTTCTCTGCCTTGGCAAAGAATTGTAATAAAGAGAACACTGATTTTAAACTAAGTTATGTCCTTCGATCTGTGTTGGTGGGGTCGCGATTCTGAGCCTGTAAAGGATATTTAACAGCTTACAAACCTGTTACACATTCATGGAACGCCTCTAAAATGTAATGTTTCCATGTGCAGCCCAAGAGCTGTGGTGAAAATTTCATCAGACTCTGTCCAGTAGTTTTGGAGAAATCTTGCTAACCACCTCTCTGCTGAACGAGCTGAATGACTTCTTTGCTTGCTTTGAGGCACTCAGCAGTACCCCTACACAGAAGTCACCACCTCCTCCTTGCGACCAGGTGATTACACTGTCCCCAGACAGCATGAGGAGATCCCTTGGCAGGATCAATGCACGCAAAGCTCCAGGTCCTGACAACATACTTGGTCACGTACTGAGAGCCTGTGCAGAGGAATTCATAGGCGTCTTCATGGACATTTTCAACATCTCACTGAGACAGGCTGTTGTCCCCACGTGCTTAAAAACCACCACCATCATTCCATTCCCCAAGAAGTGTTTTCCCTCCTGCTACAATGACTACCGTCTGGTTACACTCTCTCCCATCATCATGAAGTGGTTTGAGTGGGTGGTCATGCAGCACATCTGGTCTACCCTGCCCCCCCTCCCTGGACCCATTCCAGTTTGCATACTGGTCCAATCACTCGACCGATGATGCAATCTCTACTGCCCTCCAATCAGCTCTCACACACCTGGACACAAAAGACTCCTAAGTGAGAATGCTGTTCATAGATTTTAGTTCAGCATTCAACACAAACATCCCCCAACAGCTCATTCACAAACTGGACAAGCTGGAGCTCAACACTTCACTGTGTAACTAGCTGTTGGACTTCCTGATCAGGAGATCTCAGGCAGTACAAGCTGGCAGTAACACAACCAGCACCATCACTCTGAACACAGAGGCACCCCAAGGATGTGTGTTTAGCTCCCTCTTCATTTTGCTGACCCATGACTGTACACCGAAACATAGCTCAAACCTCTTCATCAAGTTTGAGGATGACACAACTGTGGTGGGCCTCATCAACAACAGAGACAAGACAAACTACAGGAGCAAGGTTAGCCGCCTGGCCATGTGGTGCGGAAACAACATCCTCTCCCTTAACATAGAGAAGATGAAGGAGATTGTTGTGGAATTCAGAAGAGCGCACACCCAGCATGCTCCCCTGACTATCAATGGAGCTGCTGTGGAGAGGGTGAGAAGCACTAAGTTCCTGGGTATGCACATTACAGAAGACCTCTCCTGGACAACCAACAGTTTACCACTGGCCAAGAAAGCCCGGCAGTGTCTCTACTTCCTCCACAAACTGAGACGAGCCAAAGTCCCGGGCCCCATCACAAGTACCTTCTACAGAGGCACCATCGAGAGCATCCTGACCAGCTGCACCACTGTGTGGTACAGCACCTGCACCGCGTCCTGCCGCAAGACCCTCCAGCGCACAGTGAGAACAGCTGAGAAGATCATCGGTGCCTCTCTTCCCTCCCTTGAGGCCATCTACAGCACCCTGCCTCACCGGCAAACCCCTCTGCATTGCAGGTGATCCCACCACTGATCACACAGCTTCTTCTTCAGTCTGCTGCCTTCAGAGAAGACACTGCGGAGTCTCCAGGCCGGGACAAGCACACTCAAAAACAACTTCATCCACTAGGCTGTGAGGAAGATCAACTCTCTCCCTGCCCTGCCCCCTTTCCCCCTTCTGCCCCACACACACATGAATCCTGGACTCTGATCCCCACCCCCAACAGCTGAACTCAGCCATCCCCAGGACTGTACACTCCCACACACGCACACACTGATTTCAGGAGCTTCAAAAACCGAACTCTGTCATCCAGGAGCTGTTCACTCCAACACTGGTATGTGCCTTAAGTCACTACATGTTGTCTTAATTTTTATTGTATTTAGTTACTTCGCACACCCTTAGTATTTTTAATTAGCTTCTGGTTGGGGGCTGGCTTTCTTTGCACTGATGTTTGAAGTTCAATGTTTAATGTTTCATGTAAGATGTTATTCTTTATTTTCATTCTTCCTACTTAGTGTTTACCTTGCTGCACTGAGGGTCTCAGAGTAATGTAATTTCAATTCTCTGTATGTGCTGTACATATGGCAGAATTGACAATAAAGTTGACTTTGACTTTGACTTTAACGCATTGTGAGAATATAGAGCCTTGGTAGAGGAATGGATTCTCGGATCATCATTAAAATGTATTGGGTTTGTCTCTAGACCAAGGACCGCCTTTAGTAAAAATTTCATCCAAATCCATCCAGTAGTTTTTGTGTTATCCTACTGCACCCTTGGTGAAGGTATGCACTCAAAGATCGCTCCAAAAATGTAACCATCTGTTCCCTGTGCCATTACACACCTTTGCTGAAAATTTCATCAAAATCTTTTCAAAACGTTTTGAGTATGTAATGTTGCTAACAGACAAACAAACCAACACCAGTAAAAACATAACCCCCTTGGCAGAGGTGATCAACATAAGAAATCACAGTGGAAAAACATTTAACTTTAATCTTTAATAGAGTGTAATAAATACATTTTTTTCATCACACACATTGCGTACACCACAATTAGTTGATATTACATGTAACACTTAAAAAGTCCACTAACCTGAATTAGATCAAATAAAACAAAACACAACTAAAGGGCACTCAGAAAGCACATACCTCCACCAAGGCTGTGTCCTTCCCTCCCTTTTTCCTCCCCTCCGGCCCTCTGTCCATCCATATCACCATCCACTTTTACATTGCGAGATAGGGCTTGGCGGAGGTATGCACTCACAGACCACCTCCAACATCTAATAAGTTCATCTTTGGGCTAAGAGCCACCTCTGCTGAAAATGTCATCCAAATCCATCTATGAGTTTCTGCGTGATCCTGCTAACAGTCAGAGAAATGGCAGCCAAAACAATATCACTACATTATATGACTAATAACAAGACTGTCATAATTGTCATTGACCATACATTGGGGCTGAGCAATTCAACCTTAAATCAGCATCATGTTTTATTGAATCTGTCAGGTTGTTTTGTTTTTTTTCCTCCTCTCTTCTCCCTTACAGTTTACTGAAACTTTCATAGTTATTAAGCAATATTACACAACAGTCATATCATATCATATCATATCACTGAGGTGTGTAGTAAATGAGCCTGAAAGAACAGACCTATTCTGATTTCACAAGAAAAAAACAAAACAAAACATTGTCCAGTGCTGAAGTTTACTGTGTTTACATGCCATGTGGGTCATGTGGTTTGCATCCTTGTCTGCCGGTGTTCTGTTGATTTATGCTGCCCTCTCGAAAAATGCTACTGGTAGCGCCGATTGACAGCAGAGTCCACTGATTTATGCTACTTTTTCAAAAATCTGCTACTGCTGCTTATCAGTATGATTTGTGTATATTCTGCAGATAATATAAATGTTTGTGTTTAGTCCATAATATTCAGTTTAGTTATTTTATTTTCCTAAATTTCTTTGCTCCGTTTGATTGCATAATTTATCATAAACTTTAAAAATTCCAATTTCTGTACATCAAACATTATTTTCCCTAACTACAAACAATATCATTTATTTATTTATTTATTTAATTTCCAATACCCACTTATGGTAAATTATTTTTCTGTTGATTGGTTTCAATCAAAACTACAGGGGTTAATTTGTGATCAGAAAGTGGAGAATATTATGTGAAGACCAGCTGAAGACTGGAAGCAAGGAGCTTAAAAAGGAGGAGGGAAATGAAGATCACCTTTTACCTTGTGGGAGTAGGTCAGTAGTGCTCTGCTCTATGTGGCTGTGGTGTAAAACTATCTATTCAAATATAGGAATGAAATTTCTCCAAGCTTTTTCCTGAAACTAACTGTACACAAGAGGGTGATATGAGCCACAAATCAATCCAAGATTGTAAGGAATAGTTGGCATTGCTCCATGTACATTCTGAACATTTTTAATATACCAGTATTCCCCATCAGATAATGCTCCCAGTTAAGAATACTCGTAGTTATAAAAAAAACAAAAAAAACACTTTCTCAATCATTAGTCTACAGATCGTTCATGAGCTTAATGCTCCTTTGTTTCAAAAATGCACATAAATGTGGAGATGTGTGGCACTATGGTGTGGCCACACACGTAAGTCCGCTGTTACTCTGTGGACACGTCTCAAAGGGGCAGTACCTGAAAAGCACAATATAAATGTATAAAATAATTTAAAAAAAAAAATTCCTGGATCCAGATCGTGATCCGGATCACCACCAGAATCTAATCATCTGTTCCTCGTGCTATTACACACCTTTCCTGAAAATTTCATCTAAATTTGTAATGGAATAATGTTTTTAACAGCCAGACAGAAAGACAAACCAACAAGCAAACCAACCAACCAACCAACGCCAGCAAAATCATTCACTCCCCCATTGGTAAGAGGTAATAAATGAACTTCAATAACCATTTTAAAATATTGTAATAAGCATAAATAGAACACTGAAAATAGGAACAAGTCTACTTTTGTATTACTTCCACAAAAATCAAAGTTTTCAAAATTAAAAAGGCATATATAGTCTAAGTTTGACAAATAAATGGAAGAACTAGAAAAAACACTCAGAGAGTGCATACCTCCACCAAGGCTCCTTCCGTCCCTCATGGATAATCCCCAAAATGTAATGGCTTTTGTGTGTAGGCCAGGAACTAGTTCTGTTGAAAATTCCATCAAGGTTTATCAAGTACTTTTGGATGATTCTTGCTCACATGCTGTGAGAAAGAAAAAAGCCTTGGTGGAGGCCTCTTTTGAAAATTTCACCAAAATCCAATTGGTAGTTTTTACGTATGCTAACAAACAGACAGACAAACAGACAAACCACGCTGATAACATTACTTCATTGGCGGAGGTAATAAAGAAATTGTTTGACTAGAAAGGCAGATGTTCTATGGATTGGAAATGCAGGATATGTGTAATAGATGTAGCTATTAAATACATTGATGAACTAAAGAAACAATATACTGTACAGTGGGGAAAATAAGTATTTAACACATCAACATTTTTCTCATTTAAACATATTTCTGATTGAGCAATTGACCTGAGATTTTCACCAGATATCATTAGCAAGCTAAGTAATCCATACATACAAAGAAATCAAGGCAACTGTGTTCACCAAACAAATTATATTTAATAAAGTGGAATGACACAGGTAATAAGTATTGGACACATGAAGAAAAAGAGGTGCAAAAAGGCATATAAAGCCAAGAAACCAGCTTAAATCCATCAGAATTTTGGAAGCGATTCCCCTCCCCAATCAATGCAAATTAATTTTAGCAGATCAAGTCCTGACTGATAGCCTTTAAAAAGGTCTGGCACTATCAGATTGTCACAATACAAAGAACTTATGATGGGTAGACGCAAAGAGCTCTCTCTAGACCTTTGCAACCTTATTGTTGCAAAATATAATAATGGCATTGGTTACAGGTGCATTTCTAAACTGCTGAATGTTTTAGTGAGCACTGTTGGAACCATCATTCAGAAGTGGAAAGAACATCATTTCACCATAAACTGTCAAAAGTCAAAATGAATTATCAAAAGACTTATATAAGAAAAGAAGAAAACTTGTGGAGAACTCTAGAAAGACATGTTGTCAGCAGCTGCTGCTGTTTCAAAGAAAACAATAAGTAATTCACTCAGCCGACATGGGCTCTATGCCCACTCACCTCGCAGGACTCCATTGCTGAAGAAAAAGCATGTTGAAGCTCGTTTAAAGCTTGCTGTGCCTGGTCAGATGAGACCAAAATTGAAAATTTTTTGATGCCACACAGCATGTTTGGGGGAGTAATAGTGCTGCACATCCCATCATGTAGTGGGGGTATTTTTCAGCATATGGTACAGGCAGACTTCATATAATTGAAGGAAAGATGAACCAACAAATGTACAGAGACATCTTTGATGAGAACCTGTTGTCATCTGCCAAGATGCTGAAGATGAAATGAGGGTGGACATTTCAGCAAGACAATGATCCCAAACACACAGCCAAGGAAACTCTATACTGGCTCTAGAGAAGGAACATAAAGCTGATAGAAAGGCTCAGTCAGTCACCTGACCTGAATCAAAATGAAAATCTATGGAACAAACTGAAGATGAGAGTTTATAGAAGACACCCACAGAACCTTCAAGATTTGACTACAGTTTGTGTGGAAAAATGGGCTAAAATCATTCCTGAGTAATACCTGCACCTATTTTCTCCCTACAGGAGGCATCTGGAAGCTGTTATTACCAACAAAGGCTTTTCTACTAAGATAAGATAAGATAAGATAAGCCTTTATTAGTCCCACAATGGGGAAATTCCAGGATTGCAACAGCACAGGGATGGCAATACTCAGAGCAACAATCAGAAGGCAAGAGAAAAAAAGAAACAAGAGCAGCAAGTATACATATGTACATATATACTGTATATATGTAGTGGAGCTGAAATAACGAGGCGGTTTTGTATTAAAAACAGGGTTTTTAATGAATAGCTCCTCTATCAAATCTCATCAGGTGTAGAGCTTGGCAGAAGGCAAGAGGCAGAACTCTGCTTCGCTCGCTGGTTAAATACAAGCACGCATAGCACCACTCATTGAAACAGTTGACGTCAGAGCCACTCATTGAAAAAGGTAACATCTGCCCGTTATCTTAATCCCCATTGTCCTGCCATCCCCTCTCCCTGTCTTGGGAGGTGATGGGAACTCCCCCTCTCGCTTTAGGGGGTAAAGGTGTCGAGTCCGTCTCCACTGCCGCGTCTTGGGAAGTCCATTGTCTTTACCCCGGCGCGGGGGATGCTCTGTCCTTACTAGGTGTGAAGCTCTTTACATATGCTGTCACAAAACATTTCCACTTGTTCTAACATATGTAGATATGGGATATAAGAGTCATATATACCACAGGCCCCCCAAACACTAGGAAAGGACATAGAAAGAATTACAGTCTAAGATAACGACTATGAAATACTACGTGTTACAACTGTTGCTAACGGAGAAATTTTCTAGCAGCTATGCTCCTAAGAAAGTTCAGTGGTAAACATAACAGCATAGTGAAATCATAAGTAGCCTTAAACTGTTGTAGCACAATTAGTGGATAATTGCGGGGTGATTGGTATCAGTCCTTGTGCTGTCTGGGCTTAATCCTTCCCCCAAAACTGCTGTAGGTTGGCTTAGGTGTCCCGCTGGGACCTTCTCGTGGTGAATCTGCATTGTGGGAAGGAAAGAGATTATTTGTTCCCTGCCTGGGGGCTGAGACTTTTCCTCTGGGGGGTCTACCACGCCGAGGCGCTCGTGCCACCTGTGTAGGCTCGTCTCTCAGCAAGAAGGCAGGTTTGAGTCTGTCAACACTGACCACTTCCTTTCTGTCCCCATAATCAAGCACAAAGTGTTTGTCACCATTTTCCAGCACTCTGAACGGGCCATCATAAACTGAGCGTAACGTTGGTTTAATAGCTTCATGGTTAACAAAAACGAACTCAGCGCTTTTCAAAGTTTGAGGAAGAAAAACTCGTGGAAAAGAGTGATGAGCTGGACCGTGGAGGGAAACCGGTCCACTGCTGCCTAAAAACCTTGGGACAGGAAAGTGTCCTGGTTCTGGGTTCTCTGGTAAAAATTCTCCTGGGAGTCTGATAGGCTGGACAAAAACTAATTCTGCAGGAGAAGCGTCTAAATCCTCTTTAGGTGCTGCACGCAACCCCAATAAAACCCAGGGAAGTTTATTAACCCAATTTGTGTCCGTTAGTGAGGCCCTGAGGGCAGCCTTTAAGGACCTGTGAAAACGCTTGCATAACCCATTGGTCTGAGGGTGATAAGCGGTGGTGCGATGAATTGTTGTCCCTAAACTGTTAGACATGGCAGACCAGAGCTCTGAGATAAACTGAGGCCCTCTGTCTGACGTGATGTCTGATGGAACACCGAAACGTGCCACCCAGTTTGCTAGAAAAACGCGAGCGACTTCCTCCGCTGTGGTTGACGCTAAAGGGACTGCCTCTGGCCAGTGCGTGGTGCGGTCTATCATAGTTAGCAGGTGTGTGAAACCTTGGGAGGAAGGTAGCGGCCCCACGAGGTCGACGTGAATGTGGTCGAATCTTCTAGCAGGAATTGGAAAAGGCTCCAGAGGGGCCTTTGTGTGTCTGTGTATTTTGGCGCGTTGACAAGGAATGCAAGTTTTTGCCCATTCTCTTACGTTTTTGCGCAGGCCTGACCACACAAACTTTTCAGCAACCATTTTGACCGAGGCGCGCACACCTGGGTGCACGAGGGAGTGAATTGCGTCGAAAATACGGCGGCGCCAAGCAGTTGGTACTAATGCGCGAGGTTGGCCGGTTGAAACATCGCATATTAGGGGAGGCACGCCGTCGCGCAAGTTTTTTTTCTCCAGCCTTAACCCTGTTGGTCCAGACAGGAGCGTGCGCACGTCTGCATCACTGCTTTGTTCTTCCGCCATGGCTGCATAATCTATCCCATCCTGGATAGGTGCTGCGTATGTGTGTGCGTTAGTGAAGAGTTCCGCTGCTGAGGCGGTGTAATCTGTCTCCTCGTGCTCTGGCGGTGTCACAGCGCGAGAGAGACAGTCAGCTACTACGTTAAGTTTGCCTGCTATGTGTCGAATGTCTGTGGTGAACTCTGAGATCGCAGCTAGCTGTCTTTGTTGTCTGCCTGACCATGGTTCTGAAATTTTGGCCATAGCAAAAGTGAGCGGCTTATGGTCCACGAAAGCCGTGAAACTCCGCCCTTCTAACCAAAACTGGAAGTGGCGGATGGACAAATGAAGCGCCAGCAGCTCTCTGTCAAAAGTGCTGTATTTACGTTCAGTTGGGTTTAGTGATTTGCTAAAAAATGCTAAAGGTTGCCAGACCCCACTGACAAGCTGTTCTACAACTGCCCCTATAGCCAGGTCTGAGGCATCTGTGGTTAGAGCAATGCGGGCTGAGGGATCTGGGTGGACTAACATTGTGGCGTTAGCTAGGGCGCTTTTTACTTCCGCGAAAGCGCGTTCGCGCTCCGGGGTCCATTCGACCGCGTTGGAAGCTTTCTTTTTTCTGAGCGCGTCATATAGGGGTTGCATGAGCTGAGCTGCGTGGGGGAGGAAACGGTTGTAAAAATTAACCATCCCCAAAAATTCCTGTGGCGACTTAACCGTTTGAGGCCGTGGAAAACTTTCTATCGCACAAACTTTGTCTGGAAGCGGAATTGCCCCTGCCGGGGAGACCCTATGTCCCAAAAAATCAATTTGTGATAAGCCGAATTTGCATTTGGCTGGATTGATTATAAGTCCGCGCTCTTCCAGCCTCTGAAAAACGGTAGTGAGGTGCTGTTCGTGTTCTTCCTCAGATGAACTGGCTACCAGCATGTCATCGAGGTAGACAAAAACAAAGGGTAGTTTGCGTAGGACTGCGTCCATCATTCGTTGAAAAGTTTGAGCCGCGCCTTTGAGGCCGAATGGCATTCTTAGGAATTCAAAAAGGCCGAAAGGGGTTATAACCGCTGTTTTAGGAATATCTTCAGCTCGGACTGGGACTTGGTGATAACCGCGGACTAAGTCTATTTTTGAAAAAATGCGCGCACCTGCTAAATGTAATGAAAAATCCTGAATGTGAGGAATGGGGTAGCGGTCATGCACTGTAGCGTTGTTTAGCCTGCGGTAATCTCCGCACGGTCTCCAAGAACCGTCGGATTTCGGGACCATGTGAAGTGGTGAAGCCCAAGGGCTCTTTGAACGTCGGCAAATGCCTAATTTTTCAAGAGCTGCAAATTCGTCCCTTGCTATGTTGAGCTTGGTCGCGTCTAAGCGGCGAGCTTTGGCAAAAACGGGAGGTCCCGTTGTTGGAATGAAGTGTTTAACCCCGTGTTTGGCTACAGTGGCTGAGAATTTGGGGGTTGTGAGTGCTGGAAATTGGGTGAGGAGTTGCTCAAACTTACCTCCCGCTGTGGTGACGTTGGCCTGCACAGGTGGTGGGGAAACTCGAGCTGAACATGGAATAGAAGCAAAAGATAGTGCATTAACCAGGCGCCTGTTTGCAAGATCCACTAATAACCCATGTGCACACAGAAAATCTGCACCTAACAAGTTAAAGCTCACCGCTGCTACAACAAATGTCCAACTGTAGCTGCGGCCGTGGATGAGGAGGTGCAGGCTCTTTTCGCCAAACGTGTCGATGTCAGAGCCGTTGGCTGCCACTGCTCCGTTGCCCCGGGTGCCCATGGTTCGATCTGCGTGGGAGGGCATGACGAAACTCAGCTGAGCTCCCGTGTCGATGAGGAACTGCTTGCCTGTGTATCCATCCGTCACATATAACAGCTTATTCTTCTCGCCGAGAACCGCTGCTGTTAATGGCCCTCGGCTTGGGCGTTTCCACGACATCGTAAACTTGCAGGGGGGAACGCATTTGCGGGCTTTCTCTGCGAAGCGGTGGTGATAATAGCAGACGTCGTTCTGCTCGTTGCGCTTGGGCCGCGCCGCTGTCACCGTGGGTTGAGTCTCTCCAAGGCTCGGGGTGTCAGTTTTCAGATCTGCGGATGCCGCTGTGGGTGTCCGTTCTCTGCAGGCGTTCACGAGCCGGTAAGCCTCGTTGGCCAGTGTGCGGAAATCCTGATGATTATTGCACTTCATACTGGCGAGTGTCCCTCTCAAATGCGGTGGTAGTGTGCTGAGGAAAATGAATTGGAAAAGGAAATTATCATTATCCTCCTCCTTGAGTTGTAGCAAATCCTCCATGAGGGTCCTTGGATTGCTCCCTCTGTGGCCGTAGACCGCCAGGATCCTCTCGGCTCTTTCCTCCGCTGACGGGACATAATTCGCCACGATGGTCGCCTTGAGTGTCTCATATTTGTCCCGGGCTGGTGGTCGCCGGACCAAGCTCCGCACACACTTCGAAGTGGCGGAGTCGAGTTTGGAGATGATATGGTAAAACTTAATATCGTCTGCTGTGATGCCCGCCAGTATAAACTGGGCTTCAGCTTGCTGAAACCAAGAGGCGGGGTCTTCTCGCCAGAAGTCTGGCAGGTTGACAGCAACGGTGTCCATGCACACCATCACTGTTGTGCCCGCCGGGTGAGAGTGCCTTGCCTCGGCACTCACGGCGGTGCTGGAGCTCGGTTGAGCTCTCTCAGTGCCCTCTGCCGTGGGGAACAGCTGTCTGCTTGTTCCCTCGTCTGCGTCGTCGCTGGCGTATGCCCGAGTCACCATGGATGAGCAGCTTGAAGAACGCCTCCGGTCCATATTCTCGCGTCAGGGTCACCAGTGTAGTGGAGCTGAAATAACGAGGCGGTTTTGTATTAAAAACAGGGTTTTTAATGAATAGCTCCTCTATCAAATCTCATCAGGTGTAGAGCTTGGCAGAAGGCAAGAGGCAGAACTCTGCTTCGCTCGCTGGTTAAATACAAGCACGCATAGCACCACTCATTGAAACAGTTGACGTCAGAGCCACTCATTGAAAAAGGTAACATCTGCCCGTTATTTTAATCCCCATTGTCCTGCCATCCCCTCTCCCTGTCTTGGGAGGTGATGGGAACTCCCCCTCTCGCTTTAGGGGGTAAAGGTGTCGAGTCCGTCTCCACTGCCGCGTCTTGGGAGGTCCATTGTCTTTACCCCGGCGTGGGGGATGCTCTGTCCTTACTAGGTGTGAAGCTCTTTACATATGCTGTCACAAAACATTTCCACTTGTTCTAACATATGTAGATATGGGATATAAGAAGAGTCATATATACCACATATATATATATATATATATATATATATATATATATATATGCTACAATGCTATATATGCTACAAGTGTGGAGCATTGTAGCTGGATGGAATAAATATATGAGTATATAAACACACAGTGCAGAGCATTGTAGCTAGATGGAATAAGTATGTAGATATATAAACACACACAGTACGGAGCATTGTAGCTAGATGGGATAATATGTAGATATATAAACACACAGTGCGGAGCATTGTAGCTAGATGGAATAAATATGTAGATATATAAACACACCCAGTGCGGAGCATTGTAGCTAGATGGAATAAATATATAAATATATAAACACACACAGTGCGGAGCATTGTTGCTAGATGGGATGAAACAGCACAACCGTCTACTTAGTTATCCTACATGGTATGATTATGTACCTATACATATTCTCCCCCTCCATAGCGACCGGTATTTTCCTAGTTGTATGCCGGAGGGGACCATTGTATAAGTCTATTGCGTCTTTTTCATTCAAAACTATTAGGTTGTCACGTCTTTTTGCTATCTCTGCGAGCAGCCCTGCTTAGGTTGTACAGTTGTACAGTCTGACAGCCGTTGGTAGGAAGGACCTGCGAAACCTCTCGGTTGTGCACCTAGGATGATGTAGTCTGCTGCTAAATGAGCTCCTCAGTGCATTCAGTATGTCCTGCATAGGGTGGAACTTGGACTCCAGCAGAGATGACAGTTTAGCCACTGTCCTTCTCTCTCCTATCTCCTCCACTGGGTCAAGGTGCTGCCCCAGGACAGAGCTAGCTTTCTTGATCAGTTTTTTCAGTCTAAATATAATAATCTACTAAATATTAAATGAACTTCACCAAGTGTGTTCAATACTTATTCCCTTTGTCATTCCACTTTATTAAATATAATTTGTTTTGTGAACACAGTTGCCTTGATTTCTTTGTATGTATGGAATACTTGGGTTGTTACTGATACTGTATCTGGTGAAAATATTTGGTCAATGGCTCCATCAGAAATATGTTTAATGAGAAGAATGTTTATGTGTTCAATACATATTTTCCCCACTGCAAGTAGAAATATTTGTATAAAACCTTGTGTCATGAACCTGGGTTTGGTGTTCCAAACCCAGTTCTGACTTATGGTTATTTTGCCCTATTTTCCTTCAGGTGCATCAGGGAGCTGTTTGGGTCCTTTGCTCCCTGACAGCTTGGGCACGTCTGCTCCTCTTGTCAGTGCCATTAGCTGTTTTTCATTACGGGTGCTTTCACACACACACACACACACACACACACTATTCATTCCTATTCACATGCTCTGACACTCACTCATGGACACCAGGGATTAATTATGTTCAGCCCACGCTTCCTCACACCGGCGATCTCTTCCCTTGTTAAGATCATTGTTACAAATATGCTAGTTAGTAGGAAGAGACCATTGGGGCATTCAACCTCATACATGTTATCGTGTTCCTTCATGTATGTGTGTTCACAACCTTAGTGTTATTCAGCCTGACATTTGAAGATGGTAAATCCCTTGATGTTAGCGGCTGACCCTGCCTTTCTCCTTCATCCACCAGATGACACGGATAGCCCCGGGTAATGTTTGCCTTTCTCTTTGTGCCCACCGTACAGCGGCACTAGGCACCCCCCCCCCCCCCAGGCTGTGGAACATCCGGGTGGCATCCCTGTATATCTGGTGGCCTTTAATCCATCATTTCATCCACTGTATTAGTGTGATCGTACTGGACTTGTTATTTTGTGTTGTTTCTGTTCATAAAGCGCATGTTCTACTCCAGCAATTGGGTTTATTATTCCTTCCTTCGTGCGCCGTGTAATGGCCCATGGGGAACCATGACACCTTGTAGTAAACTAAAGCTGGTTTTCACAATTTTATCTTTTCAGTTTCATCACTACTACTCCAAAAACCCCATTTGCACTGTAGGGACTTTCTGCAGTTCCTGTAACCTTTTCAGGAACTAGCCCTCCTTTTTTTACACATTTGGACAGCATCAGAATTAGGGAACACTGACCTCAGTTCCGATAATGGTTTTAGCTTCAACTCTGAGGTAGGGTCATATGACAGCTTCATAGTCACTTGTATGACATTGGTATTTGGTGATTGAAAGAATTCAGAAGCTCTGCCCATTACCAGATTTCTGCTTCTTGCAGCAGTGCCATGTTTAAAAAGCAACCATGTATGTGTGGGTGCAAGTACCTGTGGGTGGATATGCAGGGGTGGAGGATGTGTATGTGGGCAGGAAGACCTCATTGGGTGGAGGGGGTGTGTGTGTCTGGTGGCCTGGGAGTTGGCAGTTCGGGACCTGCTTTTCCCGGCCTTCCTGCCATTGTGTCATGGGGCGTGGCACTTTGCCGCATTGCCTCCAGTGTCCTTGGGGCCAGGTGTGGGTGCTTGGGGGTGGCCGGGGGGGGAGGGGGGGGCTTTGGTGCTGGTTGGGGGCCGTGTTTCCGTCGGTTTGCCCCAGGGCAGCTGTGGCTGCAGGGTAGCCTGCCGCTGTTGGTGTGTGTCTGGGGTGGGTGGTTGGTGGGCTTGGTGTGATCTTTTCAGTTAAAAAAAACAGTTTTTCTTCTGTGTGTTTCAGCTGTGCTAGTCTTTATGTCTTCTTTGTCTGGTCATCTCCTTTTTCTTTCATCATCTCCACCCCTCCTTTCCCCATTCTTCCCCATTGGGTCCTTCATGGGTAAAATGAAGGAATATATATATATATATATATATATATATATATATATATATATATATATATATATATATACTATATATATATACTATATATACTATATATACTATATATATATATATATACAGATGTGGACAAAATTGTTGGTAAGAAAAACCCACAATGGTCACAGAAATAACTTGAATCTGACAAAAGTGGTAATAAATGAAAATTATATGAAAATTAACCAATGAAAATCAGACAATGCTTTTGAATTGTGGTTCAACAGAATTATTTAAAAAAAAAAACTCATGAAAAAGGCCTGGACAAAAATGATGATACCTTTAACATAATACAGTGGTACCTCTACTTACGAATTTAATTCGTTCTGGAAGAATTCTCGTAACGTGAAAAATTCGTAAGTAGAGGCGCGTTTTACATGTAAATGCCGTAATCCGTTCCAAGCCCCCAAAATTCGGGCATAAATTTTTTATAAATCGTAAAAACGCATCAAAACATGTAACAAATACATGTTACAATTAGATTACTGCACAATAAACATAAAATGAGAGTTTAAAATGAGAGAAAGAATAATAAAAGAGAATAATAAAAGAGAAAGAATAATAAAAATTATGTTCATTTACCCTTTAACTGCTATCGTCGTCGACGTCGTCACCGTTTGCCTTCTTTGGTTCATGTTCTGATCCAAGGACGTTTGCTTTTGTCGGCTTGTAAGTGCTTCGTTTTGTTTTAATACCGTGCTGATCGTTGATGTATTACGGCCATATTCTTTGGCGAGATCAACCAAACGCATAAAGTTTTGGAAAAAAAAAACAAACTTCGTGGCCAATGGGATACCAGGAAGATGCTAGGCGATAGCCAATGGCAGAGCAGCTACAGGTATGTTTACGTTCGGTAAACTACGGAAGCTGCGAGGAGCACGTACTTTTTTGCCTTTCGTATCCTGAAATTTCGTTCGTAACTAGAGGCAATATTTTCCCGTTGAGGCGTCTCGTAACCTGAAAATTCCGTATGTAGAGACGTTCGTAAGTAGAGGTACCACTGTATTTTATTGCACAACCTTTTGAGGCAATCACTGCAATCAAACGATTTCTGTAACTGTCAGTGAGACTTCTACACCTCTCAGCAGGTATTTTGGCCCACTCCTCATGAGCAAATTGCTCCAGTTGTCTCACATTTGAAGGGTGCCTTCTCCAGACGGCATGTTTCAGCTCCTTCCACAGATGTTCAATAGGATTTAGATAAGGACTCATAGAAGGCCACTTTAGAATAGTCCAATGTTTGACTCTTAGCCATTCTTGGGTGTTTTTAGCTGTATGTTTTGGGTCATTATCCTGTTGCAAGACCCATGACCTGCAACTGAGACCAAGCTGTCTGACACTGGGCAGCACATTTCTCTCTAGAATACCTTGATAGTCTTGAGATTTCATTGTACCCTGCACAGATTCAAGACACCCTGTGCCAGATGCAGCAAAGCAGCCCCAGAACATAACAAAACAGTGTTCTTTTCTTGGTATGCTTCATTTTTGCGTCTGTGAAGATAGAGCTGATGTGCCTTGCCAAAAAGTTCCAGTTTTGTCTCGTCTGTCCATAGGACATTCTCCCAGAAGCTTTGTGGCTTGTCAAGATGCAGTTTGGCAAATTCCAGTCTGGCTTTTTTATGATTTGTTTTCAACAGTGGTGTCCTCCTTGGTCATCTCCCATGAAGTCCACTTTGGCTCAAACAATGACGGATGGTGCAATTTGACACTGATGTACCTTTACTTTGGAGTTCACCATGAATGTGTTTAGAGGTTGTTCTGGGCTCTTTTGTTACCATTCGTATTATCCGTCTCTTCCTGCGGCCACGTCCAGGGAGGTTGGCTACAGTCCCATCCATCCATCCATCCATCCATCCATCCATCCATCCATCCATCTGTCTTCTTCTGCTCAATCCTTTTCGGGTCGCTGGGGGACTGGAGCCTATCCCAGCATCTTTGGGCAAGAGGCAGGGTACACCCTGGACAGATTGTCAGTCCATCGCAGGGCCAACACAGAGAGACAGACAACCATTCACTCTCACAGTCATACCTAAGGACAATTTAGAATCCCCAGTTTGATGCCAATTCCATGGATCTTAAATTTCTGAATAATATGTGCAACTGTAGTCACAGGAACATCAAGCTGCTTGGAGATGGTCTTATAGCCTTTACCTTTAACATGCTTGTCTATAATTTTCTTTCTAATCTCCTGAGAAAACTCTCTCCTTTGCTTCCTCTGGTTCATGTTTAGTGTGGTACACACCATGTCACCAAACAGCACAGTGACTACTTGTCACCCTTTAAATAGGCCGACTGACTGATTACAAGTTTGTAGTCACCTGTGATGTTAATTAGAGGACACATCTTGGTTGAACATGTCCCTGTGGTCACATTATTTTCAATCTTTTCTAGGGGTACCATCATTTTTGTCCAGGCCTGTTTCATGAGTTTGTTTTTTTAAAATAATTCTGTTGAACCACAATTCAAAAGCATTGTCTGATTTTCATTGGTTAATTTTCATAGAATTTTTATTTATTACCACTTTTGTCAGATTCAAGTTATTTCTGTGACCACTGTGGTGTTTTCTTTCATTAACAGAGGGGTATCAACAATTTTGTCCACGTCTGTATACACTACCGTTCAAAAGTTTGGGGTCACTTAGAAATGTCTTTATTTTTGAAAGAAAAACACTTTTTTTCAATGAAGATAACTTTAAACTAATCAGAAATACACTCTATACATTGCTAATGTGGTAAATGACTATTCTAGCTGCAAATGTCTGGTTTTTGGTGCAATATCTACATTGTGGGACACATATGCACATGGTTATATCACTTTAGACTTCACATCTCAGATTGAACAAAGGACTGAGTCTCCTTGGAGATAACAGGAGGATGTGGAAGTTTAGTCTTTGGTATGCAAAGAGACGGCCTTGGGGGATTTCCTGGCTGCCAGAGACTTTAGGTGGAGGTGATAAGATCTAAGCGAGGATGCATTGTTACTTGGGATTAAATGCATTGTGACTTTGGGAGAGGATGCATTGTTACTTGGGATTGAATGCATTGTGACTGTGAGCTTTGAAGGTCCTGGGTATTTAAAGGACGAAGGTCTGGGTTTTTTCCTCTTTTCTGCTTTGCTGATGTTGGAAGATGTGAATAAACCTGACTCGTGAGATAAACTCTGCCTCGTCATTTCCACATTTCCACAACATAGGTGTATAGAGGCCCATTTCCAGCAACTATCACTCCAGTGTTCTAATGGTACAATGTGTTTGCTCATTGTGTCAGAAGGCTAATGGATGATTAGAAAACCCTTGTGCATTCATGTTAGGTCTGCAATGCTGTAATTGCTGCAAATGGAGGATTCTTTGACGAAAGCAAAGTTTGAAGGAAAAAAAATTATTATTTCAAATATAAATCGTTATTTCTAACCTTGTCAATGTCTTGACTATATTTTCTATTCATTTTACAACTCATGGTGGTAAATTAGTGTGACTTTTCATGGAAAACACAAAATAATTGTCTGGGTGACCTCAAACCTTTGAACGGTAGTGTATATATATATATATATATATATATATATATATATATATATATATACTGTGTGTATATACTGTATATACTGTATATATATATACTGTATATATATATATATGATGTCAGGTGGGGGAGGAAGTTTTCTCTCTCCTCTACTGGTAAGATGTAGCCCAATACAACCTGTCGCATTAAGGGAGGAGGTGTGTCCCCCTTGGGCTGGGCCCAAATGTGTGGCACGCAGGCCCACCGGCGCGTGGACACGCCCTGGTGCCACACAAAACAATCCCCAGCTATGGGCAAATAGCACCACTGCCTTGTGGTCATCACGGGAGTGACAAAGGCTAAGGGAGACAACCCCTACAGAAAATCCGGAGTGGAGCCCCGAAGGCGGTTGGTCTTCGCGTAGCGGGACCTCCCGGCAACTCCTGTAGCCAAGTTGGTACCAACTGTATCGGCTAGTCCCTTCCATTGGACACTACCAACAAGGCCGAGAAGGAGGATCTGTCAACTGGGCATCTCAGTTTCTCCACAACTTCGCCCTGGCCTGTGCCCTGGAGAGGTCACTCCAGTGCCGCCTTCTGCGGCAGCTCAAATACGGGGAGACGCAGTTACTGGTTAAAAGTCCAGAGCAAATTGGCGTAAGCTCGGGCGCCTAGGGCTGTCTCCCGACGGTGGGAGGGATCGTCGTGTCCCACTGGCCAGCTACTGCCCGCCTTTAGCTGGGCAGCCCCCAGTCAGTAAGGTGCTGGCCCGTCACGGTCCGCTTACTTCAAAGGGTGCTTGAAGTGTAGGCCAAAAGCTGAATCACAGACTGTAATCACTGCACCAGCTAATATCAAGAAACCAAAGCCGCCAGCGCTGAGTCTGGCAACCTGGAACGTCAGAACAATGTGTCCTGGCCTCTCTGACGACCTCCAGCAAATCAACAACGCCAGGAAAACTGCTGTCATCGACCGCGAGCTGAAGAGGCTTAATATTGACATTGCAGCACTGCAAGAGACGCGACTCCCGGGCAACGGCAGCTTGAAGGAGAAGAACTATACATTTTTCTGGCAGGGACAGGAGCCTGACGAGCATCGTCTGTATGGTGTTGGATTCGCTGTTCGAAACTCCCTTCTGTCCTCTATTGAACCGCTGTCTTCAGGCACTCCACGAGTCCTCTCTCTCCGTCTCATAACCTCCTCTGGACCAGCTAATATCCTTAGCGCCTATGCTCCGACGCTCTGCTCTTCAATTGAGATGAAAGATGCATTCTACGAGGCGCTCGAAACCAGGATCCAGCAGATCCCTGCCAAGGAGCACCTGTTTCTGCTTGGTGACTTTAACGCACGGATAGGGGCAGATCATGACTCCTGGCCCCGCTGCATTGGCCGCTTCAGCATCGGCAAGCTCAACGAGAACGGTCAACGCCTCCTTGAACTCTGCTCCTTTCATGACCTCTGTCTGACCAACACATTCTTCTCCACCAAGCCTTGTCACCGTGTGTCCTGGAGACATCCAAGGTCTCGCCACTGGCATCAGCTGGACTTCGTCATCACCAGGAGATCCCTGCTGAACCGAGTGCTGGTCACGCGCAGTTTCCACAGCGCTGACTGTGACACCGACCATTCCCTGGTCGCCACTAAGGTACATCTCTGCCTCAGACGTGTCAACCGCTCCAAGCAGAAACCCCGACCCCACATCAACACAGTTATGATTACAGTACCTGAACTGCGGGAACGCTATGCTAAAGTCGTAAATGAAGCCCTGGCGGACTGTCCCACCGACTGTGCTTCTGCAAGGTGGAACCATATCCGTGAGGCTGTGTTTGAGACCGCCATAGGTACCTTTGGGAAAAAGGTGGGGAAGAGTGCGGATTGGTTTGAAGCTGGAGCCGCTGAGATGGAACCTGCAATCGCTGCCAAGCGTGCAGCCCTAACTGCCCACAAGAAGGAGCCCTCTGTGCAGACGCTTGCTACACTGCGCGCTGCGAGGAACAATGCACAAAAGATTGCAAGGCGATGTGCCAACGACTACTGGCTTAACCTCTGCCAGGACATTCAGCTTTCTGCAGATCACGGAAACATGCGCAAAATGTACGAAGGCATGAAGAAGGCTTTCAGTCCCAGTGTCATCAAGATCGCCCCACTTAAATCAGCTGCAGGAGATGTCATCAAGGATCGCGGTAAATAAATGGAGAGATGGGCTGAGCACTACCAAGAGCTCTACTCGAGAGTAACCATCGTCTCGAACACGGCCCTTGAAAACACCCCTCTACTGTCAGTCATGGATGAGCTTGACGCTCCACCCACCATCGAGGAGCTCAGCAAGGCGATAGACTCTATCTCAAACGGCAAGGCTCCGGGCAGTGACAACATCCCCCCTGAAATCGTCAAAACCGCAAAGGAGAGCTCGCTCTTGAAACACCTCCATGAGCTCCTGCTGCAGTGCTGGGAGGAAGGGGCTGTGCCCCAAGATATGCGTGATGTCAAAATCATCACTCTCTACAAGAACAAGGGGGAGCGGAGCGATTGTAACAACTATCGCGGTATCTCACTCCTTCTTTCTTTCAAAGGTCTTTTTATTATTATTAATTGAAGTATCAATACAATACAAAGTGTTAGAAATTTTCATTTTTGTTTCAACCAAACAGTAAAAAACTAGAACTTAAAGCCAACAAATGTAAATGCTTCAAAGCACAAAAACCTTTAAATAAAAAAAAAAAAAAAAAAAAAAAATACAAAGAAAAATTGTGTGTGTGAAGTAGGGGTGGGGTAAAGGGGATATGAGCTACTCAGAAACTATAATCGTGGGTCGTTCAAAGAAATCAAGAAACGGGCGCCATAATTTATAGAATTTGTTTTCAGAGCCACAGACTGTATATCTGATTTTTTCTAAATCCAAACAGGACATTATATCTTTTATCCACTGTAAATGTGAAGGGGGCGAAGAGTCTTTCCACTTCAGTAATACAGCACGTCTGGCCAATAATAATGAAAATTTGAATACTTTTAATTTGGAACTTGGCAAGACAAGTTCTGGAGCCACACCAAAAATGGCGCATTATGGATCAGGTTTAATTTGATATTGCAGGACTTCAGACATAGTGATAAAAACAGAATGCCAAAAATTCATCAATGCAGGGCAGGACCAATACATGTGAAGCAAAGTGCCAGGAGCGCTACCACACTTTTCACAAGTTGGGTCTATATCCGAGTAAATACGTGCTAACTTAACCTTGGACAGGTGCATCCGGTGTACAATCTTAAATTGAATAAGAGCGTGACAAGCACACATTGATACAGTGTGAACCTGGCCAAGAATAGAGTCCCACAGTTCATCAGTAAAAGTAAAATTAAGATCTTGTTCCCAGTTCAATTTGATAGCGGCCAGAGAAGAAGATTGTAAATTTGAAATTAAATTATATAAAACTGACATTACCCCCTTAGAAGTTGGTTTAACTAATAAAAAATCATCTAGAGGATTATCAGAAGGTTTTTGAGGGAATTGTTTTGTCATGGTTTGCACATAATGTCTGACCTGGAGGAAGCGGAAAAAATGTGTAGAAGTGATGTCGAATTTGGTGGAAAGTTGAGAAAAACTTGCAAATTGACCATCAAAATATAAATCCGCAAAAGATTTTAAACCTTTTCTGTGCCATATATGAAATGCACTATCAATAGTTGATGGGGTAAATAAATGATTTGCGGCAATTGGACTTCTAATGGAAAAAAACTGAAGACCGAAATTTTTCCTGAATTGAGACCAAATTCTAAGAGACTGACGAACTACTTGATTATTACCCAGTGTAGACAAAGCAAGGGGAAGTGGTGAACCTAAAATTGCCGGTAGGGAAGTTTGATTGTCCACATGTGACTCCATAAGGATCCAAATAGGTGATTTGGGTTCCAGATAAAAATGTTTCCAATATAACATGCACCTGATATTTGCTGCCCAGTAGTAAAATTGAAAGTTAGGCAGAGCCATGCCACCTACTGATTTGGGTCTTTGAAGAAAAACTTTCCTCAATCTCAGATATTTACCATTCCAAATAAATGAGGTAATCAGAGAGTCCAAAGACTTAAAAAAGGATTTAGGAATAAAAATGGGGAGACATTGAAACAAATATAAAAACTTTGGAAGTAACATCATTTTTACAGAATTGATTCTGCCAATTAAAGACAAGGATAATGGGGACCATTTGGAAAGTATTAACTTGCACTGGTCAAGTAAGGGGAGAAAATTATTTTTAAACAAGTAATTAAATTGTTTAGTGACACATATCCCAAGATAATTAAAATGATCAATAACAATCTTGAAAGGAAAATTTTCAAAATCCTGAACTTGAATCTTTTCATTAATCAGAAACAGTTCACTCTTATTAAGATTAATTTTATAACCAGAAAACCTACTAAAACTATCCAAAATATTAAGTATAGCGGGTAATGAAGTAAGTGGGTTGGAGAGAAATAATAAAAGATCATCAGCATAGAGTGAAACCCTATGCTCAATGCCACCCCAACGAATGCCTAGAAAGTCCCGGCTCCCACGGATTGCAATAGCTAACGGCTCAACTGCCAAGGCAAAGAGCAACGGGCTCAAAGGACAGCCTTGCCTCGTACCACGGTAAAGTCTAAAATAGTCAGAATAGCGACAATTAGTTAACACTGAAGCTAAAGGACTAGCATAGAGAAGTTTAATCCAGGAACAGAAGGAAGGACCAAAACCGAACCTCTCCAAAGTAAAAAACAAATACTCCCACTCAACCCTATCGAATGCCTTTTCAGCGTCCAAACTAATAAGACATTCAGGTATGTTGTGGTGAGGAGTATAAATAATATTAAACAACCGCCGCAAGTTAAAAAAAGAATGGCGATTTTTAATGAAACCGGTTTGGTCCTGTGAAATTATAAAAGGAAGAATCTTTTACAACCTTGAAGCTAACAACTTTGACAAAATTTTAACATCGGTATTTAACAAGGAAATAGGCCTGTAAGAAGCACAATCAACAAGATCCTTATCCTTTTTAAGCAACACAGTGATACAGGCCTGATAGCATGAAGGAGGAAGTGTACCAGAGTCAAGCGACTCTGTAAAAACTTGACAAAGGAAAGGGGCGAGGTCATCAGAGAATTTTTTGAAAAAATCAGCGGAAAACCCATCAGGTCCTGGAGATTTTCCTGATTGCATGGATGATATTGCCAGCTGAATTTCTTCTTTTGTGATGGGAGCTTCTAAAATTTGCCGAGATTCTGAAGAAATCGAAGGAATATCAATAGAATCAAAAAAAATTTCCAAATCCTTTAAGTTTGTTGTATATTCTGAGGTATATAATTTGGAATAAAATGACCTGAAAATATCATTAATCGCTTGTTGGTCAGATGTCACCTCTCCTTTATCTGTCCTAACTCCAGTAATAATTTGCTTAGCTCTAATACCACGCAGTTGATTAGCTAGAAGTTTACTGGTTTTTTCGCCATGTTCATAAAATTCACTCTTGTTCCTTATTAAACAACCTTCAATTTGTCGAGTAGAAAGTAAATTAAGTTTAGTTTGTAATGTCATACGTTCCTTGTACAGAGCGGGTGATGGAGATTGAGCATATTGTCTGTCAATGTCCAGGATTTGATCTAAAATAGCCTTCTGTTCCTGTATTAAGGATCGTCTTTTAAATGCTGCCAATGAAATAAATTCCCCCCTAAGAAATGCCTTCATGGCCTCCCATATCGTTTTATTTGGCATACCAGGAGTTTTATTTTCTTTCAAAAAAAAATTAATTTTAGAAAAAATATTCGCAACCAATTTTTCATCTGTAAGTAATAATGGATCCAATCTCCAATGCTTTCTCATGGAGTCACATCCATGGAGGATCATTTTAAGTACAAGAGGGGCATGATCAGAAACCGAGATGCTATCATAACTGCAAGAGCAAAGGTTATTAATTAATAAATTGTCAACAAAAAAATAATCTATTCTGGTATAAGTATGGTGTACGTGAGAGAAAAAAGAATAGTCCCTGCCGTTAGGATGTAAAAAACGCCAAGGATCTGTAAGACTATATTCCTCAAGAAAAGACTTAACATAAGTTGCAGATTTATTAAGACTAGCAGGTTTTGAAGATGAGCGATCTAAGATCGGATCCATATACAAATTAAAGTCACCCCCAAGAATTAGAGAATGAGTATTTAAATCTAGAAGTTGCGAAAAAAGGTTGCGAAAAAAGTGCACATCATCAAAATTCGGTGCATACAGATTAGCCAAAGTGACATGTTTATCGCCAAGTTTACCTGATACTATTACAAATCGTCCATTTTTATCTGATACAACATTAGAGGGAATAAATGGGATATTTCGATCAATAAGAATAGCAGCGCCCCTGGCCTTAGCTTTAAAATTTGAATGAAAAAATTGTCCTGACCAACATTTTGACAAACGCAAGTGGTCGGAATCCTGCAAATGGGTTTCCTGCAAAAACAGTACCCCAGGCTTAAATTGCTTTAGACGTGACATGACTCTCTTTCGTTTAATTGGATGGTTCAACCCCTTCACATTCCAGCTTACCAAAGTAAGATTACTATTCATTCAAAGAGTAAAATTTATATATTATGTTGTGTAGCCCAAAGAAGAATAAAGTGAGGTACGGGTAAAAAAAAAAAAAAAGGAAGGGGTAAGGGGGGTGTAAATAAAACCATAACAAAAAAACAAAACAAAAATAAATAAATAAAAAAATAAATAAAAAAAAAATAAATAAAAAAATCCAACAACCAAACCTATAACAACACTCCAGCCGGTTGCAAAAAAACAGCAACCGCTCCATCTCCAGCTCTATTTTCATCCTAACAGAATGCTCCCATACAACTGGCTTCAATCCTGCATAATATGAACGTTTTACCCTAAAAAAAAAAAAATAAATAAATAAGATAAAATTAAAAAAAAGAATTAAGTAAACAACAACGTATAGGGAGCCAATTTTACCTTGTTTTTAAACATCTGAAAATGCATCAATGTCCAGTCAGTGCAGCTTCAATGAAGTAACAAGCAGCCCAGCGCGGCAGCTGGTCAACCCAGAAATGTCCAGTTCAAGGCGAAAATTGCTGGTTTCTCTCCATAGTTTGCATGAAGCAGGTGGCCTCCGAGACGGACGCCAGCCACTGGTTTTTGCCGTCTGGAAGAGTTATCCGGAGCCTGGCGGGGAAAAGAAGAGAAGGACGAAAACCTCTCTTGTACAACTCGGACATAACCTCCTTATATTCGGCTCGTTGCTTCTGAACGTCGGCGTTATAATCCTCGTAGAACTGAAGTTTATGCCCACGATATTCCAAAGTCCCACGGCGTCTCCGCGCTTCTCTCATCACCAAGTCTTTGGTCCGAAACCGGTGGAAACAAATAATGACAGCGCGCGGCTTCCCATTCGGACTCGGCTTGGACATGAGGCTGCGGTGGGCTCTATCCAGCTCTGGGGGAGATGGCAAAGTTTGTGTGCCAAAGACGTCCACCAACAGCCGAGAAAAAAATTCAGATGGCCGTGGACCCACATCAAAGGACTCCGGCAGACCCACCAGACGAATATTCAGCCTCCTGCTTCTTCCCTCCAGGTCAGAAAGTTTGTTTTTCAAAAGTTTGTTCTCCTCCTGCATTGACTCGCATGTAACTTCAAGCGCCGCTAGGCGCTGGCTGACGTCCTCCGCGTTGTTTTCAAGGTCGCCAATGCGTTGCTCCTGGTTCGCCACATCTGCTTGAATTTTGTCCAGCTTACCATTAATAAGTTCAAATGAAGCTTTGAAGTCAGCAGCTATGGACATTCTGTGTTGCTCAAGCAAGGCAACAAGTGCAGGGTTAAGGCTGATATTAGCATCCTCAGCTAAGCTGGTGTTAATATTGTTCCCTGCTGCCTCCTTTTCAGTCTGCTTTCTTGTTTTGGACATATTTCAAAACAGATTCTGCACGTATTAAATGTCCAAAACATTAACAGCTTACAGCAAAATAGGGTTTAAAAAGTAAAGAAAAAAATATAGCAGGAGCCAGCAACGCACACACCTACTCCATTGCCAGCACACCTGAAGCCATCTCACTCCTAAGCATAGTTGGCAAACATGACAACATCCCCCCTGAAATCGTCAAAACCGCAAAGGAGAGCTCGCTCTTGAAACACCTCCATGAGCTCCTGCTGCAGTGCTGGGAGGAAGGGGCTGTGCCCCAAGATATGCGTGATGTCAAAATCATCACTCTCTACAAGAACAAGGGGGAGCGGAGCGATTGTAACAACTATCGCGGTATCTCACTCCTAAGCATAGTTGGCAAAGCCTTTGCCCGTGTCGTCCTCAACAGACTACAACTACTTGCCGAACGTGTGTATCCAGAGGCGTAGTGTGGATTCAGAGCAACCAGGTCAACCATAGATATGGTCTTCTCTATGAGGCAGCTGCAAGAAAAGTGCCGGGAGCAGAGACAACCCCTCTTTTTGGCCTTTATCGATCTGACCAAGGCTTTTGACTTGGTCAGCAGGGATGGACTGTTTGCCCTCCTCCAACGAATTGGATGTCCCCCCAAGCTTTTGAGCATGATCAAGTCATTCCACCAGGACATGAACGGCATTGTCCAGTTTGATAGATTATCCTCAGACCCTTTCCCGATCAAGAATGGTGTGAAGCAGGGTTGTGTTCTGGCTCCTACCCTATTTGGCATCTTTTTCTCCCTGCTTCTGTGCTACGCCTTCCGGGACTCTGAAGACGGTGTCTTTCTCCACACCAGGAGCGACGGAGGCCTCTTCAACATGACACGCCTCAGATCAAAGACCAAGGTGCGGAGCGTTCTAATCAGGGAGCTGCTCTTTGCTGATGATGCTGGTCTTGTTGCCCACACCGTGGAAGCGCTCCAGCGTCTCATCAACTGCTTTGCTCGTGCCTGCTCTGAGTTTGGCCTCACCATCAGCCTTAAAAAGACCGAGGTCATGGGCCAGGATGTCAGCAGTGCTCCCAATATCAATATCGGCGACCACACACTTGCGGTGGTGGACAAGTTCACCTACCTCGGGTTGATCATCTCCAGCAATCTCTCCCTAGACGCCGAACTGAACGCCCGTATCGGCAAGGCATCGACGGTGATGGCCCGTCTGGCGAAGCGAGTCTGGGACAACTCTATGCTAACCATCAACACCAAGATAAGAGTCTACATGGCCTGTGTACTGAGTACTCTCCTATACGGCAGTGAAGCATGGACCCTCTACTCCTGCCAGGAACGCCGACTGAACGCCTTCCACCAGCGCTGCCTTCGCAGACTACTGCACATCACTTGGCAGGACCGTGTCTCCAACATCGACGTCCTGGCCAGAGCAGATGTGCCCAGTATGTTTGCCATCCTGACAAAGAGACGCTTGCGATGGCTTGGCCACGTCAACCGAATGGAGGATGGCCGCATCCCCAAAGACTTACTGTATGGGGAGCTGGCTACTGGAACTAGATCAAAGGGACGCCCAACTCTCAGATTCAAGGATGTTTGCAAGCGTGACCTCAAGGCTGGAGGCTTTAACCCCTCCGACCTGGAGTCAGCCGCCTCCGTCCGCTCCAACTGGCGGACCATCACCCAGGATGTCATCCGAACAGCAGAGGAAAGAAGAGACACTCGCTGGGGGGAGAAGAAACTCCGCAGACAGAGGAGACTGTCGAGACCCCCACTACACTGTGAAGAATTTATCTGCAACGGTTGCGGCAGGACCTGCAGATCCCGTATCGGCCTCTACAGCCACGCCCGATGGTGCAGCTCCCTGAATGATGACCCAAGGCACAAAACCCCCCCATGATCTTTCGAGATCGATGGAGCCAATGATGATGATGATGATGATATATATATAGTAGGACCTTGGGGAAGTCAGATTATTTAGCATCTCAGACGGAGACAGTGAATAAGCATGGGAGAACAATTTCAGGGACATAGGGGGTTGAATGCAGTGTAATGTAAATGTCATGCTGTGTGATGAGAAATGCCATGAAACGTGTGAAGACAGAGTTGAGTTAACAGAGGAGAGCTTGTTGAAATGATTCAGTCTGTTCTGTGCTTGTGAGATGTGAAGTGTGTAATAAACCGTCTGTCCATGAATCTGCCTCTTATTTCACACACTCCACAACATATATATATATATATATATACAGTATGTTCTGTATGAAGCTCCTTTTGATAAAGTAAATCTGATTGGCACAATAAGGGAAGAAGATGTCATAAATGCCCTTCAGGACAGAAATGAAGGCACCAAACATTGGCTGTGAGTTTGAAAATTTAATATTGGAAGACAACAAATACACAAATAAAACCCAACAAAACTAATAGGAGCAGTAGGATTCAAGAGAAGCCAAAAATAGCAATAGCTAAGGTGAGAAAAGTCGCAAGCTAAACCTGGAGAATTAGATGTGGAACACACGCTAGGGATACACAGAAAAAATAAAGAGGCTCTTACATCCAATCATAGATAGTTGAGAGTAGGGTGCTGCACTGCAAAATAGTGCACAGCCCCTTGAATAAGGCTAGAAACAAAATGAAACACGTGATCACAAGTGTGGGTTACCTGATCAAGTAGGAGAAAGCAACAAAACAATTTAGACCAACTGGGAGTGATGAGAGAGGAGGGAGCGATCGGAGATGACAGCTGACAGAGCCACGCCCATGCAGAGCAAAACCCCAGAAGGCTACTGAGATCTGTCAAACCCGAGAGAGAAAACACAGCAGGATACAAATATAACGGGATGGCAGAAAATAAAGACAAGTAACCTCAAAAATGTAATTAACAAACTATAATAAACATAGACGGGAAAAAAAAAATCATACTGAGATACAATGCAGGACAAGTGACAATGTAACCAAGGATAAAATGACAGGAAGTCAACTTAAAATGAAAACACAGTACAAATATGAAAAAAAAAGGCAGAATGACTGAGCCCAGTGGAATCCCCCGTGGTCAGATCATGACAGAAGGTTTCTGTTCTGCTCACCTAGCTGCTTGACAAAACAAGGGGAAAAATCAACCATGGAGCGTTGTTTTTCTTATAATTGCTTTTAGATAGAGACGTTTTAATATGAACATGGACAGAATCACCGAGAAAAGTCTATGATTAGGATTCCTGCGATGCAGAACATGAATGCTGTAGCCTCTTTGTTCTCCATGCTAGATAGCTTCATTGTTGGTTTCTTGTTGAGTGTGGGGCTTAAGTTACATGTCACTGTCCCAGACACTTGTGCCTGGGACAGGTCCGTTACTACCTGTGTGAATGCAAAATGAAAAAGTTTGCCTGGGAGAGGGTAGTTTGTACCGGTCTGTTGTGGTGAAGAGGGAGCTAAGTTCTAAGGCAAAGCTGTCGATTTACCAGTCAATCTACGTTCCTACCCTCACCTATGGTCATGAGCTTTGGGTAATGACTCAAAGAACGAGATCGCAGATACAAGCGGCTGAAATGAGCTTTTTTCGTTGGATTGCTGGACTCACCCTCAGAGATAGGGTGAGGAGTTCAGTCATCCGGGAGAGTTTGAAAGGAGCCAGTTGAGGTGGTATGGGCATCTGATCAGGATGCCTCCTGGACGCCTCCCACTTGAGGTGTTTCGGGCATGTCCTAGTGGGATAAGACCCCGGGGCAGACCCAGACCTCGCTGGAGAGACTACGTCTCCCAGCTGGTCTGGGCATGCCTTGGTATCCTTTCAGAAGAGCTGGAGCAGGTGGCCGGGGAGAGGGAAGTCTGGGCTTCTCTCCTTGAACTGCTGCCTCTGTGACCCAGACCTCCAGAAAAGCGGTAGAAGATGGATGGATGGATGGATGGATGGATGGGGAGGGTAGCTCCTAGAACAAAATTTGAGGTTGGCAGTTCATATTACTGTGTTCTTAGAACTTCTCTGTCCAAAAGCAGCTATTAACTATGACCTTCAGCAGTGGTTGTTGTCTTTGACCCAGATCACAGTAACACTAGGAAAAGGGCACAGTGAGTTGCACTTTCTTAAAAACAAGTTTTTGGGAATTTAAACTCAGACTAGAAATATCAGTAGAAGTGTACAAAAACTTGAAACTATTGTCAGATTGCTCTTGATAACCATGTTTCTGTGCTAGAAAAAAGAGCTTTGGGTTCAAGATCTAATCCCTGCTGTGGAAGATATTCCTGTTAGTTCAGTGTGTATCATATCGTAGTTTCTACATCAAAGCCTCTTTACTCAACAGTAACAATTGTTAACTGATAATAATGATCAAGCTTCTCTTGTCCTTTGATTCTATCCTGTTTGATTTATCTTGTAACAACAAGATAGTTTTCCTGCTCTGTGCAGGAACAGCACAGGAAGAACCAGACTGCTGGGCACCGTCAGCCAAATTCCAGAATTCACCAAGGCACAAAAACCTTTCACATCTACTGGGATGAAATCTTCTATGCCAAAACTAACCAGGATCCCTACGAATCTGAACAACACTGCTGCCGTTATGGTTATCATCATATTGAAAGCTCTTTGCTTTGATTGGTCAACCCGCTCCCTTTGTCTGACCGCTGCCCCCGGCCTCGGATGAGTGAGGACACGGATCACGGACATGCAACAGAAACTCACAACTGACAAGGCGACACCCAAGAAGGAGAAAAATGGAGTGAGGGGAAACTTTGGCATGTACACTCTCATTATACCCAACCACCCAAAACAGGTGACCCAAATGCACCCGGTGGTGAGATTTCTCAAAAGGTACCCATTTGTGTCTCGCAGATGCTTGTAAGTAATGGGGTGGACAACAGCCAGATAGCGCTCAAAACAGGTCAGGGTGTGAAAGAATGTCTGTCCTGGAAAAGTAATGGTGTATAAAATCATCCCCATCAATATCATCACATTATTCTTGGTGAAGTTACCTAAAGTGAAGAAGACTGATCCAAACATGCCACCAATCTCTAAAATAATCATGTTGTAGGTGAAGAAGTCAAAGTTGCTCATTGTTGTTTCTGTAGGTGCAAAGTGCTGACGTCTCCACTGTTGGAACCCCATGAAGATGATGAAGCAGCAGAGCGGAAGGATGAAGAGGATACTTGCAATGGTGTACATGGCATAGACAACACCACTGGCTACCGATTCCTGGCACCTTAGGTAGAATGGTATGTACTGAAAGAAGGCAGAGGAGGTGGACGAAGTGTTGGTAAACATGACCTGAGGAAGAAAGCATGATGAAGAAAGTTAGACTTTTCATTGAGGTATGGTGCAGCATAGAGTAAGTTTGCAATTAGGCTGATGAGGTCAGTGTTTCCATCTGGAAGGAGTTTTTATTTTTTATATTTTGCCAAAAAAATATTCAAAAACTTTATTTTTTTTACATATAGGAAGACAAACAAGCATTATCTGCTTTATCAAACGTTAAAAGTACTATAAACAATTTTAGTTTTTGTGAGATCTTTTGGAAACTAATTCAAGTTCCTCCCTCACTAGAACACTAAAGATTGTGCCATAGTAGTTGCCGGTGTGCTAGACCTGGACCTTGACCAATGCAGGGCCTAGAAGCCCAGGCAGACGTGCCAAATCTACAGGAAGCAAGGCTTATTAAATGCACCACAAGGTCCTACAAAAAGGCCCAGAGCCAAAGAAGAGAACAAACAACACTAAGGGGCAGCAACGGGGGTCCAGGGAGACACACCCACCAGCATCACTACCAATACCCCACAGTTGAAAAAAGGTGTGGGTTGGGACCAGGTGGAAGGGGCAATGGACATAGTGGGAATAATAATAATAATAATAATAATAATAATAATAATAATGCATCGGTTTTATATAGCGCTTTATCATATATTGTGGTGGACACACACATGGGACCTGTGGGACCTGTTTTGTGACACATTTTAGGTCAGAACAAAGGCAGGAAGCTGCAGGGATCTTAGCCTTGGTACGCAAGGCTTGAGACTGTGGGGGGTTCAATTAAAGGATTAAGGAAAGGATGCATTGGAGACAGTGGAAGTGATATCATGGAGAGCAATGCATTGTGACTGTCTTTATAATTCAAGGTGGACTGTGTGACATGTGATCTGTGAAGTGTGAAGTTCCTGATATTTAAGGACGAGAGTTTAGTGTGTCATTCTCTTTCTCTGCTTTGAGATGATGGTGCTGTGAATAAAACTGACTTTGAGAGAGAACTTTGCCTCGTCATTTTCACATCACCACACTGGTGACCCGAGACGTATAATGCAAGAAGAAAATTCCCCCGGGCCAGCCGCGGCAGGAGCCCCCAGCCAAGCGAATGCCGCTACAGTCCAGCTACCGGACTTCTGGCAGAACAATCCGCGCTCCTGGTTCAACGTGGTTGAGGCGGAGTTCAACCTCCGGGGGATATCGGTAGATGCCACGAAATTCTACCACGTAGTCGCAAAGCTGGACAACAACACGGCCCAGCATGTGGAGAGCCTGATCGACCAGCCGCCGGATAGCGACAAATACGGCACGTTGAAGGCTGCACTCATCCGGCAATTCACCCCCTCGGCGGAGGAGCGAGCAGAGAGGCTCCTGGCACTGACGGAGGGGGAAAACAACGTGCCCGCGAGCCTGATGGAGAAGTTGTTGAGGTTGAAAGACTCTGACAACGATCACTTCATTTTCACCCACCTCTTCCTCAGAACTCTACCGTCAGCAGCGAGAGCGACCCTGGCCACTTCGCCACTGTTGGCCCTACAGGACTACCGCGCGTTGGGCCGAGAGGCGCAGCGGATTGTCAACGCCACCAAGCGGTGCGCAGCCACGGCCACTGCAGCAGAACTCGGCGCGACGACCGGAGACGACAGGGGGCCAGAGGCAGCGGTGCCAGACTCACCGACAACGGCGGCGGCAGGGGCTAGGGAACGTGGACCAGACGTCCTTTGTTTCTACCATTGCCGCTTCGCAGAGAGGGCACGCAAGTGTGTACCGCCGTGCCAGTTCGGGCGTTCGGGAAACGCCAAGACCGGGGGTCGGTAGCAGCCGCGGCCCTCGGGGAAGAGAACAAGCTGCTCTACTTGTCGGACGCACGCTCGGGGAGGCATTTCCTCATCGACCCAGGCTCCCAGTTGAGTTTCATTCCTACGCGGACAGACTGGCTGGTTCCGGAGGTCCCCAGGTGACGGCAGCGAACGGCTCGGAGATAAAGACCTTTGGTGAGAAGACTCTGCTCCTGTCTCTACACGGCCGTACATTTGAGTGGACTTTGGTTGTAGCAACAGTAAATTTCAATATGTTGGGGGCTGATTTTTTGTGCTCACATGGTTTGTTGGTTGATCTCGCTAACAGGCGCCTGGTTAATGCACTTTCTTTTTATTCTATCCCCTGTACAGTGCAAGTGGTCCCGCCAACAGCACAAGCCAACGTCACAGCAACAGGCGGTAAGTTCCACACACTGCTCACTCAGTTCCCAGCACTCACGGTCCCCACCTTTTCGGCAACAGTCGCTAAGCACGGGGTGGAGCATTTTATTACCACTACCGGACCGCCCGTTTTTGCAAAAGCTCGGCGCTTGGACGCAAGTAAACTGGCCATAGCGCGCGAGGAGTTCGCCAACCTGGAGAGGTTGGGCATTATCCGACGTTCAAACAGTCCGTGGGCTTCCCCCCTACACATGGTCCCGAAAGCTGACGGATCATGGCGCCCTTGCGGGGATTTCCGCAGGTTAAACAATGCTACAGCGCACGACCGCTACCCAATCCCACATATCCAAGATTTTTCCGTTCATTTGGCGGGGGCGTCCATTTTTTCTAAAATAGACATGGTCCGCGGTTACCACCAAGTCCCAGTGCACGCTGAAGACATACCCAAAACAGCGGTAATAACTCCGTTTGGCCTATTCGAGTTTTTACGCATGCCATTCGGACTTAAAGGGGCTGCTCAGACATTCCAACGCATGATGGACGGGGTGCTTCGCGATCTCCCTTTCATGTTCGTCTACCTGGACGATATTTTAGTAGCCAGCGTTTCCGAAGACGAACACGAAAAACACCTGGCCACAGTTTTCCGAAGGTTGGGAGATCAAGGGTTAATAATCAACCCAGCGAATTGTCAGTTCGGGATGGTGCAGATCGATTTTTTAGGGCACCGTGTCTCCCCCGAAGGAGCAGTTCCGCTGCCTGACAAGGTGTGCGCGGTGGCAGATTTTGCCCGGCCGCAGACGGTCAGGGCGTTGCAGGAGTTTTTGGGAATGGTGAATTTTTATAACCGTTTTCTCCCCTGCGCGGCGCAACTCATGTAGCCGTTGTATGCCGCGCTCAAAAAAAAACAAAAAACCCGCGGATAAGATCGAGTGGCCCCCGGAGCGGGACCAAGCGTTCTTGGAGGTGAAAGCAGCCTTGGCAAAGGCTGTGTTGTTGGGACACCCAGACCCAATGGCCCGCATAGCGCTCACCACTGACGCATCAGAGGTGGCCATAGGGGCGGTCATGGAGCAACATGTAGCCAGGGTTTGGCAGCCCCTCGCATTTTTCAGCAGGACCTTGCGCGATAGCGAACGTAAATACAGCGCGTTTGACAGGGAGTTGCTCGCTCTCCATTTGGCCATCCACCACTTTCAGTTCTGGCTGGAAGGACGCGCTTTCACCACGTTCGTTGACCACAAACCGCTAACATTTGCGATGGCCAAGGTCTCTGAACCATGGTCAGGCCGGCAGCAGAGACAGCTGGCCGCGATATCGGAGTTTACCATTGATATTCAGCACGTGGCGGGCAAACTCAATGTAGTGGCAGATTGCCTCTCGCGCGCCGTGGCGGCCCCAGTCAGCGTAGGGGTAGATTATGCAGCCATGGCCGTGGAGCAGGCTAATGACGCGGACGTGCGCGCGCTGCAGTCTGGACCAACAGGGTTAAGGCTGGAAAGCAGGGTGCTGCAAGATGGTACGCCCCCCCTAATCTGCGATGTCTCCACTGGACGGCCGCGTCCAGTAGTACCGGCCGCGTGGCGCCGCCCCGTCTTTGACTCGGTTCATTCTTTGGCGCACCCTGGAGTGCGCGCGTCGGTCAAAATGGTGGGAGAGAAATTTGTGTGGCCGAGCCTCCGCAAACAAGTCAAAGACTGGGCAGCAGCCTGCACAGCGTGTCAACGAGCCAAAGTACACAGGCACACGAGGGCTCCTTTGGAACCGTTTCACATTCCGGCCAAGAGGTTCGAGCACGTTCATGTGGACCTCATGGGTCCCCTCCCACCGTCACAGGGGTGCACACACCTTCTGACAATGGTGGACCGCACCACGCGCTGGCCTGAAGTGGTCCCTCTGGCATCAACCACAGCCGAAGAGGTGGCACGCGCGTTTTTAACAGCTTGGGTGGCACGCTTCGGCGTTCCGTCGGACATTACGTCCGACAGAGGCCCTCAATTTGTGTCCGAGCTTTGGTCGACAATGGCCCCCAGCCTGGGTGTCACAATTCACCGCACAACCGCGTACAATCCTCAGGCTAACGGGTTATGCAAACGTTTTCATAGGTCATTGAAAGCGGCTCTAAGAGCGTCACTGACGGATACAAATTGGGTTGACAAGTTACCATGGGTGTTATTGGGGTTTCATTCTGTGCCTAAAGGGGATCTAGAAGCCTCCCCAGCGGAGCTCGTGTTTGCACAGCCACTCCGGCTGCCTGGGGAGTTTCTCCTAGATAACCCTGCACCAAACGCCTCCCCGTCTCAGCTGTTGCGGAGTAACATAGAATCAAGCACGCTGCCCGGCCCCGCGCACCACAGTTTTCGGCGCGTTTTTGTGCCTAAAACTTTGAAGAACGCAGAGTTTGTTTTTGTCAGACACGATGCGCACAGAACCCTGCTGCGACCGCCTAATGACGGGCCATTCAGAGTGCTAGAAACAGGGGACAAGCAGTTTTTTCTAGATTTGGGTGGTAGGAAAGAGAAAATTGGCATAAACAGACTTAAACCCACTTTTGTGGTGGCAGATGAGCAAGTGCTTTTGGCAAAGGCCCCGCGGCGAGGTAGACCACCACGGGGAGCTTCACACAGTGATGTTTCCCACAGTAATGTTTCCCCAGAACACCCGCAGAGACGGACAAAGGGTTTTCGCCCCCAGACGGAAAACCCCCAGCGTGACAGCGCCGCAGAGACTTTGAACCCCAACTACAGCAGATATGGCAGGAAGCTGAAGCCTATACAGCATGTGGACAGATGTGTACTGATGCTATCATGGCATGCATGTGGTTATTCTCTTGTTGTTCTGTTTGTCTAAAATGCTGGGGGGGGCTTTGTGTGGTGGACACACATATGGGACCTGTGGGACCTGTTTTGTGACTCACATTTTAGGTCAGAACAAAGGCAGGAAGCTGCAGGGATCTTAGCCTTGGTATGCAAGGCTTGAGACTGTGGGGGGTTCAATTAAAGGATTAAGGAAAGGATGCATTGGAGACATTGGAAGTGATATCATGGAGAGAAATGCATTGTGACTGTCTTTATAATGCAAAGTGGACTGTGTGACGTGATCTGTGAAGTGTGAAGTTCCTGATATTTAAGGACGAGAGTTTACTGTGTCATTCTCTTTCTCTGCTTTGAGATGATGGTGCTGTGACTAAAACTGACTTTGAGAGAGAACTCTACCTCATCATTTTCACATCACCACAATATACTCAAAGACGCTTTACAAATAGGTACATTATTCATTCACTCCAGACAGACAGTGGTAGTGGCAAGCTACTTCTGCAGCCACAGCTGCCCTGGGGCAGGCTGACGGAAATGTGGCAGCCAATCTGCGCCAACGACCTTTCCGGCCACCACTGAACATTTTATACATTTATACACATTCATACCCAGTGTTATGGGCACTGGGTCACGCAGTATGTTTCCACTCAGACGGAAGGGCATGGCAGGACGAGATGCATAACAGAGGTACAGGACTGTCTATTGTTTTCGCATGAGGATATGCATCCTCCTCCGGTTTGCATTTTAATGTGCTGGGTGACAAGGGGAATTGTCATGGGGGGATTTGTGTGTTTATGTGAACAGTGACAAAGGGAATGGGAATGGCAAATGCATTAATAATAATGCATCAGATTTATATAGCGCTTTATCATAGACACTCAAAGACGCTTTACAAGTAGATACATTATTCATTCACTCCAGACAGACAACGGTAGTGGCAAGCTGCTACTGTTGCTACAGCTGCCCTGGGGAAGGCTGATGGAAACGTGGCTGCCAATCCGCGCCAACGGCCTCTCCGGCCACCACCAAACATTTATACACATTCATACCCTGTGTTATGGACACAGGAGGCAAGGTGGGTAAAGTGTCTTGCCCAGGGACACAACGGCAGGATATCTGGGGAGAGCGAGATTCGAACCGCCAACCATCCAGTTATTGGACGACCTGCTCTACCTCCTGAGCCACTGCCGTGTAGCTTCATCTCACTTTGGTTCATCAATAAAATTATTCTTCAGCTTAAAGACATTGTTTCACCCAGAAAAAGGACAGTCAAGAACTGCTCTTTCATCCCAGGACCACAGCTGAACTAACATTCCTTTGTTAAACCAGTCTCAGGAATTCCTCCTGAACCTTTTATGACCCAATAAAATTTGGACAAAAGAACAGACCTCTGTGGAGTACCTCATATGGTCACTACAAAATATCCACAACTCAACATTGCCCTCTACTGACAACTCTGGGATATACTGGATTTAACCAGTGAACTATTTGACAACAATTCTTGTTACAAGACTCAATTTTCAACATTCTCTTTTTCAGGATACCATGGAAAAGCAAATGGACTCTTGATGTTTGATGTGGACAATCAATAATGGATTTGAAATATATTAATCCTTGATTTTAAATATGTGCATGCTAAAATGTTTAAATGAATGTTTATTCTTGCATGTTAATTTAACCCCTTGCACTCCGGTCAATTTCCCTAAAAACACCAAAAAATAATGTGTCCAAAGTAAATCGAAAGCTGTTCTTCAACCCTTTGCAGCATCTTCATGGGTTGGTCTCATTTAAAAGAAAACACTTTGAATTTTTTGGCAAAACAGTCATAATCTCTCTAAGTGCTCCGGCCACTGAGTTACAGTCATCTAAACATACTGAACTTGAAGAAAATAAATTTTGCCTGGGTGTTTTTTTGGATACAAATGCTTGCAAATAACACACATCTTCAGATCCGGGCTGGAAAATGCAACAGAAATATACAGTAGAACCAAGTGTTATCCAGCTGAGGTCAAAATTTTGTAACAATACCACAAAAAATGAATATATTACACAGCTTTTTCCTCAGGTAGTTCCCAGGCGTTTTGGAACTGTGCCAAATTGTGCCAAATGGCACAGTTTGGAAAAACGTCTGTAACTTTTGAATGATTCAATATAGAAGTTTCATCTTGGCCTCTAATGAAAGGTGACAATCAGGGCTGTGTGTGTGTGTGTGGGGGGGGGGGTTGCCCCCCCCTTGCTACAGAGGACGGACATCGGCCATTGCTACATGACGGAATAGTCATGTGGCGACAGCGGCACAGTCACCGCGGCTCCCCCCCCCCTCGCTACAGAAGAGTAGCGGGGGGGCGGGGGCGCTCACAGTCTGGACGCAGCGCACGACCCATGTACCGCGGCACACGAACTTCGGACTGTAACTTTTGAATGATTCAATATAGAAGTTTCATCTTGGCCTCTAATGAAAGGTGACAATCAGGGCTGTGTGTGTGTGGGAGGGGTTGCCCCCCCCCTTGCTACAGAGGACGGACATCGGCCATTGCTACATGACGGAATAGTCATGTGGCGACAGCGGCACAGTCACCGCGGCTCCCCCCCCCCTCGCTACAGAAGAGTAGCGGGGGGGCGGGGGTGCTCACAGTCTGGACGCAGCGCACGACCCATGTACCGCGGCACACGAACTTCGGACTTCATGCGCCGCACAGTTGTAATTTACCGATTGGTCAAAAGTCATTTTTGATTACAATTTTCCGGGATAAAGAATAATTTAGCTTAAAACACCTTACCTCTTCACAGCAGCTCTTCACAGCAGCGTCCTGGCGAACTTATCTTCCTCATTGTAAAACGAACGCGACGCTGGTCCGCTCGTGGTTCTGGTCTCGCGACCCGGTCAAAACATAATTCCATGATTGCGGTTTTGGCGAATGATTTACGACCTTCGTCGTCGGCCTCCGTCGGTCTATGATGACCATGGAAGAGAATCCTAAACATCTATTCTGCTCGAATTAAAAAAAAAAAAGCACCGCCTGTGATTGAAGAGGCCGATGCGCGAATGGCAGTCACTGTCACACAGGTAGCACTTGTGGATGGTCTCCGTGCTGCTGGGTCTGTGACAGTTCTTCCTGAGGGTCCTTTTTTTATCTGCTGCAGCAGTCTGTCTTCACCCAGCCTTACAAAAAACAGCTCGCGGACTTCTCTGCTTCAATTGGCTCGCTGCATTCACAGCTTTGGTAGGCGGGTCCTTCTTGCTAGGTTTTCAGTCATTGGTTCTTCAAGGTTTCAGAAACCCAATTCAAGGCTCTTATTAGTCGAATGAGAGGTCAATCAGATGAACTAATCTGTTCGCGGCTGTGTCTGCAGTGGAAGAACGGAAATGCAGCTTTTATTTTCAGTGCGCGCTTGGACGCAGCGCCATCGTCCATCCTAGAGTGCACGAGGGCGCACGAGAGCACCCTTGTGCGCTCTGGGACGCAGAGACTTGCCTGCCCGCGGTACAACGAAGTGCAAGAGGTTAAAAGCAATAGTTATAAAGTTGCATGAACCACTGAAAAAGGTTAGATTTTATACATAAGGGTATAGATGAATGTTCAGTTTTAAGACTGTATCAGGTTGCCAAAAAAAAAGTCTCTCAAATCATGTGACTGACCGCGGCTAATCTCTGCTTGACAACAGCTCTCTCAAGGTTATTGGTTGCTACAGACAAAAGCCTGTTGGTTTATTGGACTAAAGTTCATAAAACCCACCCATGAAGAAAGACTATTGGCTAGAGGCTCTTGTCAATCCCAGAAGCTCACAAAAGTTATCCGCAGATAAAGAGAAGAATCATTCTCTTCTCGTCCTCTTCTTTCGGCTCTGCTCTTGGTCCCTTTGCCTTGTCTTCACACCAGATGACTGCACAGCACTTCAGATCACCACGGAAGAACAAAGGACATTTCTGCCACATATTTTTTTTTTTTTGTTTCTCTTTAAACGTCTAGGAACTAATTTTTTTTCTTTCCTGAGCTCAAATCCTAAATTTGGAGTCAAACTCCATTTCTAGACATTTATTTTTATAACTTTTTCCTGTTAAACTTTCTTTAAACTCACCGTTTGTAATTTTGACTTTATGTTTATAATTTTTATTGATCACTTACACACTAGAAGCTAATTTCATCTCCACAAAGTCTGAAAATCTTTTAATTTTGCGATTGGATCAAATTTTGTAATTATTCTCGAATTCCCTTGTGAGAAGTGATCCACGACGCGCAGCTGAAGAAATCAACATGCCACGAAAAAGGGAGACTTTTGGGCTGTACCTCAGCCATTGGGATCAAACATCCACAATCTCATCTTGTGACAACAGACTGGAAAAGCTGCACTTTATAAAAATATCTGCTGGTCAGATATTCTTGTTTTGGAACCATCTGAGAACTAGACTACGATGCTGAAAGGATCTTCAGCTTCAACCTGCTCACGTGAGCTGAATTTTTTATTCCTCTGCTGAATAAAACATCTGAGATTTGAGAATAATTCAGTATCTGATCAGATGCAAAATTAAAGAGCAATTAACATAACTCTTCTTTTCCTTAAAATTCCGTTTTCATTTTCCTAAGAGTAATCCAGAATTTTCAATAGAATTAGTTTAATTTTCCCCATAAATTTGCATTCAGTTTTCCATAATCCATTAACTTCAAAATGATCTAAATTCAGCTTACATTTTCACCCTGGTTCTGCAAATGTTCACATTGTTGCTCTATCATTTACAAGTTCAATTTAATGTTTAATGAAATCACTGCAATATCCTTTAATCATCACTTCATTTAATAAATATGTGAAAATGAGAGAAGTTGTTTGGAATTTATTTCATTCTGAGTCTTTTTTCAAAGCCCCCAGTATTGAATACACTAAAATTTTGAGACTGATTATTAATTAATTTATTGAGTGATTAAACAGGTATAAAGTGCCCCCTCATGGATCGCCACCCCCCCCCAATGGATCGTATCATGGTGGGGGGGGGGGGTGCGTGCCCCAGTGATCCCAGGAGCTATGTTGTCCGGGGCAATTTGCCTCTGATAGGGTCACCCAAGACAAACTGGTCCTGGGTGAAGGGCCAGACTAAGAATTATCCAACAGACTCTCATGATAAATTCTATATCAAGGATTCAGTGTACCCCGCCCGGTATGGGGTTACCGGGGCCCCACCCTGGAGCCAGGCCTGGGGGAGGGGCTTGAAGGCTAGCATCTGGTGGCCGGGTTTCTACCCATGGGACCCGGCTGGGCTCAGCCCGAAGGAGTTACATGGGTCTGGCCTCCAGTGGGCTCCCCACCTGCAGGAGGGATCATGGGGGTCCGGTGCTATGTGGATTAGGTGGCGGTCAAAGGCGGAGACCTTGGCGGACTGTTCCCAAGCTTTCTAAACTGGCTTTTGGTACATGGAATGTCACCTCTCTGGTGGGGAAGGAGCCTGAGCTGGTGTATGAGGTTGAGAGATACCGGCTAGATATAGTCGGCCTCACCTCAACCAACAGCTCCGGTTCCGGAACCAGTCTCCTGGAGAGGGGCTGGAGCTTGACCTTTTCTGGAGTTGCCCCGGGCGAGAGGCGATGAGCAGGGGTGGGTATTCATGTATCCCCCCACCTTGCTGCCTCTATATTGGAGTTTTCCCCGGTAGATGAAAGGGTTGCTTCCCTGTGCCTTCGGGTTGGTTGTGCCTATGCACCAAATGATGTTTCAGAGTACCCACCCTTTTTGGAGTCTGTGACTGGGGTGCTGGAGGGTGCTCCTCTTGGAGACTCCATTGTCCTACTGGGGGACTTCAATGCGCACATGGGCAACGACAGAGAAACCTGGAGGGGGGTGGTTGAGAGGAACGGCCTACCCGATCTGAACCCGAGTGGTGTTCAGTTATTGGACTTCTGTGCTAACCGCAGTTTGTCCATAACGAACACCATGTTCAAGATTAAGGGTGTCCATATGTGCACCTGATACCAGGACACCCTAGGTCGCAGGTCGATGATCGATTTTGTTTTTGTGTCATCAGACCTGCAACCGTATGTCTTGGACACCCGGGTAAAGAGAGGTGCAGAGCTGTCAACTGATCACCACCTGGTGGTGAGTTGGATCCGATGGCAGGGGAGGAAGCAATTCAGACCTGGTCAACCCAATTCAGACCTGGTCGACCCAAACATATAGTGAGGGTGTGCTGTGAACGTCTGGCTGAGGCCCCTGTCCGGAAGGTCTTCAACTCCCACCTCCGGAAGAAACTTCAACCATATTCTGAGGGAGTCTGGAGACATGGAGTCTGAATGGACCATGTGCTCCACCTCTGTTGTTGAAGCAGCTGTCCAGAGCTGCGGCCGCAAGGTGGTTGGTGCATCTCGTGGTGGCAACCCCCGAGCCAAGTGGTGGACACCAGTGGTGAGGGGGGCCATTAAGCTGAAGAAGGAGTCCTATCAAGCTTGGTTGGCTTGTGGGACTCCCGAAGCAGCTGAGGTGTACCGGCAGGCCAAGCGGAGTGCAGCTCGGGTGGTTGCTGAAGCCAAAACCCGGGTATGGGAGGAGTTTGGTGAGGTCATGGAACAAGACTTTTGGTCGGCCTCGAAGCGATTCTGGCAAACTGTCCGGCGGCTCAGGAGGGGAAAGCAGCTCCCTTTCCACACTGTGTATGGTGTGGATGGGACACTGTTGACTTCGACTGGGGATATCGTCGGGTGGTGGAAGGAATACTTGGAGGATCTCCTCAATCACACTGATACACCTTCCACAGAGGAAGCAGGGTTTATGGACGAGGGGGATGACTCGCCTATCACAGAGACTGAGGTCGCCAAGGTGGTTAAAAAGCTCCTTGGTGGCCGGGCCCCGGGGGTGGACGAGATTCGCCCTGAGTACCTCAAGGCCCTAGATGTTGTTGGGCTGTCATGGTTGACACGCCTCTGCAACATTGTGTGGAGGTCGGGGGCAGTGCCTTTGGCATGGCAAACCGGGGTGGTGGTTCCTCTCTTCAAAAAAGGGGACAGGAGGGTGTGCTCCAACTTTAGAGGGATCACATTCCTCAGCCTCCCTGGGAAGGTCTATGCCAAGGTACTGGAGAGGAGAGTCCGGCCGTTGGTCGAACCTCGGATTCAGGAGGAGCAATGTGGTTTTCGTCCTGGCCGTGGCACATCGGACCAGCTCTTTACCCTCTCGAGAAATCTTGAGGGTTTTTGGGAGTTTGCCCAACCAGTTTACATGTGTTTTGTGGTCTTGGAGAAGGCATTTGACCGCGTCCCTCATGGTTTTTTGTGGGGGGTGCTTCGGGAGTATGGGGTATCGGGCTTGTTGTTACGAGCTATTTGGTCTCTGTACAACCATTGTGAGAGCTTGGCTCGTATTGCCAACACTCGGTCAGAGTCATTCCCAGTGAGAGTTGGACTCCGCCAGGGCTGCCCTTTGTCACCGATCCTGTTCATAACTTTTATGGACAGGATTTCTAGGCACAGCCAGGGAATGGAGGGTGTCATGCTTGGTGACCACAGGATCTAATCTCTGTTGTTTGCAGATGATGTTGTCCTGTTGGCTTCATCCAGCAATGACCTACAGCTCTTGCTGGGATGGTTTGCCGCTGAGTGTGAAGCAGCTGGGATCAGAATCAGCACCTCCAAGTCCGAGTCCATGGTCCTCAGCTGGAAAAAGGTGGATTGTCCTCTTTGGGTTGGGGACAGGCTCCTGCCCCAAGTGGAGGAGTTTAAGTATCTTGGGGTCTTGTTCACGAGTGAGGGGAAAAGGGAGCGAGAGATTTACAGACGGATTGGAGCAGCATCTGCAATGATGCGGACGTTGTACCGGTCTGTTGTGGTGAAGAGGGAGCTGAGTTCTAAGGCAAAGCTGTCGATTTACCAGTCAATCTACGTTCCTACTCTCACCTATGGTCACGAGCTTTGGATAATGCCCGAAAGAACAAGATCGCAGATACAAGTGGCTGAAATGAGCTTTCTCCGTAGGATTGCTGGACTCACCCTCAGAGATAGGGTGAGGAGCTCAGTCATCCGGGAGAGGCTCAGAGTAGAACCGCTGCTCCTCCACATTGAAAGGAGTCAGTTGAGGTGGTATGGGCATCTGATTAGGATGCCTCCTGGACGCCTCCCACTTGAGGTGTTTCAGGTACGTCCCACTGGGAGGAGACCCCGGGGCAGACCCAGGACTCGGTGGAGAGACTATGTCTCCCAGCTGGTCTGGGAACACATTGGCATCCTCTCTGAAGAGCTGGAGCAGGTGGCTGGGGAGAGGGAAGTCTGGGCTTCTCTGCTTGAACTGCTGCCTCCGCGACCCGGACCTCCGGAAAAGTGGTAGACGATGGATGGATGGATAGATGGAAAGTTAAATTAAGGATTAAAGTGCTCCCTAAAGAGGAGCTGGTGCCCCACGAGTGTTTAACTTTTTCTGTGTGTGTGGACCCGGAGGATATCTCAGGTCCCAATACATTAATAGAAATTAAATAATTTTTATACCTGATCATAATTATTAATCACATATTGCTATAGCATTTATGTTAATGCAGCACCACAGGTCACGGAGCGAGTTGTATACTATAAAAGGAGATGTGCCTGCGACCTTCTTTTTTATGCTTGTGATTCTTGTGAATATGAGACAGAGATTAATAAAGTCTGCTCTGTTCTGATTATTTCTCTCTCCACACTGGTGACCCTTGACGCGCAATGGAACTTGAGGCGAACACCCCAGAGACGACCCGAACGAGAGGTGCCAGCAACTCCTGCGCCGTTTCGGTCAAGCTCCCAGACTTTTGGCTACACGACCCGAAGTCTTGGTTCCTCCACACCGAGGCCCAATTCGCTCTCCAGGGAACAACAGCGGATTACACCAAATATTACTACATGGTTGCAGCACTGGACGCACGCACAACTCAGCAGGTGGCGAGCCTGCTCCAACAGCCCCCAGCTCATGACAAATACGATGCTCTCAAAACTGCGCTGACCTGGCGCAACACCCTCTCAGACTGCGAGAGAGCGGAAAGGCTCCTGACGCACTCCGAGTTGGGAGACGGGTCGGCGGTTGAATTAATGGAGAAGATGTTGGCGCTGATGGCTACAGATGACAGGCATTTCTTCTTTGCCAACCTTTTCCTCCGAAACCTCCCGACAGCGGCCAGGGCAGTCCTTGCCAATTCACCGCTGTTGGCCCCGCACAACTACCGGGCACTAGCACAAGAGGCAGATCGGATTATCCTCACCACCAGAGCCCTCGCAGTGAATGCAGCGGCGTCGGAACCCAGCGAGATGGCCAGCGTAGACGGGGTGCCAACGACGGTGGCTGCAGTGGAGGCCAAGAAGCACCGGAGAGACACGCTCTGCTTCTACCACCGCCGTTTTGGAGAGGACCCACGCCGATGCATGTCACCGTGCCAATTCAAGCACTCTGGAAATGCCAGGGCCGGCAGCTGGTAGCAGTTGCGACCGCCGTTGAAGCAAGCAAGCTGCTCTATTTGACAGACTCACGCTCGGGAAGACGGTTCCTCGTGGAGTCCGGTTCCCAAAAGAGTCTCCTCCTGCCATCCTACGCACACCGGCTGATGGGAACTAGTGGCCCCGAGTTGACGGCCGCAAACGGCTCAGACATTAAGACTTTTGGTGAGATGACACTGACTGTATCCTTGGACGGCCACACATACCAAAGGACATTCATCATAGCGGCATGCAGCTTCCCCATTTTGGGTTCTGATTTTTTTGTGTGCACATGGACTACTAGTCGATGTGGCTAACAGACGCCTGGTTAATGCAATGTCTTTTGATTCTCTGCTCTGTACAGCTAGACGAGCCGGGTCCACAACACTAGCCAATGTCACAGCTCCAGGGGGTAAGTTCCACACACTACTCACCCAGTTCCCGGCACTCACAGTCCCGACGTTTTCGGCGACCATCACTAAACACGGCGTGGAGCACTTCATTAACACAATGTGGCCACCTGTTTTCGCACGACCTCGGCGCCTGGACGCAGCTAAACTAGCCATAGCGTGTGAGGAGTTTGCCAACTTGGAAAAGTTGGGCATCATCAGGCGCTCAAACAGCCCATGGGCATCCCTGCTACATATGGTTCCTAAAGCCGAGGGATTGTGGCGACCTTGTGGAGATTTCCTCAGATTAAACAATTCCACAGCGCATGACCGCTACTCTGTCCCCCATATTCAGGATTTTTCCATTCACCTCACTGGGCACGCATTTCTTCCAAGATAGACCTGGTCCGCGATTGCCACCAGGTCCCGGTGTGTGCTGAGGACATACCTAAAACGGCAGTAATAACCCCGTTTGTTCTTTTTAAGTTTTTACACATGCCTTTGGGGTTAAAAGGCATGGCGCAGACATTCCAACGCATGATGGATGCGGTGCTGAATGATCTGCCGTTTGTGTTCATCTACCTGGGTGACATCCCGGTGGCAAGCGCATACGAGGACGAACACGTAGCCCACCTCTGGACAGTTTTCCAGAGGTTGGAGGAGCACGGGTTAATAATCAACCCGGTGAAATGCCAGTCCGGGGTGACGGGAATCGATTTTTTGGGCCACTGCATCTCACCGGAGGGCGCGATTCCCTGACCAGACAAAATGTGTACAGTAGCAGATTTTCCCCGGCCTAAGACGGTCAGGGCGCTGCAGGAGTTTTTGAGGATGTTTAAATTCTACAACAATTTTCTCCCACACACAGCCTAGCTCATGCAGCCATTGTATGCCGTGCTTAAGAAATGGAAACCGGAGGACAGAGTCGACTGGACTCCTGAGCGAGAGCAGGCATTTTCCGAGGTTAAAACAGCTCTGTCGAACGCCGCACTACTGGTACACCCGGACCCGGCGGCTCAGATAGCACTCACTATTGACGCATCGGATATGGCCATAGGGGCCGTCGTGGAGCAGTGCATCGCCAGTTCTTGACAGCCGCTTGCCTTTTTTAGCAGGTCTTTGCACGACAATGAGTGTAAACACAACGTGTTCAACAGGAAGTTACAGCCATGGACAAAATTGTTGGTACCCCTTTGTTAATGAAAGAAAAACCCACAATGGTCACAGAAATAACTTGAATCTGACAAAAGTGGCAATAAATAAAAAATTCCATGAAAATTAACCAATGAAAATCATACAATGCTTTTGAATTGTGGTTCAACAGAATTGCTTTAAAAAAAACAAACTCATGAAACAGGCCTGGACAAAAATGATGGTACCCCTAGAAAAAAAGGGACATGTTCAACCAAGATGTGTCCTCTAATTAACATCACAGGTGTCTACAAACTTGTAATCAGTCAGTCGGCTTATTTAAAGGGTGACAAGTAGTCACTGTGCTGTTTGGTGACATGGTGTGTACCACACTAAACATGGACCAGAGAAAGCAAAGGAGAGAGTTGTCTCAGGAGATTAGAAAGTTAGAGACAAGCATGTTAAAGGTAAAGGCTATAAGATCATCTCCAAGCAGCTTGATGTTCCTGTGACTACAATTGCACATATTATTCAGAAATTTAAGATCCATGGGACTGTAGCCAACCTCCCTGGACGTGGCCGCAGGAGGAGACGGATAATACGAATGGTAACAAAAGAGCCCAGAACAACCTCTAAACACATTCACGGTGAACTCCAAGGTCAAGGTAGATCAGTGTCAGATCGCACCATCCGTCGTTGTTTGAGCCAAAATGGACTTCATGGGAGACGACCAAGGAGGACACCACTGTTGAAAACAAATCATAAAAAAGCCAGACTGGAATTTGCCAGACTGCATGTTGACAAGCTACAAAGCTTCAGGGAGAATGTCCTATGGACAGATGAGACAAAACTGGAACGTTTTGACAAGGCACATCAGCTCTATGTTCACAGACGCAAAAGTGAAGCATACCAAGAAAAAAAAAACAAACAAAAAAACACTGTCCCTACTGTGAAACATGGAGGAGGTTCTGTTATGTTCTGGGGTTGCTTTGCTGCATCTGGCACAGGGTGTCTTGAATCTGTGCAGGGTACAATGAAATCTCAAGACTATGAAGGTATTCTAGAGAGAAATGTGCTGCCTAGTGTCAGACAGCTTGGTCTCAGTTGCAGGTCATTGGTCTTGCAACAGGATAATGAACCAAAACACACAGCTAAAAACACCCAAGAATGGCTAAGAGCCAAACATTGGACTATTCTAAAGAGGCCTTCTATGAACCCTGATCTAAATCCAACTGAACATCTGTGGAAGGAGCTGAAACATGCCATCTGGAGAAGGGACCCTTCAAACCTGAGACAACTGGAGCAGTTTGTTCATGAGGAGTGGGCCAAAATACCTGCTGAGAGGTGCAAAGGTCTCAATGACAGTTACAGAAGTGGTTTGATTGCAGTGATTACCTCAAAAGGTTGTGCAACAAAATATTTAGTTAAGGGTACCATCATTTTTGTCCAGGCCTGTTTCATGAGTTTGTTTTTTAAAATAATTCTGTTGAACCATAATTCAAAAGCATGGTCTGATTTTCATTGGTTAATTTTCATAGAATTTTTATTTTTTACCATTTTTGTTAGATTCAAGTTATTTTTGTGACCATTGTGGGTTTTTCTTTCATTAACAGAAGGGTACCAACAATTTTGTCCACGTATGTACTGGCTCTCCACCTGGCCATACGCCACTTCCAGTTCTGGCTGGAAGGGCACACCTTCACTGCGTTCGTGGACCACAAGCCGCTAACGTACGCAATGGCCAAGGTTTCAGAACCATGGTCTGCCCGGCAGCAGAGACAGCTTGCCGCGATCTTGGAGTTTATGACCGACATTCAGCACGTGGCCAGTAAACTCAGTGTGGTGGTGGACTGCCTCTCGTGTGCATTAATGGCCCCAGTCTTCCCAGGGATAGATTACATGGCCATGGCCACTGAGCAGCTCGGCGATGCGGACGTTTGCACACTTCAGTCAGGACCAACAGGGTTAAGGCTGGAGAGCAGAGTACTGCAAGACAGCCCCCCCCCCCCCAAGTCTGTGACGTCTCCACAGGCCGCCCACACCTGGTGGTCCCATGTGCTTGGCGCCGCTGCATTTTTGAGTCGGTTCATTCCCTGGCGCACCCAGGAGTGCGCTCATCAGTCAAAATGGTGGGAGCAAGTTCGTCTGGCTGAGTCTGCGCAAACAGGTGAAACAGTGGGCTGCAGCCTGCATAGCGCTCCAACGAGCCAAGGTGCACAGGCACACAAAGGTCCCCTTGGAGCCATTCCATATCTAAGCTTGGAGCCTTTCCATATCTAAGCCTCTGCTAAGAGGTTCGACCACGTTCATGTGGACCTTGTGGGCCCCCTCCCACCATCGCAGGGGTTTACGCACCTCCTGACAGTGGTGGACCGCACCATGCACTGGCCCGAAGCAGTCCCGCTAGCTTCCACCGTGTCCGCAGAAGTTGCACGCGCTTTTTTGACGACATGGGTGCCACGTTTTGGCGCCCCTTTGGATATCACGTTCGATCGGGGCCCGCAGTTTGTTTCAGACCTCTGGTCCACGATGGCCTGGAGCCTGGGCATCTCAATTCATCGCACGACCACGTACAACCCCCAGGCCAATGGGTTTTGAGAGTGTTTCCATAGGTCGCTTAAAGCAGCGCTCAGGGCTTCGCTTACGGATGCAAATTGGGTGGACCGGTTGCCGTGGGTTCTATTAGGGTTGCGTTCTGCACCGAAGGAGGGTTTGGCAGCCTCCCCAGCAGAGCTGTTTTTTTCCCAGCCACTGCAGCTCCCCAGAGAATTTTTGGCAGACAGCCCCGTGCCGAACACCAATTGATCCCCACTTTCACTGCATAGCGCAGAGGCAGGGATGTACCCAGCCCGGCCCACCACTGTTTTCCCTGAGCTTTTGTGGCAAAGACCTTGGAGGACGCGTTGTTCATATTTGTCAGGCACGATGGCCACCAGACCTCCTTGCGCCCGCCCTACGATGGCCCGTTCAGAGTACTGGAACCCGGGGAGAAAAATTTTGTGATAGACTTGGGGGGACGCAGGGAAAAAAATCTGTATAGACAGGCTTAGAGGCAGAACCACCAGACTGATCAACAGCTTCCTTCCACAAGCTGTTAGGATGCTGAACAGTTGACCCGGAATCTCTCATATTCTCTACTGCGCCTACGGACATTATGTACATTATTTGTATATTATAGTTAGTTAGTTTTTCAAGTATGTATCAGGGATGTGTGAATGGATGTGGTGGGGTGGGGGGGTGAAGATATGTGTGAGTGTGTCTTAAATCATGTTGCTTCTACTTATATGGATGCACAGAGAAACGCAATTTCATCTTGCCTGCACTACAGTTGTATGTACAGCAATATGACAATAAAGGTTTATTTGATTTGATTTGATTAAGCCCACCTTCGTTTTAGCAGACGAGCAGGTGGTGCTGGCCCGAGCTCCTCGGCGTGGATGACCCCCACTGAATTGTATGTATGCTATAAAAGGAGAGGTGCCAGCGACTGCTTTTTAATGCTTGTGATTCTTGTGAATGTGAGAGAGAGATTAATAAAGTCTGCTCTGCTCTGGACCGCTTCGCCTGATTATTTCTCTCCAAAGGCGGGCTATATATATATATATATACTGTATATATATATATATATATATATATATATATATATATATATATATATATATATATATATATATATATATATATATATATATATATATATAGCGGGACACACAATCACAACATTTGAAAATGGGGATCAAATGAGAGACTGAGGACCGGGGAAGAAAATAACAATCACAGAGGACCTAGCGGAGACACAAGGCAAAACACAGGCAAATAATCATAATAACAAAACAAACCATGGGTATGATCCACGGACTAAGCCCAGACGGTGACAGTACTCTCCCTTTTAGGGCGGATTCCAGATGCCCAAAAACAAACAAACCAAAAAAACCCCTCCCCAATCAGGGGGGAGGAGGGGGATAGAGGCACAGTGGGCAAAACCAACACACACACACACACACACACACACACTATCTATCTATCTATCTATCTATCTATCTATCTATATATATATATATATATATACTGTATATATACAGTATACCGTATATTACAAGTGTAAATAACCAGCGTCTCCCACATGGGAGACAGGAAGTTGTTTTTCTTGTGAACGCCGGTGGATAAATTTTACAAATCTAAACATGACAGCTTTTTAGGGATTTCCACAGCAGGTACAATTTATTTTCTATTATTGGAGTGTTCCGCCAATGTACAGCCAAGCTGGCACTGTCATTGCAAATATCAATAAATATTGTTTCTGGACACTCTGCTGAATCATTCTTCTGCATACTGGCTGGTAGATGGTAGGGATACTTTTTGAGTTCACAGATTTAAAGTTTTTGATCATATCTGATCTGATCTTGTGGTGAAAGCTTGTCATAATATTGATTTGCCGTATTGTCTCAATGGTGAACTGACAGTTTTTCTTACCTCCGAGCTTTGCGCATTCACATGCAAGTACCAGGATGTGTAGACAGCCCTATCAGTAACACATGAAGAGAAGTGGCTTAGACTACAGATGACATAAAGGACTGAGATTGTTAGACAAGGGAGTACAGGAAACACACACACAAGATTGTATAGATCACCAAGGCGGGACACAGAACCACAACAGTTAGGAATGGGGACCACATGACAGAATGAGGACTGTTAAGACAAGAACAATCACAGAGGACCCAGGGGAGATAGGCAAAACACAGGCAAATAATCATAATAATAAAACAAACCATGGGCATGATCCAAGGACTCAGCCATGACATGTTTGCACGGAAAGACTTGGCATTGAACTTGCAATTTACCGGTTTTATGATTTTATTGTACATAGGATTGCTGTGTTTTTGCCGTTATTTGCACTATGGGTAGCATTACTGTCCATAGATTGTTGTTTTTCTTCATTATTCGTTCTTGTCTTTATATATTGCACACACCACTGAGAGAGAGAGCGAGAGAGAGAGAGAGAGAGAGAGACAGAGAGAGTACATACAGAAGTATTAAATAAACATCTTTGAATCATTAACACTTCTTTTAAAGCTTGCAACATCAACTACCTTTCTGGTGTTATTTCCCTTGTTTCTTCAAAAATCAATGATGTGTGTCCCTTCTCTTCTTCTCCAAAGACTGCCAAACACAGGTGTCCTTTCAAAATATATTAAACCATATTATATCATATATTACATATTGCAGACACGTGTCTTGGTGAACATGTGCCATTTACTGTATTCAAAAGGAACAGGACTAATAGCTTTTGCATGTGACCACTTATTTTAATCTCACACATGTCCCCATTGCCAAAAGAAGATTTATTTCTAATTATTAACTCAGGCTGTGGGATGACTTGTTCAATTGTACCAAAGGAAAAGTAATTGTTTCTGCAGTGGTTTAGTGGTATTTAATTGGTAGAGCACTAGTGAATTTATTCCTAGGCTTCTATGTTGTGCTAATATAGTTTTTCTCTTGACTTTTAGTCTGAATCATGAGTTAACTATGGACATCATGTGAGTGATCATGACTAAAAATTTTAATTGATTGAAAGCACTAGTATGAAACAATTCAGCATGAGGAGTACACACTGCATGTAGCATTGATAGACAACTGGAAAGCCTCACAAATATGAAGCCTAAAATATTGCAGTCACCCCCTAGCTGTTGGCTGCAGTGCAGGTAACATGAGTCTGTTAACACTGACAAAGGCTAAAAAAAAAACATATTTGGAAAGGAAATTAATATATCAAATAATAATATATTACTGAGGACACAATATTCTGGCCCTTGGGCAAATATAGTTGGTGAATCCAATACAAAAAAATAGCACTTAATGTTATAATATGATTTATATGAAGTAGGAGTAATGTTTATTGTCAAGGTATTTTTTATGACAGTTAGGCTTTTACGCTGGTAGGAAAATGTTTAGTGGAAGTAACAAGGAGAACCTTGTTCATGCTAGATGCTAGATACTGGATGCAGAGTCTGACAAGAAAGCTGTTAAACAGAGACAAGAACACTGTTGATCATTCTACATGGTGTCAGAAGTGTTATCTATCTATCTATCTATCTATCTATCTATCTATCTATCTATCTATCTATCTATCTATCTATCTATCTATCTATCTATCTATCTATCTCGTCATCTCGTCATCGGCCTCCGTCGGTCTATGATGACCAAGAGAATCCTAAACGTCTACTCTGCTGGAACAGCATCGCCTGTGGCTGAACAGGCCGATGCGCACCGGTGCTCTACCTTCCAGTGTTGCGCGTTGGTAGGATTCAAGCCTGGGCAGGAAGATATGGAGGACAAGATGTTACCCATGCAGCATGTCCCCCCTCTCCACGTCACTGATGAATCCAAAGGAACAGCAGGGCTGCTATAGTTTGGCACCAGCGCCGTCGCAGGAGCTGCCAGAACGATGTTGAGCACAACAGAGAACTGCATTAGGGGCTCCGACTCCGGATTTTTCCTCAGGGTTGACTCCCAAAGCCTTTCCCGTGACCGGGTGTGCTGCAAGGCAGCGGGGGTTTGAAATCAGGGTTTACCTTCCCCCAGATGGGCTACCTTCCCAGGTTGACAAGCCACAATCTACCCGAAGCATCTGGTTTTAAGGCGCCAGAGATCCGCCCTCGCCCCTTCTCCTATTAGTAAAAGCAGTTCCGCCGGGCTTAGAGACTAAACCACACGGGCAGGCTAGGAGTTGGACTTAGTTGTCAGAGGCTTTTTGAGACGCACGCCGTAAGGAGCATTTTATGAGCACTGGGAGATTAACCCCAGTACCACTCCTGGCTATGACAACCTTGGAACCTCTATCTATCTATATGTGTGTATATATACATATACGTATATGTACAGTATATGTGTGTGTGTGTATTAGAAATGTGCTTGTCATGGCGGCAGCTGGGCCATCATTAATCCCAGCTGCGCATACACCTGCCACCAGCAATCAGCAGGCCTTAAAAGCCGGTGCTTCTGATCGCTCGGCACGGAGTCGTCTGTCGTCTTCGCTACGCATCGCATCAAGGACACAATCTCAAGCCAGAGCTAATTCCAAGTCTTCTCGTCAAGCCACGTCACGTAAGCCACAGCAAAACTTACCCTGTCAAAGTATTCTCCCCTGTGCACAGGTGGACCTCCCTGGTGGCAGACTCATCTCCCCAGATAACGGGACGTCACCTCCTCCTCCTCGGATCTCCTCCTCACCCTCACAGCGCCAAACGCCACCTGCACCAAGCCACGCCAAGTCACGGAGCCGACAGGAGTCTCGCAGCGGCACCTGGTTGCCAGGTCGCAGCAAGACCCGCTCAGCTCCAGCTGCCAGGCTACACTGCACTCACCTACACATTCACACACTCACCAAACCACTCTGGGTTAATAAATAATTGTCAAATCACTCTACTTGTGTCAGCGTCTGTCTCTTGGGTTAAGCAATCATGTCAGTACGATGCCGTCAAGACGACCCAGCAGACAGCGCGCTGGCGTGCCGTTTTAACACTTTAAGCGCACGAGTAGATTTAATTGCCCATCAACAGACAATTATTTTAAATCAATTAGCTCAGATTAACAGCCGGCTGGATCACCTGGAAGGATGCCAGGCATTCCCCCCGGTTGCTGGGGCTTCATCAGCCCCTGTAGTCCCACCTGCTAGTCAATTACACCAGCCTCCTTCACCTTGCCTCACTCCCGTGCCTACCCCCGCCCGCTTTGGCGGAAAACTCGGAGAGGCACGGGGTTTTCTGCTACAATGCGAGACAGTTTTTCATCGCGTCCTGGGAGACTTTTCCACGGACCATAGCAAGATTGGGTACATCTCTAACCTGCTCAAAGGGAGGGCGTTAGCTTGGGCGTACACAGTTATGGCTAAACCCAGCTACTCCCTCTTAACTTACCAGTAGTTTGTGGCAGAATTCTTAGATATTTTTGACCATACTGATCAGGGCGCGGTGTTAACTGACCGGTTGCTTAGCCTTAGGCAGGGCAGAAAATCTGCCGCCGATTTCGCTGTAGACTTCCGGGTGCTAGCTGCAGAGGTCGGGTGGGGGGAGTCAGCTTTTTGCAGCATTTTCCTCCGCAGTCTTAGCTCGGAGCTTAGAGATGAACTAGCGACACGGGATAAGCCAGATAAATTAGGGGAACTAATTTCTCTTACAATTAGTTTGGACAGTAGGCTGAAGGAGTGGGCTGCCGAACGTAGGGCTGCTAGCCGTTTGGGTAAACCACGCCCCCGCTCCTCTCGATCACCTCTCCCGGCTCTTCTTCTGGGGCAGGAGGAAATGATTGTTGGGCAATCGGGTGTTTCGGCCCCTGAAAGACAGCGCCGGAGGGATCTGGGTTTGTGTTTTTACTGTGGCAATGAGTCTCATGGGGTAGCTGAGAGTCCTAACCAGTTAAAAGAGGAGGTCCGTGGGTTACAGTAGGGGGATTCACGGATGTAAAGCAGAAAAAAACCCTCACTAGCTGTCGTGTCCCCATCAGACTAATTTATAAACACAGGGAACACACTACACATGCCCTTATTGACTCTGGAGCTGAGCAAAGCTTCATCTCCGGAGACCTGGCAACCCATCTGGGCCTCAGCTGTCAACCCCTTCGCCCAGCTGTCAACCTCGTCACACTGTCAAAGGCTTCACTCACCACTGTCTCCCACCAGACGGCTCCCGTGTCGGTGATAGTTTCTGGAAATCATAGGGAGGAGATCCGGTTCTTGGTGTTGCCCGTCTCCTCCTCGCCTGTGATCCTGGGTTACCTGTGGCTACATCTCCACAACCCCACGTTTGACTGGCAAGCCGGAAATATCACCGCGTGGAGCACCTTTTGCCTCAGTGCCTGCCTCCAGTCTGCAGTGTATGCCCCCTCGGTATCGGTGACCCCGCCCTCGATGCCGCCCCCGGACCTGTCCAAGGTACCAGAAGTCTACCACGACCTGGGAGCAGTTTTCAACAAGTCACGGGCGCTGTCCCTTCCCCCCCACCGCCCCTACGACTGTGCGATCAACCTCAGGGCAGGGGCCCCTCTCCCGGCGAGTTGTTTGTATAGCCTGTCTGCCACGGAGTGTGAGGCCATGGACACATATATTAAGGAGTCCCTCAGCTCTGGAATTATTCGACCGCCCTCCTCAGCGGTGGGGGCAGGTTTCTTCTTTGTAGGGAAGAAAGATGGCTTGCTACGTCCCTGTATTGACTTCCGGGGGCTGAATGAAATTACCATCAAGGATAAGTACACGCTGCCACTGATGAACTCTGCCTTTGACTCTCTCCAGGGGGCATCTTGGTTCACGAAGCTGGACCTCCGTAACGCTTACCACCTGGTGCGCATTAGGGAGGGCGACGAGTGGAAGACGGCATTCCGGACCCCAAGTGGCCACTTTGAGTACTTGGTGATGCCGTTTGGGTTAACCAACGCACCAGCCGTCTTCCAGGGATTAATTAACGACGTCCTCCGGGACTTCCTGAACTCCTTCGTGTTTGTGTACTTGGATGACATCCTGATCTTCTCACGCACGTTGGAGGAACACCAGGTGCACGTGAGATGGGTCCCGCAGCGCCTCCTGGAGAATCAGCTGTTTGTCAAGGCTGAGAAGTGTGAGTTTCACACCGACAAGACGTCCTTTTTGGGATTCATTATCGCACACAATCAGGTGCTCCCCGACCCGGCCAAGGTCAAGGCGGTGGTGGATTGGCCCACACCCACATCCAGGAAGCAGTTGCAGGGCTTCTTGGGATTCACCAACTTCTATCGCCGATTTGTGCCGAACTTTGGGATCATCGCTCGCCCCCTGACCGACCTCACGTCCCCCAAGACCCCCTTTTGTTGGAGTGTGGAAGCGGCTGCAGCATTCGGGAGGTTGAAGGAGGAGTTTGCCTCTGCCCTCATCCTGACCCAGGTGGACCCGGCCCTGCAGTGCCTACTGGAGGTGGACGCCTTGGATTCCGGAGTTGGGGCGGTCCTCTCCCAACGCTCCCCGGTGGATGGAAGGATCCGGCCGTGCGCTTTCTTCTCCCACTGCCTGACACCTGCTGAGAAGAATTACTGCATCGGTGACAGGGAGCTGCTGGCTGTGAAGCTCGCCTTGGAGGAATGGAGGCACTGGTTGGAGGGGGCTGCCCAGCCGTTCGTCGTCTGGACGGATCATAAAAACTTGGAGTATCTTCGGACGGCTAAACGGCTGAACGCCCACCAGCCCTGCTGGTCTCTTTTCTTCGGCCGGTTTAACTTTACGATCACCTACTGGCCAGGGAGCAAGAACGGCAAGTCAGACACCCTCTCCAGGCAGTTCGAGGCAAAGACCATCGGGGATCGGGAGGAGACCATCCTGCCGTCATCCTGTGTTGTGGGCGCCCTCGCGTGGGAGATCCAGGACAGAGTCAGGAGAGTGCAGAAAACTGAGCCTGACCCGGGTGGGGGTCCCCTGGGCCGTTTGTTCGTTCCCGCTTCGTTCAGGAGCGAGGTCATCCAGTGGGGTCACGCGTCTAAGTTGGCATGCCATCCAGGAATCAGTCGCACGATCGACCTGCTGCAGAGTGCCTTCTGGTGGCCAGGGTTGAGGAAGGATGTTACCAGCTATGTCCGGGCCTGCGCTCAATGCGCCACCGGGAAATCGTCATCTTCCCCCCCAGCAGGTCTTCTTCATCCTCTGCCGGTCCCTTCCCGCCCCTGGTCCCATGTGGCTCTGGACTATGTGACCGGCCTGCCCCCCTCGGACCACTTCACCTCGGTCCTGACGATAGTGGACCGCTTCTCCAAGGCAGCCCATTTTGTGCCTCTCCGGGGGTTGCCTTCAGCACGGGAGATGGCGGATCTTCTGGTGCAGCATGTGGTCCATCTTCATGGCATCCCGGCCGATATTGTCTCGGATCGAGGCCCACAGTTTTGTACGGTGTTGGGGCCCACGGCAAGTCTCTAGTCTGGTTATCATCCACAGAGCAACGGCCAGTGTGAGCGGGCCAATCAGGCGCTGGAGGCTGCGCTCCGCTGTGTCATCTCCTCTTGCTTCTCTTCCTGGAGTACGTTCCTGCCCTGGATCGAGTACGCGCACAACGCCACGGTGTCCTCGGCGACGGGGATGTCCCCGTTTAAAGCGTCTCTGGGGTATGATCCACCACTGTTCCCGGAGGAGGAGAAGGAGGTGGCTGTCCCTTCGGTTCAGGCCCATGCCAGGTGTTGCCGTCGGATCTGGACTATCACCCGCAGAGCCCTCCTCAGGACCACGGAACACAATATCCAGGTGGCCAACCGCCACAGGAGGCCTGCCCTGGACTATAAGGTGGGTCAACAGGTTTGGTTGTCTACCAAAAATATCAATGTGCCGGCCGAGAAGCGTAAGTTGACAAAGCGCTTCATCGGTCCTTATGTGATTTCACGCATCATTAACCCAGTGTCTGTGCGCCTAGCTCTTCCCCCTTCCATGCGCATCTGCCCTACTTTTCATGTCTCCCAGGTCAAGCCCTACATCTCCGATCCTCTGTGCCCACCCCCTGCTGCTCCTTACCCCCTGAGGATGATTGACGGCCACCCAGCTTGGGGGGTGACTGCCATCTTGGATGTCCGCCGGCGGGGCCGGGGTCTTCAGTATTTGGTGGACTGTGAGGGATTTGGCCCTGATCACCGCTCCTGGATTCGCCCAGCGTTGATCCTTGACAAGCAGCTCATTCGCGATTTCCATCGGGCGCATCCAGGTAGGATAGGGCAGGTGCCTGGAGGCACCTCTAGAGGGGGGAGTACTGTTATGGCGGCCGCTGGGCCATTATTAATCCCAGCTGCGCATACACCTGCCACCAGCAATCAGCAGGCCTTAAAAGCCGGTGCTTCTGGCTGCTCGGCACGGAGTCGTCTGTCGTCTTCGCTACGCATCGTGTCAAGGACACGACCTCAAGCCAGAGCTAATTCCAAGTCTTCTCATCAAGCCACGTCACGTAAGCCATAGCAAAACTTACCCTGTCAAAGTATTCTCCCCTGTGCACAGGTGGACCTCCCTGGTGGCAGACTCATCTCCCCAGATAACGGGACGTCACCTCCTCCTCCTCGGATCTCCTCCTCACCCTCACAGCGCCAAGCGCCACCTGCACCAAGCCACGCCAAGTCACGGAGCTGACAGGAGTCTCGCAGCGGCACCTGGTTGCCAGGTCGCAGCAAGACCCGCTCAGCTCCAGCTGCCAGGCTACACTGCACTCACCTACACATTCACACACTCACCAAACCACTCTGGGTTAATAAATAATTGTCAAATCACTCTACTCGTGTCAGCGTCTGTCTCCTGGGTTAAACAATCATGTCAGTGCTCGTTTAAAATGACTAATTAGTCTCACTAGAAATTACTGCATCTTTGGTCATTTTAGTAAATTTATCATCTTATTTAGCTGAGATGGGGGTTGATATTATTGTTCTTCTATTCCAGCTTCAAAGAAAAAGTAAATTGAACAAGTTAGATTTAACAAGTTACAAATTTATTTGAAAAGTTTTTATGTAAATTGTTACAAATTCATGTTTTAAAAAATCATAAAAAACAGTTACAAATTTGACAAAGTGATACATTTAAAAGAAAAATGTTTCAAATGTAGAACTGCTAATTTTTTAAGAAGTCGAAAATGTATGTTACAATAATCTAATTTATGTGGAAAAAACTCTGATTTATATGGCAAAAGTTGTATATTCAAAAAAGCCAAATTGTATGAAAAGACTCACAAATTTTGGAGACAAAGTTTGCAAATTTAGAACCGTCATTACTACCCCACTAACTTTTTTTATTGAATACTTTCATCCTCACCTTTTCTGGCAATGACTCTGATACCTGAACAATTCCAATAACCGTAATATTACTGGAGAACAATTTCTGGATTCTCTACCCACCTCTGGTTTTAAACAAAGATGTAGATAGAAAATTAATAAATAAATAAGAAAATATATTTTGCTGTCCTGTTAAATTTTATTATAACATTTAAAACAGGGAGAAGAGTGCATGGTGATGGTGATGACAGTGTGAGTCCTGGTCGCTCCTGGTTGGTGTGAAACCTCCTTAACAGGATGAAGTGAAGGACCAGGGATCTTCTCTGCTGTCCCGCCGACTCGACGGGCCCATGGCATTTGGCGCTCAGCCAAACCGCGCCAAAATGTCCCGCTCCGCTCTCTTTTCTTCCAGCCTCGAACACTCCGAACTCCCGTGGTCATCCTCCGGGGACCGCCGAAACCCACTCGTTGGCGCCGTTCGCTTCCACCGTGTCTTGTGCCCGCTGTCGCTCCCCTCCGGGGCCCGCACCATCCGGGCCCAGTTTCGCGCCATTAGCCTCATTTCGGCATGAAACTAGCTTGTCAGCTTGCCTGTCCACAGGCTCCGACTGAGCCGTTAGCTCTCCAAAGCTAACTAGCTGCGTCATGTCCAACGCCACCAGCCTCTTCGCCCGCAATTCTCTGGCCTTTGTCCGCTCTGCGAAGTGCGCCTCCATGAGACCGACAGCCTCCACGTAGCCCTCACTCATGCCCAGCGAGTCGAGAATCCTTCAGCCCTCTGCGCCGAGGTTACAGGCCAGGAGGGCCCACCATTATCTCCCGTCAAGCTGAGGGAAACCCAACGAGGCGACGTACCCCTCGAATTCACGTCTCTACTGCGGCCACGAAGTCAACGGCTCACTTGCGATCTCTAGAAATGGCCACAGCCGTTGCTCAAACCAGCATGCACCCATTGTGCTCCTCATCGCCAAATGTTATGTCTGTAAAATGACGGAGAGCGAGGCGAGTCTTCATGCAGCAAACAACTCCAACTTTATTATACAGAACATGGTTTAAATACAGAATGGGCCGTACCCGCCTGACGTCACCCTGTGGGTGGGCACGGCATCCCAGACATACATATTCATACACCACAAGATATAGCAGCTAGTCTTTCAGGCCTATTTGAAAATGGCGGTGCTCTGTGGTTGTTATCACCACTTCCGGCTGTGATCAACAAAATAAAAGGAAAATGACACCAAATGGAATCAGATCTGTTATGTTGTTTTTGCTCCATTTTGATTTTATTTTGACAAGCCAATAACAATATAATGGCTATTTTCGGTCGTTCTGCTTTTGTTTCACAAAGGAAATATTAAAAGAATGAAGAGTACACGGATTGAAGAAAGTCATAAAGGAGCTCTGAAGCACACTGAAAAGGAATTACTTTGAAACAATGGACATGTAGTGTTGAAAGGTAACGCCCACTAATGGCAAGCCTTTATATAGCTATGACTTCCTTTGTGCTAGGGTCCCCTCCCCAGGAAACAGAGCTGAGGGGAACCATGGCCATGTAACTCCTTGCATGTTCAATAAAATTAAGAAAGAGTTTTTCTTTTATGATTATTTAGTTGGTTAACTGAAAAGATTCTGCTAAGTGTCCAGAAAAAATAATTTTAATGACACCACTGTATACCACACCTGTCAATTAAATACAAAAAAAAATATATATATAAAGTATACACATATTGATGCAATTTTTTCTTCAACTATTTATTGATTTAACTGAAAAAATGCAAGTTTTCTAGGCTTGCAAAGATCAACCAGTTGGTTTATTTACTTAAGGAATTTGGGCTAATGTGATCATAATTTACATATACAGTATATAAGTTGCTAATGCATGCATGCTTTCTGGAAGATGTCCTCAATACTTTGCTTTTTTTGTTTGTTTTTTTTGTTTGTTTTTTTTAATGGAAGGAATTCATGTGTAATACCAGACTTAAAATCATAGAGAAATGATAGTTGGTAATTAACTAGTTCTTACCTCTTAACAGTATAAACCGTGCACAATGTGCTTCCTCAAACACATCAAGTATATGATTCAAGGCGTAAATTACATTGCAGCTTGCATGTTTATTTTAAATTTTATTATAAGAATAATCACGATCAATCAAAGCTTCCGGTTAGGGGTGGTCCTGGCCTGTATAGCCCCTTTTCCACTAACACCAGTTCGGTTCGGAACGGTACGATATGCTTTGTAGGCTTTTCCATTAGGGACTGTAATGGAAACGGTCCTGATTTTTCGGACCCGTTGGATTGGGGTTTGAAGCGTACCGTACCGATACGAAAATGTGATGAAAAAACACTGCAGGCAACTGATTGGTCCGGGCGTAACGTCATGAGAGGGGTGTTTGAGGCTGACTTTACAGAATTGCGAGCCTCCATTTGCAAAGATTCGTCCGTGAGAAAGCCAGAAAGCAATATAATATAAACAACAACGATAGAATGGCTTCACAGAAATCAATACCGTGGTCCATCAGAGTTTTCTGTGAATTTCAGCTGATCAAATAATCCAGAGGGAAGTAGACGGAGCCACCCAAACTAAATGTACGGCCGCGGGAGTACCCAACTTCAGCAGTTGAAGCCATGATATTAGGAGATAGAGGATGGTGAGTGATGTGATATGATGTGATATTATGCATCTTTTACATTATTTATCCCAGCAGTGGAAAATTCACTTTGGACATACAACAACGTTGTTGTTAATGTTCAAACGATAAGCTAGCTAATAGCCATCAATGCTAAGTCTGTCCTTGTATGTGGCCTTTGTGTTGACAATACCTGATGAAGTAAGCTAGTTGTAATCCTGTTTAAAAAGATGTTTATTTTATATGTCACACTTTTGTGCTGTGCATGTACTTAAGTTGTGTGTTTTTTCGTTCGAGAGTCCGACCAGGATCTGCTCTGACAAAACCTATGTTTGGCAGAACACTGTTATGACTGGTAAGCTGCACATCTTGTTATTTATAGTCAAATCTTTTGCTTTTTAAGTTAAAGTATAGGTAAAGTGCCAAATTTAAAGTAGCACAATTTCCACTTGATATGAAAGGGGCTAAACTGAGATTTATTAGATTGTGTGAGTATTAATTACAGAATAATTGAAAATGACTGGCACAACCAATAGTAGCCACTGTAAAATAAACCACTTGTTTATATATTTTATTATTTTTTTTATCAGATCACTCCTGTGATACTTTATGAGTTATAGTCATAATAGTGTATCTTGCACTTTGAGGAATGGGAGTTGTTCAGTCAACATTATAATTTATGTGTGTAGTTTATAGTCTTTCGTCTTTAAACTCATCCAGTAAAAGAACACATTACAAATATTTGAGACCCATTGTGGTGCTTCCTTTTATATTTTAGCAATACAAGCACAAAACACCACCCACACTTGAAGCCAGGGCGATACAGCGGTGGCCAAACTTTTATTGATAACAACGTTATTTCTCAAATATGTTTTAAACTTGCTTTAATTAATCATCACCCATTTCTTTCTTTCATCTTGGCAAGAGGAAAACAATTCACCCCAAACAGGACCTTGCGTTACTATTTACAGAGATGCTGGCTGAAGATTTGCTGAACTGGGTCCAGCTTGAGTCACACATCCAGTTGCTTCTCAGTGAGGCAAGCATGGCTGGCGTGTGTGACCCATTATTTTTTTTTTTTTTTACAGTTTGAATTTTGCACATTCTAAATAATCTGGAATTTGCTGCTGACTGTAATAGACAATTTAGTGGCCTATGTGTTTGTATCAAGATTTTCTATTTTGTCTGTTAAGACACCGGTGGGAAAAGAGTCAACAGTACAAACCATTTATCAGTGATGTTTAAAATAATGGCTCATTTTTAAGAAAAAGTAACCAAAAACAATTATTTTATTTACTGAAGACTGTATTGTTGGATGTGCCAGTGCAGAAGACACTGCACACTTTATTGATAGTACCAGTATATGGAGGAAATCTGGGCCATAATAGAATCTGGATTTCCTAATAACAGGCTAAGGCAGGGGTGTCCAATCATTTGCCATGGAGGGCCAAGACCCTGCAGGCTTTACCTCCAACCAATGTCTTCAACGGCAATTCCACTGAATTTCTTCCACTGACTGCTGATCAGTGAAAACACCTGCTGAAGAGACTGGGTAGAAGAGAGAACCTGCAGGGTCTTGGCCCTCCATGGCACATGATTGGACACCCCTGGGTTAGGGTTTAATGGGATTTAACATTTTAACACAAAGTGCTTTATGGCTCATAATTCTTTTGGCTGACTTACAACAAACCAAAAGTGATTTCTCAAACTGCTGGATTGTTCTTAGACAGCTCTTCCAATCTTTTAGCATATACAGTAATTTGTGTCACTTGGTGGTAACCACACATAAAACAAAAGTGACACATCTGCAAAAAGTACAAAGGTTTATTGTCAAAATTCCCAGTGCTATACTGCATGAATTGTTACGACCCGAGCACTGGGTTCTGTCCGCGCTCGGGCTAAGCACAACTTGCTGCCGGCCTTGACAGTTGTGGGTGGTATTCTGGCCTCACCGGGCTCTTATTGTGAAGGCGCTCGGTGGGGCTTCCGCCTGTCAAGGTTGGTCAGCTGCTTGTCATTACTGCTCGTTAGTGTTCGCCTTTATAAAGCGGGCACTAGCGGCAGTTAAATCGCAGGAGTATTGTCAAAACCTTGCCAAACCTCGTCAAACTACCCTCTTCAAAGCGTCGTCAGACCTTCATGTCAGGTTCGTGTTTTACCTTGTCATAGTTTAGCTCGTAGTGGCTGGGGTTAGCCCTATGAGCCCTTGTATTGCCTAGTGTGTGTTTTTGCCCTGAGCAGCTCACAGTCTTGTCTTGTTTTGTTAATAAATCACCATCATTGCAAAACTCACTGGTGGACTCTTGGCGTCTTATGGTGATCCGCGAGGGTCACCGCATGACAGTATACTCCTGCTAGGACGTCTAAACGGAGACGCCACACCGAGACACCTTTTTCACCGTGAGTTTTTGCCTTAATTGGACTATTGTTCTTCCCTGTCTGGGTGTCATTTGCTGGGAGAATGCCGTCATCCAGGGGCCGCGGTCGGCGCCTGGGCAAGGAGTTAGCGAGCTCGCTGGAGTACATCGACGGGACGGTCCTCGCCGCTACCTTTGATGTCAACTCCAGCTATATGCGCTGGCACCTAGACTACACTGAGGATCTCCTGGACAACCTTCCTCTCCATTACAACGATCACCCGGAGGTGATGATGAGGAGAGAAGAACTCGCTACGCAGCGTGAGATACTTCGTGGGCTGGAGGAGGAAGAAAGCAGGAAGCAGAGGAGGAGGCATCCTCGCTCCCCGCGTTGGAGTCCTGTTCCTGTCCCGGAACTGGTCCAGGAGTTCACGCCATCTGGGGACCGCCGCCGACGTCGGTGCAACGGCCCAGGTAATCCTCAGCAGAATCCCCGGCTGGACCTGCCCGTCAGCGAACCGCTGAGAGCGGCCCCACCTCGTCCTTCAAGGGGGCCCTCTGTCGCCATCCAGCAGGGAGAAGGAGGAACAACATCCCCTACAGCAGGAACCATCTCTCCCCTGGGAGGAAGGCAAGTGCAGGTTAATTTATTACATCATGATTATAATCTGCCTTGTCTGACTCCTGGGGGCGGAGTTCGGGGTTCACAGCCCCCCGAGCTCCCTCCACCTGCTGTAAAGAAAATAACTAAACCTGCTGCCTCTGTGTACCCCCTCTGTTGAGCGGTCCGTGACACCAGGCCAACGTCGTTGGATGAAGAGGGGGCCTGCAGTGCTGGAAAGCCTGGATCCGGCCCTGCAGCCACGTCGTGGACGGAGGAGAAGAGCGGACTGCGGCCCGGAGTCTGAGCCGACGATGAAGCGTCCCCGGGTCTCCTCGCCGGAGTGGTCCGAACCAGTGGGTCGAGGGTCCCCTGCCCCCACACCATACAGGTCATCAGCGTGGACAGCAGCGCGGGAGGAACCTCTGGCTGCAGATGACATCTTGCCAGCTGCGGAGCCCGACGCAGCTGAGTTGGAGCCTGCTGACGAGAGTCGTCGCCCTGAACCTGGATTGTCGAAGTCCTGGGTGGCAACAGAACCCGAGTGCAGGCAAGTGCTCCCCCTTGTGTCTCTGTCCCCTGTTTTGGAGCATTTTTGCCTGCCTCTCGGGGAGGCGAGTGAGGAGCAGCCATCTGCTGCGCCTGAGCTCGTCTCGCTGGGTTCTGTTGCTACCGGTGATTCTAATCCCGGTTTTCTTCCTGTTTGCGAGCCTCGTTGCAGTGTCGCCGGCGTGGAACCAGTCGGAGTCACTGGGTTGGAGGTCCCAGTTTCGGGGGGTCCGACGTGGGTGCATCAGAGGCCAAATCGGGGTCCATCTCAGGAGCTGCTTTGGCCCAATTGGGGTTCGACGCGGGTGCGTCAGAGGCCCAATCGGGGTCCACCGTGGGTGCGGTTCTGGCCCAATCGGGGCACGACGTGGGTGCAGCTGGAACCCAATAGGGGTCCAGCGGAGTTGCAGCGCCAGCGTGGTCCGCGGATGGGGGAGGAGCCGCAGACCTTTCGCCGTCGGACGGATTACAGGCTCATCCTTGCCATCTTTCCCCTCTACTGAGTCACCGCCCCTGTGCATCATCGCAGAGGGCCGTGGGGGCTCCTGTTCGTTCGCCCCGGCTCTCCCGAGTTTTGTCCTTGTCAGGGAGGCCGCCGCGGGCTGTTTTTCCCCGGGACTGGTGGCTGAGGGACATGGGTCGGCCGCCTGAGGAACTGCTTCGCCGGTTCGGCGCCCCGGGTCGGCCACCCGACTTGTTGTGTGTTTCGCTGGGCGACCTGGTTCGACCACCAGAGGAGCGGACGTGCTGGGCGTTGGACTGTGGTAAGCCGCCTGGTCATGTCCCGCCTCCTATGACCACCCGCTGGCTGTTGGACACGGGGAGACCACCTGAACTGTCCCTGTGGCGCTTGGTCTCCGCCGGTCGGCTTAAACTGTCGGGGGGGTAGTGGTCGTTTTTCTGGTGTTGATCCGTCGCAGTGATTGTTCTGGGGTTTTTTTTTCCTTGCTGTCCTGTGTACTTTGTGTTATGGTTATGTCTTGCAGTTGCCCTAGTTTGCATTGTGTGTAGGCGGGTATGAGCCAGTAAGTGCTCTGCTTTTTGTGTTTGGTTATTTGAGTATTCACACAGGTGGGAAGTCATTTCCTTGTGTAACATGTGGGCCAAGATCTGATTTTCTCGTGCTGTCCTGTGTTTTCTGTAACTTGTTTGGGGATCCTTGGCAAATTGTGTTATGTTCTACTGTTGCCTTATTTCCCTCTGTGTATTTTATCTGATTTGAATATTCAGTATTTTGTCATGGTCTTGTATGTAGTTTTTCTGACCCAGTAGTTCTGTTTTGGTTTTTTTTGTTTTGTTTTGTTTTCTCCATGTGCATCTTTTTGATTTAATCTGAGTGGTTGGTATTCTTGTCATTGTCCTGTATGTAGTTGTCCTTGTCACTGTTTTGATTGTTTCTGGGTTTGGTCTCTCTCCCTCCGCACTTACCCCCAGCCACTCACCCTGGGGGGTGGGGGGGGGGGGTGCAGGGTGGTCCTTGGGCGTTCTGAGCCCGCCCTCGGAGGGAGGGAACTGTTATGACCCGAGCGCTGGGTTCTGTCCGCGCTCGGGCTAAGCACAACTCGCTACCGGCCTTGACACTAAAATATGTGTATTCTCTGTGTGTGTGTGTTTCAGATGGCTTTCTTGTGGCAAAAATATCATTTCAAACGTTGGGGGTTAATGTTCAACACAGTGATGTGACCCCAACTTCACAAACGCGAAGTGGTTATAATGTCTGTAGAAATGTTTAGCTTCTGATCTGTGTCAAAATCATGGAGAGACTGTCGAGACGTCATGGAATTTATCTGCTCCAGCCAGTGGTGTCGTGGCAAAACATGGATCAGGTGCCATATTGTAGCATACAAGCCGTTAAATATACTGTATATTTCAACAGGTAAACAGTACTGAGTTAGGCATAAGATATATTTAACAATTATGATGCATTTTAAGCCAAAACAAATGGATCTAGGATTAAAAGTAATTAAAATTATGCAGTCACAAGGTTACATGGAGAAATATATGGATTAACTGGAAATATATCGTATTGAGTATTGCTGACTACATGTAGATACTGTATAAATATACTGTATATTCTCTGCATCAACAGTGAACTATGCATGTATTCATGTAGTATTGCCCTGGGAATTTTGACAATAAACCTTTGTACTTTTGCAGATGTCTCTATTTTGTTTTACAGTCTTAAGCAAATAATTGTTTTGGTTACTTTTCTTAAAAATGAGCCATTACTTTCAAAGTCACTGATAAATCGTTCGTCCTGTTGACTCTTTTCCCACCGGTGTCTTAACAGACAAAATAGAAAATCATGATGCAAACACATAAATCACTAAATTGTTTATTCCAATCAGCAGCAAATTACAGATTATTTAGAATGTACAAAATTCAAACTGTAAAAAAAAAAGAAAGTGGAATGGGTCACACACGCCGGCCACGCTGCACTGAGAAGCAACTGGTCGGCCCCTTGTACTGGTCCTGGTTCAGCAGATCTTCAGCCTGCATCTCTGTAAATAGTGAGGCAAGATCCGGTTTGGGTGGATCGTTTTCCCCTTGCCTAGATGAAAGACAGAAATGGGTGGTGGACAATTCAAGCAAGTTTAAAACATATTTGAGAAATGAATGAATGAATGAATCTTTATTTCAGATAGATTAGATTAAAAGAAATGAACAGAATAATAGAACAAAGGGAAAAAAAATCCAATAAGGTCAAATTAAACAGCAACTCCCTGGATTATACAATTCAACATAACTTATCCGAAATGGGTGATGGCTGAAACCGCAGCTTATATTGGCCACCCATGTTCCAGCTAAGGATTCAAAAATAAAATAAAATAAGAGTGATTACAAATCAGAACAAAGCCAAGACAAAACATGACAAAAACTAAGCAACAGCACAGCACAGACTGGATATGATAATCCTTATGTGATTTTACAAGTCATCTTGTATATATGTTTGGAGTATTTCTTCCTTTAGTTTTTGTTTAAATTGTCCAAGCGTTGTACATGATTTTAATTCAGGTCCAAAGCATTCCACAGTCTGACTCCTTGCACTGAGACACAGTGTTGCTTGGTGGTAGTTTTTTTAGACAGACATTTTTAACACCTCCCTTAAGCAATGTCACGTGCCGACCTGCCTCAAATCCTCCACCATCATCCCTGTCCCCAAGAAGCCACGGATTACTGGACTTAACAACTACAGACCTGTAGCGCTCACCTCTGTAGTCATGAAGTCCTTTGAGCGCCTGGTCCTGTCTCAGCTTGCTCTCAAGATGGCGACCGGGATGGTCACACTTTTTCAGTGCTGAGACAAAGTCACTGATTTTGCCATTAAAAGTGGCTGGCCTGCAGCGATCGGCGCTCGTGGCGAACACGCACGGGCTGAATTGCCACCTCCGTTGGATTGCCCTTTAATCGCCTTTCTCCAGCGACTTCCTGCGCCTTCCTGAAGCAATTGCTCAGCTAACACTAGTTAGCTTAATGCTACCTGAAGCGATTGCTAAGCTAACACTAGTTAGCTTAATGCTGGCGCCAGTCTCTAAATAACTAACCTACAGCGATCGGATATACCTCCGGTGGATTACCCCTTTGATCGCTTTTATCCGGCCACTGTGAGTAAACTGACCAGCAATTCCAGCGCTTCCTTGTGATTCACTGATGTGCCCTACCTGAAGCGATTGCTAAGCTAACGCTAGTTAGCTTAATGCTGGCGCCAGCCATTCCACCTAACACCAGCCTGAATCAAAGCCCAGCTGCGAGGCCCAGCGGGGATACTACCAGGCAGGCGGCTATTTGTTTGACGGGGCTCAGCAGAGATTTCACCCAGGCAGACGGCGGTAGGCGGCGGTGCCCAGCGGAGGACTTACCGTGACTGCAGCGGCGGTGTGCGACGAGACTACCCGAAGCGATTGCTAAGCTAACGCTAGTTAGCTTAATGCTGGCGCCAGTCATTCCACCTTACACCAGCCTGAATCGAAGCCCAGCTGCGAGGCCCAGCGGAGATACTACCAGGCAAGCGGCTATTTGTTGACGGGGCTCAGCAGAGATTTCACCCAGGCAGACAACGGTAGGTGGCGGTGCCTAGCGGAGGATTTACCGTGACCTCAGCGGAGCTCGGTGGCAGCGGCGGTGTGTGACGAGACTCGGTTGGAGGAGCGGGACGGGAGACCAGTTACGGCGACTATGAGCAACGAGACCAGCAACGGAAGGGGCTAGTTGGCTAGCTGAGGCCCAGCTGGATTCGAGGACGATCGGATCAGATTCTGGCGATATAAGCAGAATTTATTTTACTATCCACAGATTTTCCTTTTCCTTCTTTCCAAGAAGGACTGAAGATGGCTGCCACCGGATTAAAAAGTGGGCTGATGGGCACCACTAATAAGCCTTCTCTACTTCTCTACTTCCTCTTCGTTTTGTCTTTGTGTGTCTGGACCTGCAACAAGAAGGATTTTCCGACAAACTCAACCAAAGGTGAAGTTAAAAAGTTTTATCTGTATGGATTTGGGCTTGGACATCTCACCCTACACTCTATGTGGTCTTTAAAAGCCCTGAGCAAAAACTTCCAAATTAAGGCAAACATGGCTGTTAAGCAAAAATCACAATATGGCAGAGGATATACAATTAAAGTTCTGTTAGTTCTGCTACTTCTGGCAGGAGATATTCACCTTAACCCTGGACCTGCCACTATTAAACAGCAGACCACTGGGTTAGCACAAAACCGAGCTGTACAAAAGCAAAAACAACATTTATTTTTCCAAACTGTTAATCATGCACGAGTTCTTTGGGACACCAAGGCTAAACCAAAGGGGATCCTCGGCGGTCATTTAAACATACGGAGCATAATCCCCAAAAGAGATGAGATTTCGGTGTTGCTGTTGGACTCAAATCTGGACTACCTTTGTCTCTCAGAAAGCTGGCTACACAGTAACATAGACACTAATATGATTGATATTGTGGGCTACCAGTGTTTTAGAAAAGACAGGCAGGTAGGGAGGGGAGGAGGTGTTTTAATTTACATCAAAGAGAAATATAAATGTCAACTGGTTGATTTGAATACTTCACTTGAATGTTTAGCTGTTAATGTATGTCTCTCTCCGGTAATGAATTTCAACATTGCAGTAGTGTACAACCCACCGTCACACAACTCTTCCTTTTATAATGAATTAAGTGATCTGGTTAAACAACTTGAGAAGAACAGAGAAACAATAATTCATGGTGACTTTAATATCAACTGGTCTGATAAAAAAGACAAACAAAAACTGAAAAGCCTCATGACTAAATTTAATTACCAGCAAATCATCAAAGGACCCACCAGGATAACCAAACAATCCAGAACACTTATTGACATGGTATTTACTAATAAACCAGAACGAATAACCAGAACCTATAATCTTGTAACTGGTCTCTCAGATCATAACATGGTTCTTGCTGTCAGGAAACTTACTAAAAAGCGACTACAGTATTTTGGGGGAGTCGATATTGACAAATCAAATTTTATTATCCCCAAATCAAAAAATGAGGAGTTTGAACATTACTTAGAGAATCAAAATTGGGAGCAGCTCATGGCAACATGTGAAGTAGATGATTGTTGTAATTTTATAACTGCAACAATCACAAAGTCTATAGAAAAATTTTCAAAGCAAATTAAAAGTAGACAACAGAAGATTAGCCTACCATGGTTAAATAATGAAATAAGAAAACTTATGAAGAGGCGAGACTATGCACTGAAAACATCACTAACCTCCAAACTACAAAATGATCACCTTGTGTACAAAAGTTTAAGAAATAAAGTGGTACATGAGCTGCGAAAATCAAAAATATCTTATTACAATAAACTGATAGATCATGCAAAGGGTAACAACAGTTCCCTATGGAGGCATTTAAATAACTTAACTAATAAAAAAAATGATCAGAAGGGGGTAAAGGAACTTAGAATCAATGGCAAGACCGTCAGTGACAAGGCTACTTTGGCAAATGAATTTAATTCACACTTTGTGGGCTCTGTGGAAGACTTAACAAAAATTTTTGTGCTGCCAAATGTGCTCAACAACACAAATTCCATACTCCCAACAGATACTTTTCACATCGATGAGGTAAATGAGAAGTTAATTGCTGGTATTGTTAAAACACTGTCAAACTCAAAAACTAGTGATATCTACAATATGAGCACCTCCTTTCTCAAAATGCACAGCAAAATATTAATCAAACCACTGACTCATCTCATTAATCTCTCCATTAGGTCTAGTACATTTCCATCTGGCTGGAAAAAAGCTGTCGTCATACCAGTTCATAAATCAGGCAGTAAAGACGATATATGCAATTACCGCCCAATCTCTATCTTACCAGTCCTATCTAAGGTTCTTGAAAAAGTTGTAGCTACACAGCTGATAGACTACTTACAAGACAGTCAACTTCTTCATCCACATCAATTTGGTTTTAGACCAGGATACTCAACAGAAACAGCAAATTGTTGCCTTATTGAAAACGTCAAACAGTCCTTGGACAGGGGTAATGTGGTAGGAGCTGTTTTTCTAGATCTCAAAAAGGCTTTCGATACTGTAAACCACAGTTTGCTTTTATCCAAAATGGTATCTTTTAACTTCTCCCCAAATACATTAGAATGGTTTGCATCTTATCTCCAGAATAGAGAACAGTGTGTAAAAGTTCACCAGGATAAATCCTCATTTTTAAACAACCGCATGGGTATCCCACAAGGGTCCATTCTTGGTCCTTTACTTTTCAGCATTTTTATTAATGACTTGCCGTTACACTGCTCAGCTGCAACATGCCAACTTTATGCAGATGATGCAGTTATTTACACAGCTGCCAAGACTCCAGCACAGGCTGCAGATGTACTGTCTACAAGTATGGTTGATGTCCAAGAGTGGCTCCTCAAGAACCATCTATTGCTGAACCTTCAGAAAACAGTCTCAATGTGCTTTTCAATCAAAAAATGTAACCTGCAACATTTTAAAGTTAATATACATGATCATGACATCAGTTTAGCTACAGAATTCAAATACCTTGGCATTGTACTAGATCCTCAACTCAAATTTAATCTTCATATAAAGAAAATTTCAAAAACAGTAAAAAAAAATCTGAACTGCTTTAAATTAATTAGATATTACATACCTTACGAAGCAGCTGCACTGTATATGCATTCTATGGTTTTTTCTCATATATCATACTGTTTGACAGTCTGGGCTCAAGCAGCCCCTTCCACAATAAGACATATAGGTTCATTATATAATCAAACCCTAAAAATCTTGGACAAAAAGCCCATTAGGTGGCATCACTGTAATGTTTTAAAAAAATACAACCTATTGAGTTTTGAGAGCTTCATTGACCTCTGTCTTCTGAAATTAACGTTCAAATGTTTCCATAAATCAGCACCCGAGCCACTTGCTGGTTTCGTCCAAAGACAGGACAGCAGCAGAGCCACCAGGAGTTCTGTTAACAATAACTGTAAAATATTCCACCGCAGAACCACATTTGGACAAACAGCTTTCTCTATAAAGGGCAGTCACATCTGGAACACAATGCCAAATGAAATTAAAATAATAACAGACTTTAAAACATTCACTAAAAATGTTAAAAACTGGCTGAAAAATAAACAAGAATGTACTCATGTATGAATTATTTGTCTGCAAAGTGAGAGTGAATGAAGGGAAGGAATAAATGTGTTTGTTTATAGTGAGTGACAGAGGGAGGAAGGCCTGAAATAGGCAAATGTGAGTTATGTTATATGTGTTAAATGTGAGTCAGGCTGTTATATTTGTGTATTTATAATATTTATGTTAAAGGTGAGTCAGGCTGTTATATTTGTGTATTTATAATATTTATAATTGTGTATTTATAATTCTTCTGCATTGATGTATGTGGTTATTGTGTATATTTTTATCTTGATTCTTTTTTCTAAAGCCCATCCAGGGACAAGAGTTGCAAATTAGCTAATAGCTATACACTCTATGTGCAACACATCAGATTGATTGTCTTTGATTAATTGTCTATGTTTATTGCACTGTCCCTGTCAAATAAACTAATCTACTACTACCTCAAGTCCATCACCACTCCCCTCCTGGACCCGCTGCAGTTTGCCTACCGTGCTAACAGGTCTGTGGACGACGCAGTCAACCTGGCCCTCCACTCCATCCTGCAGCACCTGGACTCCCTGGGAACCTACGCCAGGATTCTGTTTGTGGACTTCAGCTCCGCATTCAACACCATCCGCCCCGATCTGCTCCAGGACAAGCTGTCCCTGCTTGATGTGCCTGACTCCCTCTGCAGGTGGATCACCGACTTCCTGACAGACCGGAGGCAGCATGTGCGGCTGGGGAAGTCTGTCTCAGACTCTGTTAGCATCAGCATTGGATCACCCCAGGGCTGTGTACTTTCCCCCCTACTCTTCTCCCTTTATACCAACTCCTGCACCTCCTCCCACCAGTCTGTTAAGCTGATTAAGTTTGCGGACGACACCACCCTCATCGGGCTCATCTCCAACGGCGACGAGTCCGTCTACAGGAAAGAGGTGGCCCAGCTGGTGTCCTGGTGCAGCCACAACAACCTGCAGCTGAACGCTCTGAAGAGAGCGGAGATGATTGTGGACTTCAGGAAAGTCACAACCCCCTGCCCCCCCCCCCCCCCCCACTATCACAGGCTCTCCCATCACCATTGCAGATTCCTTTCGCTTCTTGGGCACCACCATCACCCGGGACCTCAAATGGGAGCCAACCATCAGCTCCCTCATCAAAAAGGCCCAGCAGAGGATGTTCTTTCTGCGGCAGCTGAGGAAGCTCAAGCTACCCACCAAGATGTTAGTGCAGTTCTACACGGCCATCATCGAGTCCATCCTCACCTCCTCCATAACTGTGTGGTATGCAGGAGCCACTGCCAGGGACAGACTAAGGCTGCAGCGCGTCGTGCGCACTGCTGAGAAGGTGATCGGCTGCAAGCTCCCATCTCTCCAGGACCTGTACATCTCCAGGACCCGGAGGCGTGCTGGCCGGATCATAGCCGATCCTTCACACCCTGGTCACGTACTGTTTGCCCCCCTCCCCTCAGGTAGAAGACTTCGGTCCATTCGGACTAAAACCTCCCGGCACATGAATAGCTTTTTCCCCTCTGCCATCAGACTGCTGAACATTAAGTGACTTATTGACTCTCGTGTACTATGTACAGCAGCTCAACCAGACTCATGACATTCATCACTGTTTTTCTGTTGCATTATCAACTGCACTGTGGTACCCCATATTATCTGCTACTTGCTAATTTATTTAAAACTGCCTTGACTAGTATTACTCATTATTACTATTATTATTATTATTATTATTATTATTATTACTTATTTTTCTACACTTATTGCACGTTTTTAGTCCTTTAGTTTTTTAGTTTATCTCTTTATCTCATCATGTTTTTAATGTTGCAGCATGGCACCGAGACAAATTCCTAGTTTGTGTACTACATGAACAATGGCAATAAATCGAATTCTGATTCTGATTCTGATTCTAGTTCTCACTGAAGTTTTTGAAATACACATGTTCCTCTGAAATGATATTGTTGAACAATAAACTAGACTGGTCACGCAATACCGATGCACTCTACAAGAAGGGACAGCGCAGGCTGTTCCTACTGAGGAGGCTCCGGTCTTTTGGTGTACAAGGGGTGCTGCTGAAGACATTCTACGACACGGTGGTGGCATCAGCCATCACTTTTGGAGTGGTCTGCTGGGGCAGTGGCATTACAGCAGCCGATAGGAAGAGACTGAACAAACTGATCAAGAAAGCTAGATCTGTCCTGGGACAACGCCTTGACCCAGTGGAGGAGATAGGAGAGAGAAAGATGGTGGCTAAACTGTCATCTCTGCTGGAGTCCGAGTCTCACCCTATGCAGGACATATTGAACGCACTGAGGAGCTCATTTAGCAGTAGACTACATCATCCTAGGTGCGCAACCGAGAGGTTTCGCAGGTCCTTCCTACCTACGGCTGTCAGACTGTATAACCTAAGCAGGGTTGCTCGCAGAGATAGCAAAAAAACATGACGACCTAATAGTATTAAATGCAAAAGACGCAACAGACTTACAGAAATGGTCCCCTTCAGTATACAGCGAGGACAATATCAGTCGCTATGGAGGGTGACAATATGTATGGGTACATATTCATACTATGTAGGATAACTAAGTAGACGGTTATGCTGTTTATTCCACCTTGCTACAATGCTCCGCACTTTGTATATATATTTATATATTTATGTGTACGTATGTATATCCACTGCTCTTATTTATATTTTTCGTATCTTCTTAATTATTGCTCTGAGTGTTGCTATCCCTGTGCTGTTGCAATCCTGGAATTTCCCCATTGTGGGACTAATAAAGGCTTATCTTATTTTATCTTTCTCTCTTATTTGGAACAACTTTTGGATATTTGCGGGCAGTGATAGATTCTTAGCTTTAAACATTACTACTGCAGTTTTAAAGGCAACCAGATCTTTCAACTTGAGAGCTTTTAATTTAAGAAAAAGTGGGTTTGTTGGTTCCCTGTAAGCAGCTTTGTTTATTATTCTAATAGCTCGCTTCTGAAGCATATAGACTGGATATATGTTTTATATGTGTTTCCCCATACTTCAGTACAATATGTCATCTATGGGTATTGGTATCCTCTCTGAAGAGCTGGAGCAGGTGGCTGGGGAGAGGGAAGTCTGGGCTTCTCTGCTTGAACTGCTGCCTCTGCCACCCGGACCTCTGAAAAAGTGGTAGAAGATGGATGGATGGATGTCATGTATGGGAGTATTAATGAATGATACAAAGTCTATAGTGTGGGTTGATTCAGCAAATATTTCACTCTGTGCAGTATTGCGATTGATTTGCATATTTTACCTTTAATGTAATTAATATGCGACTTTCAACACAGTTTTTTATCGATTATTACGCCAAGGATTTTAATTTTGGATACCCTTTCAGTCTCTACACCATTTACACTGAGTTTAGATACTGAGTTGTTGTGATGGTGTGAAATAATGTTATCAATAAAAGTTTAGCCACTGCTGTGTCGCCCTGGTTTCAAGTGTGGGTGGTGTTTTGTGCTTGTATTGCTAAAATATAAAAGGAAGCACTACAATGGGTCTCAAATATTTGTGATGTGTTCTTTTACTGGATGAGTTTAAAGATGAAATACTATAGACTACACATATAAACTAAATTCTAATGGTGACTGAACAACTCCCATTCCCCAAAGTGCTAGATACACTATTATGACTATAACTCATAAAGGATCACAGAAATGATCTGATAAAAAATAAATAAACAAAAATAAATAAGCAAGCGGTTTACCTATACTTTAACTTAAAAAGCAAAAGATTTGACTATAAATATGATTGATGTGTTGTTTAACTGTCACAATACTGCTGTAAAACGTCGCCATTCCAAGCAGATCCTGTTTGGACTCTACAATCAAAATACTCACACCTTAAGTTCAAACACAGCACAAAAATGCAACATGTAAAAAATACCTTTTTACCCAGGATTGCAACTAGCTTATTTCATCAGATATTGTCAACACAAGGCAACATACTAGGATGGACGTAGCATTGAGCTAGGTCATCGTTTAAACACAATTAAGTTCTCGTCTGTCAATAGTGAACTTTCCACTGCTGGGAAATTTAATGTAAAACATGAGTATCACATCACTCACCGTCCTGTATATCACAATATCACGGCTTCAACTGCTGAAGTTGGGTGCGTCGCGGCTGTACATTCAATTCAATTTGGGTAGCTGGGTCTAATTCCCGGTGCGTCTCCGTCTATTTTCTAGTGTGTCTGCTTGTGCTCCCCACTGCAAACTCAGTCTGCTTCCCTCTGCATTCTCTCATCAGCCGAAATGCACAGAAAACTCTGCTGGACCGCTGTGTTGATTTCTGCTGATTTCTGTTAAGCCATTCTATCATTGTTGTTTATAATATCAGTTGTTTGCGGGCTCATGGACGAAAAATTGCAAATGGCGGCCAGCCAGCGATTCTGGAACGTCAATGTAATGCCCACTCTCATGACGCTACGCCCGGACTAATCAGTGGCCAACAGTGGGTTGACGTAACAGTGCCGGTACACTTCGGACCTGCTCTTGATCAGTGCCGATGAAATAGGAACAGTTCCAATTAAACAGAACCGTAAGGACTTCCGGTTCCTAATGGAAAAGTGGACAAAGGGTGCCGAACCGAACCGTACCGAACCGTACCGAACTGACCCTAGTGGAAAAGCACCTCGCCACCTATAGCCTTCTGTTATCCTTTTTTGGCTTTACTCTGGCAAAAAAAAAAAAAAAGCCAGAGAATGGAGTCACCTTGTATCCTGCCATCTTGTGTTTTGCCTGAGTCGCTTGCTTTACGTAACGTTATGCTTGTTTTATGCCGATAATGCTTGTTTTCTGAGTAAAAAAAAAAAAAATACTCAGAAATGTGCAGCTTCTTACTTGAAAACTTACAGCTTTTTATTATTCATAATTTTGCAGCTTTTTCCTCATGAATTTAAAACTTTTCTTACTCTTGAATTTGCAGTTTAAAAAAAAAAAAAGCTTAAACTTGCAGCATTTTACTCAAATCTTAGATCTGCAGTGTTTTTAGGTTGTAAACAGTTGGAAATTTACACCTTTTTTTGTCTTTTTGCTAAAGTTGCTGTCATGGCGGCCTCTGGGCCGTCATTGGCATCATTAACTCCAGCTGCGCACAGACCAACAGGTGTTAATCAACAGCTGTTAAAAGCCAGCGTTGCTGACAGCCCGGCACGGAGTCGTCTGTCCTCCTCGTCGGAGAAAGAACCTGAACTTCGCTCTCTGGCCTCGTCAGGATTCTCTCTCACCTCGTCAGGAACTTCTCTGGCTTCGTCAAGAACTTCTCTTACCTCATCTAGGACTTCTCTTCAGAGTCAGACACGTAAGAGAACCATCTGTTACTCTACTCCTAACCTTAACCCCTGTGCACAGGTGGACCCCCTTGGCGGCGGACCTGCGGCCCCAGCTGACAGGGTAACGCCAACACGCTCACGTAGCGGTTTGCTACCACCACGTCTACCGGTACGTCTTGCTCCTCAAATTCCAGAACTATTACTGTATCAATTGCAGGAGTATTGGCCACCGTTATCAGTGGAGTTACTGTCATCAGCATCAGTTGTTTCATCGTCACCACGTTCTGTGGAATCACTCACCTCGTCATCATCTGGATTGTCATCGTCCCGGTCTGTGGGATCACAGCCGGTATCTCGGGAAGAACTGTCTTTGTCACAGCCACGAGTGGAATCCCCAGCACGTTCACGGACACCTTCACCTCCACGTTGCACGGCCGCTGGATCTCAGCAGGACGTAACCTGTGCTACAACCAAGTAAGCCTCACTACTAGTAGCTTGTCACTTGCGTGGGACAAAAGTAATTGTTTGTGCTTGTATGTTCCAGGGTTGCCGGGTCTCCGTCCAGGGCGCTCAGCTCCAGTGACCAGAACTCTATCCACGCACTCACACTTGCACTACACACTCTCTCACTTAAATAAAGATTATTGTCACTATCTGCCCGTGTCAGTGTCTGTCTCCTGGGTCCCGAAACATGTCAGTACGACTCTGTCACGTTGACCCAGCGGACAGCTCACTGTCGCGCCTAATCAACACTCTTAGCGCCCGGGTAGATTTACTAGCTCACCAGCAGACGGTAATCTTGAATCAACTAACCTTAATTAATGGTCGGCTGGATCATTTGGAAGGACACCGGACGTTTTCCCCGACCGCAAATATCGCCCCTGCAGGCTTAGCGTCAGGACAAGCTAACACCTCCCCGTCCTCTCGCCTCACCCCTATTCCTACACCTGCCCGGTTCAGCGGTAAACTCGGGGAAGCCCGAGGATTCATATTACAATGTGAGTCAGTTTTTCTGCGTGTGCCGGGGGATTTTTCTCTCGACTCTAGCCGGATAGGCTATGTCATAAATTTGCTGGCAAGTAGAGCCTTGGACTGGGCGTATTCGATCATGGCTAAACCAAGCTATCCCCTACTTTCTTACCAGGAATTTGTGTCAGAGTTTTTGTCTGTATTCGATCATACTGATAGGGGTGAGGTGTTGACAGAACGATTTTTGAGCTTACAGCAGGGAAAGAGATCAGCTGCAGACTACGCCATTGACTTCCGGGTCCTGGCTGCAGAGATTGGGTGGGGGGAGCCATCACTATGTGGCATTTTCCTACGTAGTCTCAACGACAAGCTAAAGGATGAGTTAGCGGCACGGGACAAACCAGATAATTTGTGAGATTTGATTGCCCTAGCGGTTAGTCTCGATAGCAGATTAAGGGAGCGGGCGGCTGAACGGCGAACTACTTCCCGTTCAGTTAAACCCCGCCCTCGTGTCCCTAACTCCCCTCTTCTCGCTTTACCCGCGTCAGAGGAATCCCCGGATCAGGAAGCCATGATCATTGGTCATTCTAAAGTATCAGCAGCTGAGAGACAACGCCGTAGGGATCAAGGCCTATGTTTCTATTGTGGGAAGGAGTCACATGGGGTGTTCGAATGTCCAAATAAGTTAAAAGGGAAGGCCCGTGGATCGCAGTAGGGGGATTCACGGGCAAGAACTCAGAAGAACCCCTTACTTGTTGTCGTTTACCCCTCAGACTTATTCACACACACACTGAACACTCCACACTAGCGTTAGTAGATTCTGGAGCTGAGCAGAATTTCATTTCTAGAGACCTGGCAACCCGAATGGGCCTTAGCTGTCAGACTTTAGAACCCCCTGTCAAACTGATTACCCTGTCTAAGGCTTCTTTGACCACCATTGACCTTCAGACGGCCCCTGTGTCAATAATTGTCTCAGGGAATCACAGGGAGGAGATTCAGTTCTTAGTGCTGCCCGTTTCTTCTTCACCCGTTATTCTGGGGTATCCCTGGCTGCGCCTACATAACCCCACCATTGACTGGCAAGCTGGGAGAATAACGGCATGGAGTACGTTCTGCCTTAGCGCCTGCCTCCAATCAGCGGCGTGCGCCCCTTCCGTTAAGGTGCCTCTGCCTGATTCATCCCCACCGGATTTGTCTAAAGTGCCAGAGGTTTATCACGACTTGGGGCAAGTGTTCAGCAAGTCTCGGGCGTTGTCCTTACCCCCCCATCGTCCGTATGACTGCGCCATCAATCTGAAGGCTGGGGCCCCTCTTCCTGCTAGCGGCCTTTACAGCCTATCAGCCCCGGAGCGTGAGGCCATGGACACGTACATCAAGGAGTCCTTGGCCTCTGGTATCATCCGCCCGTTGTCTTCGGCAGTGGGGGCCGGATTTTTTTTTGTTGGAAAAAAGGACGGTTCACTACGCCCCTGCATCGACTTCCGGGGACTGAATGATAAAACAGTCAAAGACAAATATACTCTGCCCTTGATGAACACTGCGTTTGACTCCCTCCAGGGGGCACCCTGGTTTACTAAACTGGACCTTAGGAATGCCTACCATTTGTGCGCATTAGAGAAGGAGATGAGTGGAAGACGGCTTTTCGGACCCCCAGCGGTCATTTTGAGTACCTGGTAATGCCGTTTGGGTTAACTAACGCTCCAGCCGTCTTCCAGCGTTTGATAAATGATGTACTACGGGATTTTCTTAACTCGTTTGTTTTTGTTTATCTTGATGACATCCTCATCTTCTCCCGCACACTAGAGGAACATCGGGTGCATGTCCGCAGGGTATTACAGCGCCTCCTGGAGAACCAGCTGTTCGTCAAGGCTGAGAAATGTGAGTTCCACACTGATCAAACCTCCTTCCTTGGATTTATTATTGCTCGGAACCAGGTGCTCCCTGACCCTGCCAAGGTCAAGGCAGTTGTGGATTGGCCTGCACCCACCTCCAGAAAGCAGCTTCAAGGGTTCCTGGGGTTTGCTAATTTTTATAGGAGGTTCGTGCCCAACTTTGGTAATATTGCCCGTCCTTTGACTGCTCTCACCTCCCCTAAGACCCCATTTTGCTGGAGTAAGGAGGCAGCCGGAGCGTTTGAGAAGCTCAAGGGGGAGTTCGCCTCGGCCCGAGTCCTTACCCAGGTGGACCCGAAGCTGCAGTGCTTGGTGGAGGTGGACGCGTCTGATGCGGGAGTTGGAGCAGTACTCTTCCAACGATCTCCTGAGGATGGTAAGATTCGCCCTTGTGCTTTTTTCTCTCACCGTCTCACCCCTGCAGAGAGGAACTACAGCATCGGAGACAGGGAGTTACTGGCAGTGAAACTCGCCTTGGAGGAATGGAGACATTGGCTGGAGGGGGCTGCTCAGCCGTTCGTGGTTTGGACTGATCACCGTAACCTGGAGTACCTCAGGACGGCTAAGCGCCTGAATGCACGCCAGGCTAGCTGGTCCCTCTTCTTCGGCCGGTTTAACTTTACCATCACGTACCGGCCGGGAAGCAAGAACGGTAAGCCGGATGCCCTCTCACGGCAGTTTGACACACCATCCTCTGAGGACCAGGAGACCCCTATCCTGCCGCCTTCCTGCGTCGTGGGCGCCCTATCCTGGGGAATCTGCAAGACAGTTCGCCAGACTCAGAAGACCGAGCCGGACCCCGGGGGGGGGGGGGCGCTTGTTTGTTCCACGCGCTGTCCGAGGCAAGGTGATTGAGTGGGGTCACGCTTCCAAGTTGGCTTGTCATCCTGGAGTGGGTTGGACCGTGGATCTTCTCCAAAGGACCTTCTGGTGGCCAGGGTTGCGGAAGGACGTTGTAGGCTACATCCGGGCCTGCGCTCAGTGCGCCACCGGGAAGACGACATCATCCCCCCCGGCGGGCCTACTACATCCGTTGCCGGTTCCTTCACGCCCCTGGTCTCACGTAGCGATGGACTTTGTGACTGGTTTACCCATTTCAGATGACTATACCACGGTGATAACCATCGTGGACCGGTTCTCGAAGGCGGCCTATTTTGTGCCACTTCGGGGTCTGCCTTCGGCCCAGGAGACTGCGGACCTCCTGGTGCAACATGTGGTCCGTCTTCATGGCATCCCTGCTGATATTGTGTCTGATCGAGGACCCCAGTTTGTATCTCAAGTTTGGAAGGCCTTCTGTGCGGCACTAGGAGCCACAGCCAGTCTCTCCTCTGGTTATCACCCCCAAAGCAATGGCCAGTGCGAGCGGGCTAATCAGGAGCTTGAGGCCGCCCTTCGCTGTGTCATCTCCTCCTGCTCATCCTCCTGGAGCAAGTTCCTGCCCTGGATTGAGTACGCTCACAACGCCACGATCTCCACGGCCACGGGCGTCTCCCTGTTTAAAGCAACATGTGGGTTTGATCCTCCGTTGTTTCCGGAGGAGGAGAAGGAGGTAGCAGTTCCTTCAGTCCAGGCACATATCAAGCGCTGCCGGCGAGTTTGGCTCCTCACTCGTCAAGCCTTGCTGAAGACCACTAAGCGTAATATCCAGGTGGCCAACCGGCATAGGAGACCCGCCCCGGACTATAAGGTGGGTCAGAAGGTCTGGTTGTCAACCCGGAATATTGGTGTACCGGCTGAAAAACATAAACTCACTAAGCGCTTCATTGGCCCATACACCATTAATCGTGTTATTAACCCTGTGTCTGTGCGCTTGTCTCTCCCCTCTTCAATGCGTATCTGCCCCACTTTTCATGTCTCCCAGGTTAAACCGTATGTCTCTGATCCCCTGTGCCCTGCTCCTGCGGCTCCCGCACCCCTGAGGATGATCGATGGCCATCCGGCCTGGGGGGTGACTGCCATCCTGGATGTCCGCAGGCGGGGTCGTGGTCTTCAGTATTTGGTGGACTGGGAGGGCTTTGGACTGGAGGATCGCTCTTGGATTCGCCCAGCGTTGATCCTGGATAAACAGCTGATTCGCGATTTCCATCGGGCGAATCCAGGTAGGATTGGGCAGGTGCCTGGAGGCACTGCTAGAGGGGGGAGTACTGTCATGGCGGCCTCTGGGCCGTCATTGGCATCATTAACTCCAGCTGCACACAGACCAACAGGTGTTAATCAACAGCTGTTAAAAGCCAGCGTTGCTGACAGCCCGGCACGGAGTCGTCTGTCCTCCTCGTCGGAGAAAGAACCTGAACTTCGCTCTCTGGCCTCGTCAGGATTCTCTCTCACCTTGTCAGGAACTTCTCTGGCTTCGTCAAGAACTTCTCTTACCTCATCTAGGACTTCTCTTCAGAGTCAGACACGTAAGAGAACCATCTGTTACTCTACTCCTAACCTTAACCCCTGTGCACAGGTGGACCCCCTTGGCGGCGGACCTGCGGCCCCAGCTGACGGGGTAACGCCAACACGCTCACGTAGCGGTTCGCTACCACCACGTCTACCGGTACGTCTTGCTCCTCAAATTCCAGAACTATTACTGTATCAATTGCAGGAGTATTGGCCACCGTTATCAGTGGAGTTACTGTCATCAGCATCAGTTGTTTCATCGTCACCACGTTCTGTGGAATCACTCAC